>OU015499.1:106261544-106649044 GCA_907164885.2 Dolomedes plantarius
AAAATAACATGCCAATCAAATCAATTGTAAATTTCAAGAGGACTCTATTATCTCTGCTGATTACATCTATTAACAATTTCATAGTGCAAGAAGAAAAATATAAAACTCAAAGGTGCGGTTGGTAAAACAAGAGAAAAAAAACCTAAAGCTTAAATATTAAAAAAAAAAGAAATTAAAATTACCATCTGCAGACATTTTAGAAACTAAAGAGATGAGGTTAAGGGCCAGGACATGGACCAAATTAATTATTTACTATTATATTACTAAATTCAGTGTTTACTATTATGGTAATTATTTAATATAATTTATCTACACAACATTTACTGTAGCTTTTTTCAAGCTACCATGCACTTTACCACCTAGAGTAATACCTTGCGCATGACAGTCTTTTACACAAGAACTTACTCATAACTTAAAAAGTCAATAACATATCCAGTGAGGATGTCGATAACACATCCTACACCTATGAGTGATGTATGGCCTGATGTTAACCATGTTCTATTAAAATTATGTTATATCTAAAATTTCAGCAGAACTAGAAGCACCACTTTGATATGCCTGTTTAATCTCACTATAGATTTCAGTAAATATACTTTCAGATGCCAAAGCATATGCACCATCTAAATGTCTTGCACTCTTACCATATGCTGTTGATGAAAAGGGTTGAATATTTATCACCATACAAAAATTTTTCAATGCCTGTATAACCTTTTCCAGCATGTGAAAAGGCTCGGGTAATTCTCAAATTCACATCATGACTGGCAATTCCAGTCTTCAAAGAGGAATTCATCACTGTTTTGTTTTCTTCACAGTAACTACATGTCAATTTCAAACTGTATGAACACCCTAACTGGTTTCCAAGTTCAAGTTTTAATATTTGATTTTCACAGTCACAACACTAAGCACATTTTAAGTAGCACACGCATGTTATCACATTTTTGACAGCACAGAGTAAAGTGTGAAAACAAACAAAAATACAGATCTACTAAAAACTAATGTAGTAAATCTACTAATCTACTAAAAGAAAATATATTTCTTAGACAATCAATATGAATAATTCTGTTACGACTTAATTGTTCAGCATTTTGAGTTATCACATAAATCATTAGAAATAACAATGATACGCTCGTAAAAATCGTGAAAATAATATAAAAAATGAAGAAATAACCAGCAAAGCGATGACCGAAACGTAAACAAAAGTAAATAACTTTGTATAAGTGAATTTCACACTCTTATTTGTGCGTTTCGATTGATATTTAAGAATTAAAAAATGTATTAAGTTTATACATAAAATAATACACTCGTAAAAATCGTAAAAATAATATAAAAACTGAAGAAATAACCAGCTAACAAGCAATTACCGAAACGTAAACAAAAGCTAACTTTGTAAAAGTTTGCCACATAAACACGTTGGCGAGAAAAATTTTCCACTTTTGCCAAACACAGTAAAATCGTAAACATTGGTGCAAAAAAATCCAAGATGGCCGACCTGGCCCACTTTCCTAGACTCGTCCCGTTAAAACTAATTAAACAATTTTATGGCAAGATAATTTCCATTAATAGAAAATTGAAATAAAATTGATAACAATAGTATTACCAGTGAACTTTTAGAACAAAATTTAAAATTTTCCAATATATCATTAAATTATAATAATAATTTTATTAAACAAAGAATGAAATAAAAATATTTAGTAATTGGCACAGTATTAACAAAAATTAAATATGAATATTCTTTTGTGAAAAATTTATAATTTAAAGACTGCCATGGTGAAGTGTTCTACCAGATGTACTCAGACTTAGAGTAAGACCTATAATCTAGATATGAATAACCGAAGGAAAGCTCTCATTTTCTGCATTATATTCCTTGAAGAGGAGGAAATTCCGATTATGAAAATAATTGAAAATTTTTTTCATTGACTCAACATATAATTCATAAGCTGAAGCTAATTTCAAATTTCAGTGTCTTAGAACATCTAAATAATAATTATTCAAATTCAGTTAGTTGAAACTGAAAAAAACTCAGTGTCATTTCTGAGATATAATCACTGGCCTTTGGCAATGTAAGAGTACAGCTTAGCTGGATCAGGTTTGCAATTTATTAAGCCATTAAACTTAATAATAAATATGTGTATTATAAAGGTTACAACCCTATTGTAGCAGAACATAAACAAAGGTAGAACTTATATAATAACCAACTTTGTTACTATAAAATCCAGCCATATACGAACATTCATGTGTTTTTATAATTTAATTTCATGTTTAATATATCAAAATTGTTAAAACATCTTAAGCTTATCAAAGTTTGCAAACCATCATTTATGTGCATTATAATTTTAAAAATTATAATAAAATCAATATACATTGTTACTTTCATGCAAACCTTATAGATAAAACTAATTAAACAATTAAGTTTTCCACATAAATGAAATGGCACCAAATTTGAGTTTTTACATCTTCGCACCATGAACTGTTATCTACTGTTTAGGCTTTGTTTTCTTGTATCATTCTTATATCAGATAATTTTTTTAATTTATGACTACATTTGAAATAATTTTTTATATGTTAGTTCTTTCTGTATTTATTCAATGGGAAATTTTTTATGTCAAAATTTAATAAGTAACATTGTTGCTTATCCTTTATTGCAACAAAGTTAACAGAAACAGCATTAAATGCAATAGGTACTCCTAAATATACATCATTTTAGGCAAATCATTCATTATAATATGCTTGTTTAAAGTTTGAAATCAATGTATTTCAAAGAGGATGATTTAAAAATAATACTTGATATCTAAAACTAAAATTCTTATTAAAGCAAAGATTAATTACTTAATACTACATAACTGTACACAATTATTGTTATAATATGTATAAAAATGTGTAATTTTATCTGCACCATGTATTCTAAATACTTCTTTTTAGAAAAATTTCAAGATTTACAAAATCTGTATTAAGTGATATTTTTGACAGCCTGTATACAATATTTTGAAATTTTTTATCATAAAAATTCTAATTGGGTCAGTTTTCAACTACATTTATATTATCTGCATATTCCTTATACACTATAGATTATTTTGTGCTGGCAAATTTTTATTACTGCTTTCTTGCTATTCTTGGGTAATTTTCTAATATATATACCATTTTTTTTTTTTTTTTTTTTGCACGGATTTGAAATAATATGGTCCAAGAAAAAAACAAATAATCTTTTTACTCTTTTTTTTTTTTTTTTTTTAAACTTTCACACGGTTTAAAAATCTAAATCAGAATAAAAAATATTTAGTGCAATGTTATCAAGAGTGTTTTTAAGAGAATATTGATGATTCCATGATAGTTTATGGTATTGATGATGGAATGGCCTCCAACTAGCCGATAAACTTTGAAATCATTTTCTTAAAATGGATTTGAGTGTTGAACGAGGTGTATAATTCCAATGGGATTTAAAAATAATTCTGTCGTGTTATGAAGAATCATATAAAAAACGAATAAAAATGAAATCACAGCATCTAATAACTGAATTTGTATTGAAAACCAGTGAAATAAAAGACACGTAAGATGTTAATTTTATTTGATACACATTTGTTGATATATCGCCATTAAATATTTCCAGGGATAAGAGTGATGTTTTGTCACTGAAAAACAACAATAAACGGACATGTTTATTCTCTAGTAGTGACACTGAATGACTGAATGTTATATTTATGTATGTATGTGCAAGTAGAAAATGAATTCAATATATTTTTCACCAATTCCGGCTGTCATACTTTTTCAATTTAAAAACAACCCATATAAACATATTTAAATTATGTTTAGTGGATTGTCTTTTACATATTTTTTCAAGTTCAGTCAGTTGACCGATATTTCATATGTACATTAACTATCTTTTTTTACACTTTTCTTTTCTGCATGGTAGTCTTTGGAACGTATCGCCCTTGCAAAAAAGTGAATCGGGTATATATAGTTTCTGGCCTTAAGGTCAGTCTTAGTGAAATTGATGTTTGTTGTTTTAGAATTTATGTATCCTACCTTCCCCCACCCCCTCCTACAGGTAAAAGATATTTATTGAATATAAAGTAACTACAGTAAAAGTGTCAAAGATACAGTTTTGAAAATTCTGGTCCTCTCTAAATCAGTGCTCCAGAAATGTATTGTATAATTATGCTGTGAGAAAATATGCATCACATTAATTATAATTCTAGATGAATATAAGTTAAAACAATGTTAGAGAATTATATTGAATGATGTATGTAAAAGGCAACTTTGACCAAAGTATAAAAATGTTGTCTCTTAAGTTTATATTTTGCCTAAGGAAAGTATACATAAACATTTTGTACAAGTTCCTTTATGAAAACTGTTTGAATAAATGTTCTGAATAGATGTTAATGATTTACTAGAAGATTTTTCTTTCTGTTATATTAAAAAAATTGGAAATTTCTACATTAACTTAATATATTAAGTTGACAGTGTTTAACTGTTAATTACTTTGCACTGAAAAATTTGACATCCGAGTTCTTGTAATTCATACCTTTGATCAGGGCTTGCATTTAGTCATATTAGGTTACAATTGCAGAAATTCTTGTTGGGTCCTTTGAAATTTTAATGTACAATAAACAAAAAAAAATTTTAATGTAATGCATAACAAGAAAAATTAGGATGTTGGTCATATTTCCCTTTTATGTATATTTATAAGAAATAAAAGCTTAAAAGTAGCTAGACTATGTATATTTTGTTCTCAGAACAAAATTATTTACAATTCAAATTTTGCTATTTTTTTATCAGCAAGATTATTTATAAATTAATGAAATTTTTATTTCCTTGTTTCTACATGCTCTATAGACAGTATTGCAAGACTGCTGAGTCTCTGCTGTGATATTGTTAACCTCAGGTATGCTTTAATTAATTTTAATCTAGATTAGCTTCTGTTTTCCCAATGTAGAGTTACATAACTGTTAAAATATCCTTAAGATATAACATTTGAAAAGCCAGTAGTTGTTCTGAAACAATAGGTTTTAATATTTCCATTTCTTCAACCAGCATATAGCTATCTACATCTACATCTTTTATAGACTTTATTTGGTCATTATTCTGAATGTTTTTTCTGATATTTTTTTACATCTCTAAAGGCAGTTTCTAGTACCGATGCATGTTCCTGTTGTTCATTCTGTGGAATCATCTCGAATTGACCCTTACGTTGGCTCATCGGTCTAGGAGACCACTCATGCACCTGTTCTGAAGGGTGGGGGGATTAGACTGTTGAGGGTTTGTGAGTTCTCAGTCGGGTCCTGACCTTCAAGTACAACACATCGGAAATTTTCGCCTCCTCGTATTTAGTCGGTAAATTTAATCTTTGTAAAACATAGTCGGTCTTTTGGACCGATGAGCCTTGAACTGATATAAAATTTTGCCGGTCTATATGACTCATAAACCTTGAACCATATTAATTATCTGTCAGTCTGCATGCATTCTATTTCTAAGATCTTTGTTTTATTGTTGTAGCTAGCATGGCTGGAAGAATTCTCCCTGTTTCACAACGAACCAGACATTTTGTCTCTCTCGCACTATCACAGATTGAGGGATCAGATTCTGAAATTTTTGTTGACTAATCTATTTTTTATTTACCCTTTTCAAGAATGAGAGGTGGCATTAGTTTTGCATTAATGACTTATAACTGCAAAAAACTTATAAAAATAGGAAAATATCCTAATTTTATAGCATAGCGGTCTGTGAGACCGATGAGCTGGGGGAACAGTATAAAGACAGATGAGCCGATGTAAGGGTTAACTAGTGTAACCTGTCTAATTTTATATAGTGCTTGTTGAAAACAACATACCTCAAACATTTTTTTCAAGGTACTTATTGGTTTGTCTGCATACACATAATTAAATATACTTTTTCATTTTTGTAAATGTGTTTCCCAAAATTCTAGAGTGATTAATCAGTCGCAAGCTCTGTAGCTCCAACTATAACTGGTTCAAAATCAGAGTGGCTATATTTCGCCAGGAATTCTGGAAGTTTTCTAAATGATCACAGTACTTTGTTTGAGACATATTTTAAATTTTTCTTCATTTGGGGCTCTGTACTAGCATGGGGCCCAATAGCTACCAATAAATCGAATCTGATTAAATCCAGCCCTGCCTTTCATAATTGATTCCTTACATATTTTCTATCCTTTCATTCATAGTGTTTCTAAGGTGTTCTTATGATTAATGATATTTTAATATGGTGATGAACTGTGTTAAGTTTGGCTTCACAGACTTATTAAAAATTTATAACTAAAATTAAATAATTCAACTGCAAGATAATTATTAGGAAGACGAATATAAACAAAAAAGACAAATAAGTTTTTTTCCTTGGGGGGGGGGGGGTGTCGTCTACATTCTTCCTGTTAATAATTACCTTGCCCTGTTGAATTATTTAATTTTACTTATATTTGTTCATTTTCAGTATGAGGATTTGTTGTAACTGCGCAATCTTTTATTAAAAGTTAAAATTTTCAATGCTAGGGTAGGTTTTCTGTTAATTTGTTTGGCAGTCTGTGCCCTCTTTATACCTTTTTGTTCGTGTTGAATTATTTACATTATTTTTGTTATTAAAAATTTATAAAGAGAATGCTGACAAGTAACCAGAATTTGTTGTCTCAATATACACAGGTAAATCTACTGAAAGCAGAAAAGTTGTGGGTATTTTGTATCTTTCACATTGCATGTTATCTCACTGAATCATCATATTGGTAAGTCACATTCGATAGGTATTTAGCTTTATCAAACCTTTGTCTACTTAAGAGAGGTTTTCAGAAACTTTCAAAATTCTTGATGAATCTCAATACAATGATTTGTGATTCATCAAGTCGGTTGCTAAAAAATATGTCTGAAGTACGATATTCATGCCATTGTGATGAGATTTCACTCCAAATTGTCAGTTTTGGTATTTTTCCCCCTTCAATTCTTCAGTGTGTTCTCTAAAGAAGCTGTACTTTATCAATGTCCTTTCCATATAAGGCTGGAATTTCTTCTTCAAAAATTGGATCTGAAATATTCTGCTGATAGTAGAGTGAATTAATTTTGGCTTTACTTGAAACTTTTTTTATTTTTAATTTGTCGTTGTAACAAAATTCTGCTACTATCGTGAACTCCTTTGAGAACTTTTCTGTACACTGACATAGCCATTTCGTACAGTCATTCCCATCAGTTGAGCAATAGAAAATTGATCTCTTTTTTTTTTTTCTACAGTCACTTAAATATACCCATGCCCCATCGAGTGTTACCACAAATTTTCATTTTTCAAAAGCTAGGTGTTTTTCATATAATTTTCTACAATTTGTTTTTCTTTCAGCAATATGCTTTGGCAAAAGCAGATGAACTTTAGGTTTAAACATCTTTTTTAACTTCAAATCTTTATGAATGATTTTACTTACAGTGCCGGAAGACATTCCTAGTTTCAATGCAATGGATCTTTGAGTTGGCATATCTTCTTTTAGGATCAGAGACTTTACTTTCTTGATATTTGCATGCATTCAAACAGTCTTAAAATGAGGTTTAGTGGTAATGTTTTCATTTTTACTTTCAGTTAGACTTTTTTTCCCTTTCAGATTTAATACATTATAAAGACCTATTTTTGAACTGCCATAACCGAAATTTTTACACCGCTTTATAATTTGTTGATACGAATATTTCTCCTTGGAAAATGTAACCTTTGAGCCCTTTATCAATTTTATTAGTCATTTTCAAAATAAATCTTTTATTGTGCATTCTAATCAAAGCAAAACAATAGCAGACAGTTATTCTGAAATGGCCATTTATTTATCTTAAAATGCAAAGGCCAAAACCAAATTACAAAATCGTTTCCATAAAGTGTGAACGACCTTCTGTATAAGCAGTTGTGTTCACAGCTTAACCCATTAATACCCAACTTAATTTTAAGCATAAAACTAAGCAAAATTCTTTAAAATTATGTTTAAGACATCAATATTAAGCTAGCCTAGAGAAATAATTCCAATCCCATCGTTACAGCTCAAGATAATTAGTGTCCTATATATAGGACGCTGAGCATTTGTAGAAGTTTGGGATAAATATGGTTTTCCTGTGTGACTTTGATAAGTGTTCCAACATGCTTTATTCTGTTTATCATTTTTGACATTTTAATGATTTTTTTAATATATGTTTAAGATAAAAGGAAGAAAAATATTTATAATATTGAAACAAAAATATTTTATTTGGGCAATTTACAAGTCTTATTTTCATATAGTTATGAATGATACTTGGGAAAACAATTTGTGCAAAGTGTTACATTACATTTTGAGCAAAATGTTAGACGCTTTCCTCGACAGTTCTGGAATTGATATCTTTGTTTATCTCTTTTGAGAATTATGTAATCTTTCCCATCTTATTTGACAGCGTTGCTCACTTATTCTTTGATGTCTGTATTAACATTGGTCTTTCAAAACTTTTTCGTGTGGTGTTTCCTATTTTGAGGTATGCAATGGCACTGTATTGCCTTATATCTTTTATGCTTTTAGTCTCATTGTTAACCATATTGTTAGCCATGCATGTGTTTACAATTGCCATATCAATTATACGTGTGGAAATCAGCCAATACCATTTTTTTTCCCCAAAATTTTAATTTTATATTTTTCTAGTAGCCAATCGTGATGGTCAACTCCACCCATAAACTTGTAATTGTTTATAAAACATAGTTGTATAACTTGAGATTTTCCCATCTGTCTTTTTTCATGCCTAGAAACAGTTTTCGGTGGTTCAATTTTGTTGAAATTTGTTGTAACAGTCACACATCTATTATCATTCCATTTGACTATCACGATATTGTTTTTATCGACAAAGCGATAGTCATATGAACATCGATTTTACTTTTTTAATGTTATATCAGCTTCGACAGGACAGTGTGCTAGTCTGTGCTAGCTCCTAATTTTAAATGCTCGGTCATTCTTTTGAGGGAGTGCTTAATTGTTATTAGGAAAATTAATAATCCCTTTTATCTCTAAATACCTATTTCTGGATATTGCATTTTTCACAATAGGTACCATTAAATCTTCATATTCTGATCAATAATCTCATTCACTAGATAAAGTGTAATATCCTGAAAAATCAAGAATCCAATGAAATTTTTAATTTCATCCACAGTTCTTGTGAATTCAGGCTTATTCTTCCATTCTCTTGCATACTTTTCCGTTTCTGACACTATGTAATCAAAGTAAATGGGGGGGGAGGGGGAATCTCTTCAAAAATTTCTAAAATTGTGCAAATATATATTCTAGAGCCTTTTCTGTAGTTTTGACAATTTTTTGTTGAGGCATGTTGAAGTTACTGATAGGGGAAAAGAATCAGAATATGTTAACATAAATGCCCAGTGTCCTGTTTATAGGAAAGTAGTTTCAAATTTGTTTTCTTTTAGTACAAAATCATTAATTTTCCAAAACATTTTTATAGATATCAGTTAAAGAGGTTTTTAAATATAATAATAATAAAAAGAAATATAGCTTACTTTCAAATTCATTGCATTATGGTGAATATAAATCAAAGGAAAAATATGCTTCAAAATGGCGACACTTTCATTTCACCCTTTGGCAGATGGCGGGTACAAACCAGTCAGAATTGTTTTTTTGGTATAGGAATACATCAACACTTGACGGGAAAGTGCAAAACAAAACTATTGTAAAGCGATTTGTTTTCCTACGAAGTAATATAAAACTGTCCTATAAATAGGACGCTGGGTGCTAACAGGTTAATGCAAATTTATGTTAGCATATTCATGGTGTTGTGTGGCATTTTCTTACACCTCATTTTACCACTTTCATATCTCCTGATCTTCTGTAAAGTAATGATTTTGTTATGAAACCGGAGAGTACATCTAAATTTTATCAGAAGCTTTTAAATGAAACTTGAAATTTGTAAATAAATGTAAGCTAATTAAATTTGAATACAATCTATATATATAAAACTATATATATAAAAATCTATATATATAAAACTCCATTTTATAAGTGAAGAAATTTTCCCAACAATTTATTACTTGATATGATTAAGTGTAGATATCTGAATTGTGAACAACAGTATATACTGAGAGTGATGTAATCCACACTTTATTTTAGTTCTTGCTGAATTTTTACTCTATTTTTTAAGTGAAAAATGTTTCCCCAGCAATTTCTTATTTGATGTAATGATAAAGTGTAGATATCTTAATTTTGAAAAATAATACATATAGAGAGGCATGTAATTTTTAAAACCAATGGTGCTAAGTTTCTCAGTTTTATCTTTAACTCTGTTCTGAAGCAATAGAAATTCCCACTTTTAAATCCTGATGTTTTAGAATCAGCTTTATAGAGAATTTAGCTATGATTATAAATTTTTGGCTGAGCTCCCATTACCCATTAACAATGTATATTTATAATGACAGGTAATGGTGACATTCCTTACTTATGTTACTTTTAGTTGAGTTGTTTTGCAAAAGAAAATATTAAACTAAAAGCGACCATGCTGGTCGCGCAGCTGCTAGTTGCTTTAAATTCTTTGATGAAATGCATGAAGGAGTTTATCATTATATATGTGCCTGCAAAGTAATAGATAACTAAAGGCCACTTCCTCTTCTTCCTCTGGCACCTGTTAGTAATCGGTCTTTGCAGTACTACTCTTCCTTACCAGTGAAGGCATATAATTAGCCTCTTATACTCACTGATGTAATATTAAGTGTTATTGTTTATAACTCTCTACCTCTCGAAATAGGTAGTTGTGCTTTAATAGTTCCAGATGCTCCTAATTCAAACCCTACACCTCACATATCTTGAGTTTTCTGGGTTTTTTTTTTTTTTTTTTTTTTTTTTTCATTCTAGTCGCAACGTTATAGTCGCAACAACCCATAATTGTTAACTGCTTTGTACCAGCCTGTAAATATTTTAGACTCCAAGGAGATTTATATAAAAGAATTTTGCCCTACAACTTATTTTGAAAGTAACAATAACTTATCTGCTAGGCAATATCTTTTTCTTGCACGTTTGCTCAAAATAAAGATAATAAATATTTTGCCACTAGCCTCACCTGAGCTTATGTGTATAACATAATTAGAAAAATGTTTAATCACTTAATTTGAATCTCTTAATTTTAAAGAATCTCATAAATCCCAAGTATTTCCCTTTATCCTTAGACTTTGGTAAGGGCTCTTTGGCCTAACATCTGCTCTAAATACAATTGAATATAAAGAAATTTCTTCCATGGAAATGCATAAAGGAGCATTTATAAGAATAAACTTCAATTTTGAAGGTTACATAACCTTGAATATCGATCCCACAAATTAGAGAAAATTTTAAAAGTTAAGGGCAAATGAAAAAGACGTGCCAAAATCAGGATATCTAAAATCTTATACAAAGTTTAATAGAAATAGAAAAATGCAAAACCTTATTTTTTAGAAAAATTGAATTTTAAATAAAATCCTCACTTAAATTTAAGCACTCCCCCAACCCAATTCACTCCCGAAAATAAAATTAATTTTTTAAAAAATGATAACAAAAAATTAAAAATTAGAATTTTTCAATGTTTTTTAATATAGAAATATGAAAAATATCAATATTTTTCAAAATTTTCTTTAATTATATTACACTAACTAGCAGCAATCACCCAGCACTTTGTCTTGAAAACTTTTTCATTCTGGAAAATAAACATTCACAATAGGAAAAATGGTTTTAGAAATGTACAAATAAAGCATTAAAGGCACCTAACGTATATCTCAT
This sequence comes from Dolomedes plantarius, assembly GCA_907164885.2. Taxonomy (NCBI): domain Eukaryota; kingdom Metazoa; phylum Arthropoda; class Arachnida; order Araneae; family Dolomedidae; genus Dolomedes; species Dolomedes plantarius. Next base: position 106,273,276 of record OU015499.1, read on the forward strand.
AGACTATAATAGGTCCACATATAACTTTCGAAGTGTTTGAAGAATCATATCAAAGCACTTATTGCACAGTCAATGAACAAAAAGAAATTTGAAGAATTTACACTATTGTGAATTCTAATGTACTATATACACAAACATATAGATTAAAATGTGGAGAGAGCGTGGTAAAGAATATCTGTTGCCGCCAAACAACAATCTGAAAAAAATAGGCCTAAGCAAAACCATAACCCACATACTCTTTATTATTTCCTGAAATGAATTTATACATTTATTAGATTTATGAACTTATCTGATGGTAACCGAGCTCCTTAATCAGATGTAAATCTCTAGAATTTCTCGCATTAAACTCATTTTTTTTTCTAATGGCAAGGAGAAGTGAGCGTAGGCTCTTCTCCGGGGGGAGCCGGAAGCATGAGACCACTTCGCCGTATGCGTTGCCCCGAGTGCACCACAGGGGGTGGGTCCATACTGCACCCGTTTGATGGTCCACAAATTTTGAACCGATTCAAGTGGCGGGACCAGACCACCTGACCCAGCACCCCCAGAGTTAATTTGAGAACTTGGAGGACATTGCAGCCAAGCCCTATTTTATGTGCCCCGGCCAACATTAGTTAACATGGTGGTGGATTTTGTCAGCGATCGGCCTCGAACCCATAACCCTCAGATCACTGGCTCAATGCCTTTGCCAACCGAGCCACCGTTCCCTCAACTCAATATTTAATGATGAAATTATTTTTTATTACCAACAACTAAAATAAATATAAATATTGTTTATCCATTATTGATCGGACCGATATCATTAGTTTTGTGGTGATCCCTACAAGCCAAAACATAAAATCTCTGCCCGTCCTTATGATCTACCAGGTCAAAAGAATAAGGATGGCTAAGGAACTTCGAGACGTAATTGCAACAAATTTAAAATGCACTGTAGTTTTATTAACCTAGAACAGCTGTTCCCAACCGGTGGGTCGCAACCCACTAGTGGGTGCGGTTCTTCCGAATTTCTCTGGTCAGTACCCATCGGTCTTTATCTCCTAGTTTCGTGGGTCTGTCGACTTAGGGCACATTCCGACAGTCACCGCTCACCTTCCACTTCTGAATCATATAGACCACTGTCGATTTTCGGTATTTCAGCTCACTAGATATAAGTAGATAGAAAATGAGAATTCTGTAACAGGGAACAGGGGGCGTGGCCTAAGTAGACGGAGGTTGCTGATGACGTCAGCTCACCTGCCACTTTTGAAGCACATAGGTCACTATCGATTTTGGATATTTCAGCTCATTAGATATGCCCCTTAAAGATCGGCTATTTCTGTGATACCCGACGATTACACCTTTCTCGAAATCAGATAACTCTGCACTTCGACTCATCTTTCATGCGACTAATGCGAATGTTGTTTCCTACACAATATTTAATGCTGGAGGGCGTGATATATATCAGGACCGCAGATATCGTCATTTGCATGGGTGTCCAAATACTTATTGGTAGATAGTGTGTATATATATATATATAATATAATTTCTTAGCAGACACAAACTTTTATATATTGTTATTGATTTCAAGGGAAAAATACAAAAAAATCTTGATGGTACAGTGTTACACTATCTCATTCACATTCCTTTCTCCTCTCCTTGCAGGTTTTTGGTACAGACTGTTAAGTGCAAACCTAAAATGTATGTCGTGTCCACAAATTCAGAATTTCAACATATTGCTGGATATTGCAGTTTTCAAATCATCGTGTAAAGGAATGCCGGTATGCCTGAAGGGCAAATGTCGTGTATTTCCAGAGTGTATTGCATGCACTGTATGTGAGAAAAGATTTTCTCAACAGATTCATTTAACAGTACATCTTAGAACCCACACGGGAGAGAAACCTTTCAACTGTACTGTATGTGAGAAAAGATTTTCTCGACAGAGTCATTTAACATCACATCTTACCACACACACAGGAGAGAAACCTTTTGCATGCACTGAATGTGGGAAAGCTTATTCACAACAGGAGGATTTAAAAAGAATGTGACAAAAAATTTTCTCAACAGAATAATTTAGTGAGACATATCCGCTCCCACACAGGAGAGAGACCTTTCGGATGCAATATATGTGGGAAAACATTTTCTGAACGAGGTAATTTAAAAAATCATCTCCGCGTCCACACAGGAGAGAAACCTTTCGTCTGCACTGTATGTGGAAAAACATTTTCTGAACAGGGTCATTTAAAAAGTCATCTCCACATCTACACGGGAGAGAAACCTTTCGCCTGCACTTTATGTGAGAAAAGTTTTTCATTGCAATGGAATTTGAAAAAGCATCTCATTATCCATGGACAAAACACTTTTGGTCTGCAAGATATATGAGAAAAGGTGTTGGGAATTCGATCATTTAAAAGAAAAAACATATCTTTCGTCCTGCTTGTGAGAGAGAAAAGATTTTCTTTCCAGTGTGCTTTAAAATCGCATATCTGTACCCATACAAAAGAGAAACCTTTCGATTGCAATGTATGTGAGAAAAGGTTTTCTGCAGATGGTAATTTAAAAATGAAACCCTTTCATCTGCACTGCATGTGGGATAGGTTTATGGCTTGTGAACACATGAAAAATGCATTTCTCTACCCATTCAGGGATGTAACGAACTCTGTTCTATAGTATGAAACGCGATTTTTTGGTGCAAAGAAATGTTTTTGCCATTGTGGTGAAAATGTTCTCGAAAAGGGAATTCGGTACAGATGTGTCAGACGTGAAGTGATGCACAAAGTTAGTTATTTATCATCAACTATTATTAATGAGTTTATAACAATGTCAAAAAGGGTATTAAAGCATATTGTTAGTGAAGTTTTAACATCCAAGTATTTTTTAATAATTGTCGATTGAACACCAGATATATCTCATATTGATCAGTTATGCTTTATTTTACGGTATGTGATTGATGGGAAACCAGTGGAACGTTGTTTTTTAAATTTTTTCGAATCCATAGTCATAGATCAGAAGCTTTGGCTGAAATAGTACTAATAAATCTTAAACAACTGGGTATCAACATTCAAGACTGTCATGGCCTAACTTATGACACGCTGCGAATATGTCAGGAAAGTATTCTGGCCTTCCTGCCTGAATAAAAACAATGAATCCACTGGCCGAATTTGTTCCCTGTTCAGCACAGTCTTTAAATTTAGTTGGTGCCAATGCAGTACAGTCCTGTAGTACTGTTCTAAGGTTTTTTTCCTTGGTATGGAATATTTATAATTTCTTTTCAGTTTCCACACATCGTTGGCAGAAACTGAAAGAGCAAACAGAAAATGATGATGGAAACTTTTCAATAAAAAGCTGCTGCCCTACATGATGGTGTGCTGATGCTTCAGTAGTCAAGTCTTTGAGGAAAAATTATACCAGTTTAATACTGTTTTTGGACAAGTTAAATTATGTTGAATATCTTATATTACCTGTCTATAATATTTTCATTCGATTAAGTTTCATTATGTTATGATAAGTACGATGAAAGATTTTTTAATGAATAGCCTTTTTCAATGTATTAAATATAGGTTTACTTCAATGGTTCCAGGTTTTGTTGCGAAAACTAAAATTTTCGGATAAAATGTATCCTTTTCTTTGTAAAACTATGCAAAGATAGTTTTACAGATACTTTACATAGTTTTAGTTTGCATAGTTTTATGGATTATATATATATATACTATCTACCAATAAGTATATATATATATATATATATATATATATATATATATATCATTTCCAAGCAGACACAAACTTATATATATTGCTATTGATTTCAAGGGAAAAATAGAAAAAATCTTGATGGTACAGTGTTACAATATCTCATTTAAATTTCTTTCTCCTCTCTTTGCAGGTTCTCGGTACACATTGTTAGGTACAAACCTAAAATTTTTGTGGTGTCCGCAAGTTCAAAGTTCAACGTATTGCTGGATATTAGTTTTTTAATCATCGTGTAAAGGAACGTCGACATGGAAGAAGAACAAATATTGTGTATTTCCAGAGAGAAAGTTTTTGCATGCAATGCATGTGATAAAAGATTTTCTCGGGTTGAGTCTTTAAAAACACATACCTGCACCCATACAGAAGAGAAACCTTTCACATGTACTGTTTGTCATAAAAGATTTTCTAACCAGTCTGATTTAAAAAAACATCTCCGTACCCATACAGGAGAGAAACCTTTCACATGCACTGTATGTGGGAAAGCATTTTCTCAACAGAATGGTTTAAAAAAACATCTCCGTACCCATACAGGAGAGAAACCTTTCACATGCACTGTATGTGAGAAAGCATTTTCTCATCAGAGTAATTTAACAGTACATCTTAGCACCCACGCAGAGAAACGTTTCGAATGCACTATATGTGAGAAAAGATTTTCACATCAGAATAATTTAGTGAAACATCTCCGCTCTCACACAGGAGAGAAACCTTTCGCATGCACTATATGTGGAAAAAGCTTTTCTGCACAGGGTAGATTAAAGTCACATCTCCGCACCCACACAGGAGAGAAACCTTTCGCATGCACTATATGTGAGAAAGCATATTCTAATCAGAGTAATTTAAAAGTACATTTTAGCACCCACTTAGCAGAGAAACCTTTTGCCTGTACTGTATGTGAGAAAAGATTTTCTCGACAGAGTAATTTAACAGCACATTTTAGCACCCACTTAGCAGAGAAACCTTTCGCTAGCATGGTGTGTGAGAAAAAATTTTCTCAACAGAATAGTTTAGTGAGACATCTCCACTCTGAAACAGTAGAGAAACCTTTCGCCTGCACTGTATGTGGAAAAACATTTTCTGGTGGGACTGCTTTAAAAAGACATCTCCGCGCCCACACCGGAGAGAAACCTTTCGCCTGCACTGTATGTGGAAAAACATTTTCTGGTGGGACTGCTTTAAAAAGACATCTCCGCGCCCACACCGGAGAGAAACCTTTCGCATGCAGTGTATGTGGGAAAACATTTTCTCAACGAGGTAATTTAAAAATTCATCTCCGTGTCCACACAGGAGAGAAACCTTTCGCCTGCACTGTATGTGGGAAAAGATTTTCTCAACAGAATACTTTAGAGAAACATCTTCAATCAGAAAAAACAGTAGAGAAACCTTTCGAATGCACTATATGTAAGAAAAGATTTTCTCAACGGATTAATTTAGTGAGACATTTCCGCACCCACACAAGAGAGAAACCTTTCGCCTGTACTGTATGTGAGAAAAGATTTTCTCAACACAGTAATTTAGTGATACATATCCGCTCCCATACAGGAGAGAAACCTTTCAAATGCAATATATGTGGGAAAGCATTTTCTGGTCAAGGTAATTTTAAAAATCATCTCCGCGTCCACACAGGAGAGAAACCTTTTGCCTGCACTGTATGTGGAAAAACATTTTCTAAACAGAGTTATTTAAAAATTCATCTGCACATCCACACAAGTGAGTAACCTTTCGCCTGCACTGTATGTGAGAAAAGATTTTCATTCCTGTGGACTTTGAAAAAGCATCTCATTATCTATGGAGAAAAGTCTTTTGGTCTACAAGATATGTGAGAAAAGGTTTTGGGAATTCGATTATTTAAAAGAAAAAATGTTCTTCCCTGCAAAGATGAGAAATCTTTCGTCCTGGCTGTGTGAGAGAAAAGATTTTCCTTCCAGTGTGCTTTAAAATCGCATATCTGTACCCATACAAAAGAGAAACCTTTTGATTGTAATGTATGTGAGAAAAGGTTTTCTACAGAGGGTAATTTAAAAAAGAAACCGTTTCATCTGCACTGCATGAGGGATAGGTTTATGGAATGTAAACACATAAAAATGCATTTCTCTACCCATTCAGGGATGTAACAAACTCTGTTCTATAGTATGAAACGGGATTTTTTGGTGCAAAGAAATGTTTTTGCCATTGTGCTGAAAATGTTCTCGAAAATGGAATTCGGTAAAGATGCATCAGACGTGAAGTGATGCGCAAAGTGAGTTATTGATCATCAACTATTACTAATGAGTTTTTAACAATAATGTCAAAAAGGGTATTAAAGCATATTGTTAGTGAAGTTTTAACAACCAAGTACTTTTTAATAATTGTCGATTCAACACCAGATATATCTCATACTGATCAGTTATGCCTGTTTTTACGGTGTGTGATTGATGGGAAACCAGTGGAACTGTTTTTTGTTTTTTTAATTTTTTCGAATCCATAGCCATAGATCAGAAGCTTTGGCTGAAATAGTACTAATAAATCTTATAGAACTGGATATCAGCATTCAAGACTGTCGTGGCCAAAATTATGACATGCTACGAATATGTCAGGAAAGTATTCTGGCCTCTTAGCCTGAATAAAAACAATGAATCCACTGGCCGAATTTGTACCCTGTTCAGCACATTCTTTAAATTTAGTTTGCAGTACAGTCCTGTAGTACTGTTCTAAGGTTTTTTTCCTTGGTACGGAATATTTGTAATTTCTTTTCAGTTTCCACACATCGTTGGCAAAAACTGAAAGAGCAAATAGAAAATAATGATGGAAATTTTTCAATAAAAAGCTGCTGCCCTACATGATGGTGTGCTGATGCTTCAGTAGTCAAGTCTTTGAGGAAAAATTATACCAGATTAATAATTTTTTGGACAATTTATCCACTACTCAAGAAAAAAATTCTTCCATGAAATCAGAAACTGCAGCTTTACATATAAAAAATAAAAAAATTCGAAACTGTTTTGAATATAATCGTATGGGATACATTGTTACAACGATTAAATCAAACAAGTATTGAGCTTCAAAAATTAAATCCAATTTATCTGAAGTAAGCCCTTTATATCGATCATTGATTGATTTTACACAAACTGTCCTCGACAATTTTTTTGTATGTGGAAAATTAGCGGAGGAACTATGTGGTGAAAATTACAATTATGAAATCTTTCTAAAAAGAAAGCACCATGGAGGAAAGATCTTTGTGCACTTAATGCATCTGAAATGTAATTAACAGCATGTGAACAATATATATCAATGTGCCACTATGCTTTTTGTGACTCTCTAATTTCTCATCTTTTTGATCGGAAAGAGGTATATGAAATAGTAACTCAAATTTTCATGTTTAATCAATATAAAATGCTCTTCAAATCTACTTGAAGAATCAGCCTTTTTAGAAAAATGCTATGCATCTGACTTAGCATACACTTTTTCTGATGAATTCTACAATTTACATCATTAATACATGAAAATGATACTTCGTTGCATATGTTAAACGAAGCTAGGAAATTTGAAGAAACATTTCCAAATGTCAAAACTGCTTTAAAATATTTTTTTTAACTTTACCCGTGTCAAACTGTTTAGGAGAAAGATCGTTTTCTGTTTTGAAAAGGATAAAATCGGCAGTTTGAAACAGACTTCTTTAAGATAAACTTTCATCACTTATTACATATTGAATTAGAAATAACAGTGAAACTTGAGTTTGATGATTTTGTTCATGGTTGTTGGAATTAACACCTATTTTCGGTCATAACAATATTACTTTAACTTTCAAATTCCTATTACTATGCAATAATAGCTGATTGGCTGTGACGTCAGCATGATATCTGACTTTACTTTTGCACTAGCTACTGAGTTTGTAATTGTGCTGTATATATGTAAGTCGCCATGTAACTTGTGGGTTACCTTGATGCATGTTAACTGAAGTTTTTGTTTACTATATTTTTAAGACAAGATGTCTTCTTCTGTAAAGATTTTACTTTACTCTGCTTTTTATTATTAAGCCCCTTATAGTGAAACAAGCTAAGAATGATTTTGTAAATTTAAAAATGCGTAAAATAAATATATATATATTTAGATGGTTATGTTGTTTCATCATCTTAATTTTTTTTCTTGGGGGGGGAAGTATAGTTTTATCAAAAATTTATATGCCCATTAATATGGTTGAAAGTATAATGATGGAAACAGTCAAAGATTTTGACCTATCTAATTGTAAAAGCTTTGATTTTATTTCACTACTTTTGCAAAATATATTTCCATTAATTTTAACTATATTAGATTATTTTTTTAGCAACATGAATGCTAAAAATGATTCAAATACTGATCATCAGATTGTTAACCTCGCTCCCAAAGTTTGTTTATAGATGTTTTTTTTTTTCAAATTCAGTTGCAAAATCAAGTCCGTATCAAGGGCATAGGATTATAGGTATTACTGTCCACACACATACAAAAAGGTGTGATGTGAAAAGAGGAAAAAGTCAAAATTTCGATCTTTCCAACATTTGTGTGTAATGAAACTTTACTTCTGCTTTCTGTCTTTTTATTTTAAAAAAGCCTCTCTTCCAGTCTGCACTTTGCACCCTCTACCATCATTTTGGGGAAACATTTCTGGCTATGGGCTTGACATCGACTTTGGTTTTTCGTTAATACAGTAAAGGGGGGGGGGGTTGTGGCTGATACAGAAATAAAATCCTGGGTGGGGCACAGTGCACCCACTATAGTGAAAGCATACTTACATCCGTAAGTGTTTCTGGTTTATTTATTTATATATTGGGGGGGGGGGTTGTAATAACTCCAATCTGTAATCTATTTTGAATTTCAAAAGAAAATTTCATGAATTTATTTAACATTAAAAGGTAAATTAATTAACACTTATTATAATTATTATTATTATTATCAAATTTTTGTATTTTTGGTCGAAAATTTTTTGAATTTCCAGTCCCAATTTATGGTGGGGTCTGGGAAGTGTCCTGCATGTTCATGTGGAAATCTTGTACTGGGGGGGGGGGAGGGCCCCGAAAGTCTGCTTTGCCCAGGGACCCATTGGGTCAAAGTAGGGCCCTGGCTGCCACAAATTAGCAAACCTTTTTCTTTGCTGTTTAGTTACTGAGAAATAAAAATATGCACATACATGCTTCTGGTAGCAACAAAAGATATTCATGTGGAAATAAATTAGCAAACTGCTGTAAAACAGCCGATTTCTAGCAAAAACTAACATTTTTTTAAAAAATATTTTCTTAGAATTTGCCTAACACTATTTTTGTAAAGAAGTTTTCTTTTCCTAGAACACATTTTTTGAGTCAAATTATAACTTAAAGGTTGTAGAAAAGACGAAGCGCAAGTTGAAAGCGAACGCGAAAGCGCACAAGTGGGGGCATAGCTTTAGAGCTACAGCATATTGAAATATGCATTCAAAATTTATTTCTCATAACCTCAAATTTAGCAGTTGACAAAAAAAAATTCTAAATATTTATTCTAATAATTTTTTAAACTTTTTATTTCCAATACAGCAGGCCTGTGAACAACATCCTTGGCCACAATACACATTAAAAGGCACAGAATAAAAACATAAGACAAACAAAATGCAACAATAATAAAATGAAGTAAAATTGTAACGATAAGCGTCTGTTCATATAGGAATCCGATAGCGGAAGCGTTAAAGTATTGAAATATATTTAACCAATGACAAACCTCCAAACAATTAGCAACGAAATTTTTAACGCCTATGATTGCTTTATTTCCGTCTCAGCGCCATCTTTCCTTTTACGCTTCCGCTACCGGACTCCTATGTGAACAGGCCCTATCAGAGAGTCCGTTTACAATTTTAATTGCGGACCCCAACTAAGGATTTGATATCACATTTTTTCTAGCACAGATTTCATCTATATGTATAAAAGGCAAATGCCACTTACTAACTGACAGATGACTGTATCTCTGGAACCATAAGTAATAGGAAACTAAAATTTTGAATGGTGGTTCCTCTTAAGCCCTAGGAATTTAGTAAGAAATCTTTCAAAAGATTCGAATTGTAAGGGGGTTAGAACGGGCTGAAACCCTCAAAAACAAAACACACACACTATCTCTCTGGAATCATAAGGCTGACATTTTGCTTGGTGGTTCTCTAATGCCCAAGGTGTTCACTAAGAAAGATTTTTTTTAATTTAACTTCAAGGATGTTCAAATAGGCACTTAAATCCCCCCCCCCCAAATAAATAAATTAATAAAGATCTAAAACCCATTTTTAATGTCGGATCACGATCGTTAAAATATATGGTGAACTCCTCTCGGGAATGGTAACACTTAACTGCTAAAGTTAATTTAAGTTTCAATATAAATTAACCAAATTACATAATGGACTATGCATTTGACTAGTTCCCTTTCCGGACAATAGATGACTGCACCAGTCTACAGAACTAAATTAACTGAAAATAGCTGAAAATGAATTCAAATCTGCTTAAAGATGGCTAAAAGTATTTAAAAAATGCATTGTCATCGTGTTCTGAGCTATTATAAAAGTTTCAAAGGTCTAGCTAGTCGGGAAGTTAGTTAAAAATCGATTGCAAGATTTGTACTAGACAAACACATACACAAACACACAAGAAAGCAAGTTAATAAAAACATGGTAATAAAATAAAGATAATTTTTAAGTAATGGTTTTTAGCCACTATCTGTTGTATTTAGAAGTTCTCGTTCCTGTTCTGTTTCAATTTTATTAATTATGGAGTTTATTATGGAGTCAATTTATTAAAACTGGAGTCTGCAAGTTGACAAGTAAAGAACATACCTGAAAGACTTTTGATGCAAAGGGTCTCAAGTTATGGGAAATATTATTTAATATTTTGAATATTTTTATTCTTTGATTCACTCTTTCTACTTGTACCCTAGCTTATGCGATTTTTGTAGTAAATCTACATTTTTCTGTGATGAATTGAGGGTGTATTAATTATGGTGGGATGTTAAGTATGACTCCCTGAGCCATTAAATCATGCATTGCAAAACCTTTGTCAGCAATGATAAGATCTCCTGGCTTTAAGATTTCGATTATACCACACCTTTGAAAGATTCCTCTATCAGAAATAAATCCAGGATATAAGTCACTAGCAAAACATAGCTACAAGGATTCGATATCACAAACCATTAGGAGAAACTGCAGTCAAACCTTTGAAAGTTTGCATATGATTATAGTGTGAGTAGGTTTTCTTTCGAGCATACATGTTATCTCTTGGGCTTTCTATTCAAATTTCAGTGCGGTCAATGAGGAATCTACAGTTTGGAAATGGATCATAAAGATTTGGATCTCGCCTTTTTTATCGAATATAATGATGGGATATTTTGCTAATTGGAAAAGAACTTCATGTATTACATGTAACAATGTAATATTACAAAACTTTAACTGTCCCGGCGTTAGCCATACGGAGTTTTTTTCCTGAAGACGATACAATCTATCCTTCCAAGACCTGCAGGATCGGAAACTTGGACCAAAACATAACAAGAAAAAGCCAAACAGTAAACCAGAAAAATAAAGCGAAAAATAACACCAAACTGCAGGCCTCAAAACAAAACTAAAACACTAAGCTAAACAATAACATTAATTAGGATTTTCAATTCTGAATTTACAAATCTAGTTGCAGTTCCTGTGCTCCGTTCAAGCTTCGTCCTTATTTAATTACTAAATAGTTCTCTATTAGAACTTTTAGATTTAAGCTACATATATTTTACTCAAGCTTATGCAACTATACATACAATTGCAACTGCATATACTTAAAATTACAGTAGTTATTTAACTATATAATTTATTAAGCAATATTAATTCACATATAGCGCCCCTATATGATGCACAAATAAATACGCCAAATACACTTATATAGACAATATTAATATACCGTATTAATACGCATAGATAAATATTACACATACAAACATAAACAGATACAAAACATTTACAATTCAAGCATTTCACATTCTAATCAAATACTAATTTATATATTTTTTTTTATCATCACCTACTTTCACACACAATCCTGAGCTGATTCAGATCCTTAAATCTTGAGCACACCAGTCGAGTGCAATAGTGCCGTGCCACCGTTCTTCGCATCAATACACATTATTTCAACTGTATATTCATAAAATTAACTTCATTTAGTCAACCGTACTCATTACGTATTAAGCAAAAAATATTTTATTCAATTTATAAACACTATATGATGCACAAATAAATACGCCAAATACACTTATATAGACAATATTAATATACCGTATTAATATGCATAGATAAATATTACACATACAAACATAAACAGATACAAAACATTTACAATTCAATCATTTCACATTCTAATCAAATACTAATTTATATATATATTTTTTTACCATCACCTACTTTCACACACAATCCTGAGCTGATTCAGATCCTTAAATCTTGAGCACACCAGTCGAGTGCAATAGTGCCGTGCCACCGTTCTTCGCATCAATACACATTATTTCAACTGTATATTCATAAAATTAAATTCATTTAGTCAACCGTACTCATTACGTATTAAGCAAAAAATATTTTATTCAATTTATAAACACTATTATTCACCATATTAAAACTGATATAATTTCATTAAATAGTCAAACAGTTTTAGCCACTAATATTATAGGTTGTGAACTTCTACTTTAATATTTTGCTTTACCCTTAAACCAGCGCCGCACACTACAACAAACTCCTGGCTGCTCATTGAAGGTCAAGCAGTCATGCATGCACGACTTGTAATACGCATATAAATTTCGGCTCACAGAGACTACAACTATATTCGGATTGCATTAGCCAACTCCAAGTGTTAAAAGGTCGTTTATCCTGTGATGTAAGTTCCATAATCATTCGCTTTTCACCCTCTTTTCTTTTTCTCTCTCTCTCTTTTTTTTTTAAACTTAATTCGTTATTACTATTCATAACTTGTTACACAATGTTACACTATAAATGCGTCATAATTTCACTAACTGTTATAACCTTCAGCTGTATATCAGTGAATTCTCTAAAACCAACATAATTCTGAATTACATTTGTTTAACCGTTTTAAATGGACTTTATTTTATGTACCATTATTTCTTTTCACTGTATAAATAACCTTTAGCTAAACTGCTACCTTTAATGCTTATTAAACATCAACCGCACAACTATTTAGTGCATTTTTTTTTTTTAACATTTAAATCGATAGTATTTTTAACTTTTTAACTTCAACCTCATATTATCCGAACCGTAATATTATTTCATTTGCAAATTTTTAATTCACTTAACACCTGAAGTTGACTAGGTTAAACTATGTAATAACACATAAATACATTTGCTGATACGCATGAATGCATTCACGAGAACATAAATTGAATTTATATTATAATAATACAACAACTACAATGCCATATTGTTTTAAATAGTATAATCACAATTTTTCAAACTAATTATTCAATTTTTCGTTTAAATCAATTTATACTTTATTCTTAACAGTCATTACTTAATATTTATTAACGTAATGTCATACACATTTCATCAAGTATAATCAGCTATTTTTTATATATTTTACTAATGACACTGTCAACAACACAATTATTATACACATACATGCACATATAGGATCTTTAAACCAGTAATACGTGATTTTAATAATTTATTCTTGTAAATCCATATAGTAACAGCAATACACAATACATTTTATGTTTCCATTTAATGACATGTTAGCCCTATGTTATTCATCTGATGAGACCACATAATATTTTGCAAAAAGCAAACACTATCTTCAACATAATTTATACATTTATATATTTCATTTAAATTACGTATTACTTTTAACAAACATTCTTTAAAATTCTTAAACATAAAGTCATACATATTCTGGCAAAAATAATCCAACGTACACAAAAAATACAAAACTTGGCAGTACAAATACTTTACAGAGACTTGTACTGACACATCCTATATGAACATATATATACGAGTACATACATATATATTAACTGTTTATATTTAGTTATTCATTCATTAACTAATTAACTATTGAAAACATAATCATTATTATGCCTACCTTTTTTTTAAAAAATGTCAAATATTTATTCATTGCGATTGCGATTTGTATAGCCCTCAACTCAGCCAAGTAAGAATTTCCATTGATAATTTTTTCTCTGTATACTTCTATTTCTTTATCCTTCATGTAAATTACAACACCAGCACCTACTTTCTCCTCCATTCTAGATCCATCAGTATAAATACTAACATCTGTTCTTGGTTTGTTATCATACGTCCAATCTAATTGCATTAATTAGTTCCATTTCTTAATATATCTATCTCTTACCTCACTATTGTCACTGTTAAATATTTCGTTACCAATTTCATTTTCAAGGCCTCATCATATATCTTAAAAAGCTTACTGTTAATACTTGCCTTCAGCTGAAGAGGCATGCATCCTGCCAACACATTTCCGTCGAAACTGTACGATAACATTTTGTAATCGCCAGCAAATATGGTCTTTGTATCTGATTCAGCATTCTATTTACTACCACACAATGTAAGAAAAACATTACTCATTGTTTTCCATCATGAGCCGAATCTGACAGAGGATCTGTAAAGGTAAAATCGTGCCTAAGTTTCATAAGGCAAATTAGCAACTGATCCTCCAAAGCTATAGTAGTGACTCTAAACTTGTGAAAGTAATTAAACTCAAATCGTTCAATGAAATTTAGTATTAAAATAAAGACTGCCGGATTTTTTAAGCCAGAATATTGGGTCACTAGGTTATCGTTACCCTTTATAGATGAAAAATTATCTTTTTTTTTTTTTTTTCCCCGAGAGCTCTCCTGTGACGATTTTAGCAGATGTCTCAAAGGGATTCACATAATTTATTCCATTTTCGGACATCTGAGAAGAAGTGGTGCTCGCATCTGAAGTTTGTAGATAATCACGATCTCTATTCTGCTCCCTGTTATTGGAGAAATAAATAACAGTATAAAAATGCTCAAAAATAAAGCAAAGTTTCATAGACCTGAAGAGGGAAAACAAAACAAAAACACAATAATTTCTTTAGTGTGAGCAAAGCAAAAGCTCTTCATTATTCTAAAATTGAATTTTTTTTCTAGTGCAACAAGCACTTTTTCTAAGGCCGTTCACCTTTACACACCGTAATTTATTTATTTATTTTTTTATTGGGCTTCTTTAACATGGGAGAACCGTAAGTAACCCAATATCACTCCTTACAATTGAACTTTTTTTCTCCAAACTTAAATCCCCGCAGTTTAAGCTCGCAACGCTAAAAACCATATGATGTGAGTAGCGAATAATTACAAGATAAAAAGAACTTTTTATATACCATGTTTTTTTCAATTTTCTGTTGAATCATATAAACTTGACAATTCTATGTATTAATAAATACTTTTTTTAAAAATCTTTTGATGAATTATCCCATCAACTTGAAAGAAAATGAAGTTAATTGGAAGTTAACTTGCGTTTAACTTTTCGTTCCCGTCATTCGATAGATGGCTGCAACAGTCTACAAAATAAAATTAACTGAAAATGAATTCAAAGCTGCTTAAGATGGCTAAAAGTATTAAAATAATGCATTGCCATCGTGTTCTTGGCTATTCTAAAAGTTTCAAATGTTTAGCTAGTCGGGAAGTTAGTTAAAAATCGATTGCAAGATTTTGTACTGGACAAACACACACACAAACAAGAAAGCGATTTAGGGCCTGTTCACATAGGAGTCCGATGCGTTGCGTTAAGGAAAAGATGTCGTTAAGACGAAAATAAACCAATCATAAGCCTCCAAACGATTAGCAATGAAATTTTTAACGCCTATGATTGGTTTATTTTCGTCTCAACGTCATCTTTTCCTTAACGCAACGTAACGGACTCCTATGTGAACAGGCCCTTAATAAAAACATGGTAAAAATTTAATTCTAACATGATTTATTTTTATACAATGTATACGTTTAAAGCTCATAAATGCTAGTTTTCCAACGTAAATCATGGGCATATAAAACTTTTTTAACACGGGCTTTAAAGAGTATTTCTGTCTTCCCAATAAGAAATGGTGACATCTTTGTATTAGAATAAGAAAAAGAGTAGGGGAAACTCTTGTACCTAGGGCCACTATGCTTTATTTAAATAATTATTATTTTACAGCATTTTTACTCATTGGAGTGAGTGACAACACTGTTTCAAATCATAACAGCCATTTTTAATGAAAGCAAGAAGAAGCTATATATAAATAGAAAAGAAAGTCTTGATTTGATGATCAAAACTAAATTTTTTCACGTCACTTTGGAGTCTTATTTTGTGAAAGTAAGTGCAAACTTATGTTTTAATGTATAGCAGATAAGTTTTGTAATCATTAAAGGAAAAAATGATATAAAAACAAAGTTTGGTTTCTGCAGGTCTCTGGCTATGGAAGCCATTTTGCCAAAAACAACATCTTGTACCTAGGGCCATGGCCTCTGGTAGAAAAGAGGTGGACGAAAACTTGGCAAGTGTAGAATTCTCACTGATACCCCCGAGAAAAATTAAATTCAAACACAAATATTGAAAAAAGTAATTGTTAAAAAAAAAGTTACGAAATCTGTGTTTGAAACAGAAAATTTATGTGGGATCATTAAGAAGACAATGGAGAAAAGCATTCGTTAGAAAGTGATGAAATAATAAACATTTCTTCCTTTAAGACATTGCCTACAATTAACATTTCTTCCTTACGAAGATTTTAGAAGAGGTGCATGTAAGAAATAATGCATAGAAATTGGGTTTTTTTATTGTAAACAACAATTTCAGTTTTTGGAAATAACTGGCCCCAGGTACAATAGTGTGATTGTACCAAGGCCATTTGTGATTTTTTTAAAATTTTCAATATCATTTACAAAAAAAATTTTCTACACTTGATGTGATTTTTATTTAAAGAGAATAAAGCACGTAATGTATACAAACTATTTTTATTATTGAAAGTTAGTTATAAGTAAAGATACTACCATTTGAAAATAGCCGGCCCTAGGTACAAGAGTTTCCCCAAAGTATTCAGAAATTACAGCGACCACAGTTTTCGCCTATACGCCTTGTTCAAACTGTCGCTAAGTCGCAATACCTGTATACGCAGCCGAGGGTTAATTTCCCAGGTTCGGTGACATTTTTCATTATTGCCGGGCCATGAGCGCCGGATGGACAGTACAGATCTGCCATCCAAAAAGGCAACCCCGGGCCCCTTAAGAAAAGGAGTAAAATCAAGTAGTGTGTTCATGAATAAATATCAATTATTCAGAAACCCAATTTACAAGCAATGAGAAATCTGCCGTCATAGACATTAACGAAAACATGTTTATTAGACTTACCGAGCTTGTTTTTGTAAGCAATTCAAGAACGACATCAGAGGCACAAGATAACGTGGGTTTTATTGACAACACAAAGACCAGACTTACATAAATCTGAGCAGAATATTGAGATGATTGGAGTTCCTTGACCATGAGGTTTTATCTCCAGTACGCAAGATGTTAAGTAATCAATGATAATGTGCTCAGTAGTTAAAGTTTAAAGGCTAATAAGATAATTAAGAGTGAGAATACTTCAATTAAAATTAATAATAAATTAAAGTTAAACCTTCAATAATTAAAGGGTGGGGGAAATTTAAGCTTAAGTAGTTAACAAGTAAAAGAGAATAAAAATTAAAAAGTTAAGTTTAAAGATACGAGGCAAGATGACAGGAATAAGTTAAGTGGCCCTCAACAAAAGAGAAAAAAAGGCCCTCTTCAGGGTCATACAATTCGTAACGAGTAGGATGCAGAATTCCACGGGGGAAAAAAGAAATATCAAGATGGAAATTTTGGAAGAGGCGATACCACCTGGGATCGAACCCACAACTTAGGGTTTCACAGATCAGCGCGATGCCTCTGCGCTACGGCAGGACATAAGCAGGTGTGCAATAGACACAAAAACAGCGGTATATATACACAGGCAAGGATTAAAGCACTGACCAATCATATGCGAGTAATAAACAATAAACCAATGACAAACATTCGCATCAATCGTACGTGAGAGAAAGCTACAGTGTATTTCAAAAACAAAGATTAAGTGACTATAGAATAGATTAACCAATCAAGAATGCGATAGTGTTAAACATTAACCAATAAGAGAAGCGATTATATCTAACACTTCCCCTTAATCGCTTCGCAAAGAACACAAAAATAATAGTTTTTCCAATTTACATTTTGGTAAACATTTAGTAAAAAGATCAGCAATTTGCGATTCGGTACAAATATATTTCACACATATATCATTTTGTCTTAAAGCTTCCCTTATGTATTTTAATTTTACATCTAAGTGCTTTAACCTGGCACAAATATTTTCATTCAATACACTTTTGATAGCTGACTGATTGTCTTCAAAAACTAAAACATTATTTACATGAGAAATTTCATTTATAACATTTTTATAGAATAAAAGATCTTGGAAAGATTTGCACATAGCAATAATTTCTGCTTCTGTTGATGAAAGAGAAATACAATTTTGCTTTTTACAACACCAAAGAATGGGGCAATTATTAAACATTAAAATATACCCAGTCATTGATTTTCTGTCAACTGAATTAGAAGCCCAATCTGCATCAACATACAAATTAAGATTAAAGTCATCACCCTTTATATAAACAAGTTTAAGAGATGAGGAACCTTTCAAATACCTTAAAATTCGATTTAATCCAGTCCAGGCAGCAACGGTTGGTTTTCCTGAAGTTGGCTGAGGCAGTTAACCGAAAATAGAATATCTGGTCTCGAAGTTATGGCCAAATAAAGCAGGGAGCCAACAAGTTCACGATAAGGCCCTTCAAATATGGGACCCTTAGAGAAATCAGCTGGGGTAGATTTTGGCTCTAAAGGAGTAGAACATGGTTTGCAGTCACTCATCTTGAAGAATTTCAAAACTTTCAAGATGTAATCCTCCTGATCAAGATACAGTTCTTTGTCTGTAAAATACATTCGCATTCCTAGATAATCAGTTAGTGGCTCAGATTTTGACATCTGAAACCGGTCCTGCAAAAGTTTAATGACAGTTTCCATCTCAGTAATATCTGATCCGGCTAGGAGCAGGTCATCCACATAAAGACAAACAATCATCTTCTTTCCATTAACAACTCGAATGAAGATACACGGATCAAAATTCGATTGCTTGAAATTGATTTGGTTCATGAACTGTAGAAATTTATGATACCATTGCCTTGGAGCCTGTTTCAACCCATACAGACTCTTGCGAAGTTTACAAAATCTGCCCTATTTGTCGTCATATCCTTCTGGCTGACACATGTACACAGTCTCATCTAAATCACCTTTTAGAAATGCAGTTTTTACATCCATTGTATGAGCATGTAGATTTTCTTGTAATATTATGGCCAAAACTAGTCTAAGAGATGAGATATTGATGACCGGAGAGAAGGTTTCAGTATAATCAATTCCTTCCTTCTGTTGAAATCCTCTGGCAACGAGACGAGCTTTATATGTACCATCTCTTTTTCTTTTGAACACCCACTTGCAAGTTATTGGTTTCTTCTCATCTGCTGGTAGGTCAACTAATTCCCAGACTTTGTTTACTTCCATGGAGAGCATTTCTTCGTCCATAGCAGCTTTCCATTGGACTTGCTCTTTTTCGGGTAAAAATTTTATATCCTCAAAGTTTAATACTTCGTGTGTTGCGAGCATTACTTCATATGGTTCATATTTAGATGGAAATTTTCTCTGTCTTTGAGACCTTCTAACATGTTCTTCATTTACATCTGTGGCCTCAGGTTCTTCTTTAAAATTTGTCTCACTTTCAACTTCTTCCTTTAAGTCTATCTCTTTTTCAGCTTCTTCCTTAAAATCCATCTCTTGTTCTTTGTCTTCTTCCCCTGAATCTCTAGAATTTAAAGTATTAGTTGAATCATTTATTACTACTTTCTTTTCATTAAATCGGACGTTTCTTGAAACGAAAACTCTTCTTGTAAGGGGATCCATGATCTTGTATCCCTTGTTAGTGTATCCAACAAAGATCATCCTTTTCGATTTTGGATCAAGCTTTCTTCTGTGAGCATCTGGAATTTTAACATAGACATCGCATCCAAACACTTTAATTTGACTCATATCAGGTTTACTGGAATACTTCAATTCATATGGAATATTATTATCGATGCTTGAACTCGGAATTCTGTTATGAAGATAAGCAGCAACTTGAATAGCATATCCCCAACAATTCTTAGGCAAATTTGAATCATATAGTAATGCACGACCCTTTTCAAAAAGTGTCCTATTCATTCTTTCTGCAACTCCATTTAATTGAGGGGTATAAGGGGGACAAGGATCAATAGTCACACCAGCTTTGTTTACAATTTGTTTGAGTTCACCAGATAAATATTCTTGAGCATTATCACACCGAATTTCTCTGACACTGTCATTCAACTTAAGAAACTTCTTTATCTCTGAAGCAACATCACTTTTTC
Organism: Dolomedes plantarius; assembly: GCA_907164885.2. Taxonomy (NCBI): domain Eukaryota; kingdom Metazoa; phylum Arthropoda; class Arachnida; order Araneae; family Dolomedidae; genus Dolomedes; species Dolomedes plantarius. Next base: position 106,293,477 of record OU015499.1, read on the forward strand.
TTTTAATCAGACGCACTTCACAAAAACGAGAATAGTCATCAACTAAAGTCAAGACGTACCTTTCTCCTGACGGAGTCTGTGGTTCAACGGGTCCACACAAATCAGAATGAATCATTTTCATAGGGGCTTTTTTCTCTGCTTCTGTTTCCTTTTCCGATGGGATTCGCGGTCTGCTTTGCTAGTACACAGTTTTCACAAAAAGAATCACTCGTAGGTAGCCCGAGCTTCTTCATAACATGATTTCCTGAATGACCTAGTCTGCGATGCCAAAGTTCAGCTTCTTTTTCTGCCAAAAGTGAATTTGACACGGTGGGCGTAAGATCACAAGCATATTGACCTTTGGAATTTAGCTTGCACAAAATAAAGCTTTTACTTCCTTTTTCGACAACAGCTCCTTCGTTTTTGAAAGTAAGGGAATATCCAGCCTTTTGAATTTGTTTCACAGAAATGAGATTTCCATTCAATTGAGGGATGTACAGTACATCGGTAAGGAGTATTTCTTGTTTGTTTTCCAACGTGCCACGAATAATTCCAATTCCTTTAACTTCTAGCTGACTTAATTTTGATGCACAAGACACAATTCCGGTTGAGGGTTTCAATTCTTCAAACCATTCTTGATGTGAACACATATGAGCCGTCGCACCGCTATCAACGATAAAAATTTGGATTTCCATTTTTCCTGCAACAAAGGTCACGGCTACTGCTGCTTCTTTCGGTGGAGAGTTCTTTACAGTCTGAGACCGGCAGTTTCGTTTTACATGTCCTTTCCTACCGCACTGATAGCAAACCAAATTCATACGGCAAAATTTGGCGGTGTGTCCACCTCTATGGCACTTGAAACAGACGGCATTTCGATAATTTGTAGAAAAAGCAACGTTATTCGATGATTCACTCTTTACCAGTTTCGATTCTGAAGTTCGACGATCCCTCAATAAAGCTTCGGCATCCAGAAGTCTGCCACACACAAACTCTAACGTCAAGTTATTCGATGGTTGATTTTCGAATGCAGACTTCGCTGAGTCATATTCCGGTAGCAGTGACATCAAAAGGTACACGACAACATCCATATCATTCACTGTCGCGCCACACGACTTTAACTGCGTTACAAGTCCGTTAACTTCTTTAATATGTTCTTGCATAGAAGTTTCCCTTTTCTTTTTCAACGTTGCGAGCCTCTTTCTGACTAATATTTGACTTACAGCACCTTCTCTTGCATATATCGATTTCAACTTCGTGAGAATTGTAGCACACGTATTTTCTTCTGTAAGCGAAACTAAAATTTTGTCACTCAAAAATGATAACATCAAGGCATAAGCCTTCTTGCCGGCGGCAACTTCTTCTGGTTTCGTTACATCAGCTTCCTTTTCTAAATAAATGTCCAAGTTCTTTGCCGCAAATACTGATTCAATTCTTCTGCACCACAAACTGAAATTTAATCCATTAAACTGTTCAACGCTGTATTTTACTTCGTCGTTCATTGAGCCTAAATTAGAAACGATGCTAGACCAAAACTTGAACCACGCTCTGCTGTAAGCAATTCAAGAACGACACCAGAGGCACAAGATAACGTGGGTTTTATTGACAACACAAAGACCAGACTTACATAGACACAAAAACAGCGGTATATATACACAGGCAAGGATTAAAGCACTGACCAATCATATGCGAGTAATAAACAATAAACCAATGACAAACATTCGCATCAATCGTACGTGAGAGAAAGCTACAGTGTATTTCAAAAACAAAGATTAAGTGACTATAGAATAGATTAACCAATCAAGAATGCGATAGTGTTAAACATTAACCAATAAGAGAAGCGATTATATCTAACAGTTTTTTTCTTCTGTGATATTATCAAAGCATATGCATGAATTCCGTTTAAAAATAGATGGTCCATTGTTCTTCAGACCGACTTTGAAGTGACAGCTACACACACGAGCATTGAGATCAGGAATCGAATCAGATCTTCTATTTAAATTTAAAAAATTATAATTTGAGGTGATAATGCAAATATTATTATTTTTCATTGTAAACTACTTATTTATAATCATAACTAGGTAGTGAAAATAATTGTTAGAAGCTATAAAGCATAGTAGTATAGTTCTCGGTGAAATCTTTTAGAGATATGTGAAAGAACAGCAAATAATCTATTACTACCAATGATTCAAGTTTTAAATATTATTAATTTTATAAAAAGTAAATATATTCTATTCGTGGAGTCACCACAAATATCTTATACAGACCAAAAATTATTTATAATAAGCATAGATTTTTAAGGGTAATATCAGTTAAAAAAATCACATCTGTTCTAGATGATTATGCATTTCGAAGAAGTTCTTAAAATTTTTAGAAATCAGATGGAATTCAATTAAAACTTTTGAAAACTCGATCATTATTCTAACATCATGGTTGAACCTTCCTTCTGAGAGAGCAAGTAGTATGATCACATTAGATTTTGATCTTTGATGCTTAGGTCAAAATGGGGAAATGTCGCAATTAAGTATTTTAGTAATCAAATATGAGACAAACTACTACGGTTATTAATATTTCAGAGATTTTAACAACTAATAAAAATACGCAAAATCCAGCTTTTTAATTTGTCAGTTTTCCTTAAGCTTTTAATTTTCAAACAGTTAAAGCTAAATGATTCAACAATCAATAAATTAAGTTTGAACAGAAAACGAAACACAAAACACAATTACTGAAATATAGTAAAAAAATACTTATCGACACAATTCAGCCCACTTTTTTCTTTTTTTATATCCAATGGGTAATGGAAAAATGAACAGGTGTGCTTTAAAATTCCGATGACTGCAGTCAACAGCAAAACAGAGCATATTTAAATAAGGAGGGATAAAACAGATCTGTACTACACCAAAAATAATATGATAAATTGTACTCAGCTTTCGATATAGTGCGAAATACTTTTAAATAAAATACGTCGGTTGTAAAATGAGAAAATAATAATTGTTGATGAAGAAAAATAATACGTAAAATTTTAAAACGAAATGTTTTCATCTAAGTCAAAACCAGAATATTTCAACTAACATCTGGCGTCTTCCCGTCATCTCAACATAGTATTTATTGCCCTTGTGAGATATTTATCGCCAAACCAGAGATTAATCTGAAATGTACAAAATTGTTCGCACTTGGCGAAAATCAGACAACTCTGTGCCACATCTTTCCGCACAAAGCGTAAAACAGCCGATTTCCAAAGAAACCTTTCAGTTTCCTTCAAATATTGCGTTTGGATCACAGTTAAAAGTATTTTTGAAATTAAGTTGATGTTCTTCGGTATACATTTCAATAGGTTTTAAGCGTCAAAAAATATTGGCTTTCAAGTAAGAAATCTTCGAAATTTTCCTGTATGGACGTCAATATGGAAGCTATTAGATCTGGTTTCCAAAGCCCAAAATAGCGTCGCACTCCGATTGACATGGAAAAGTCGCCTGTTAATAAAAACCAAGTTGATTCTTTACAAAGCCTTCGTTAGACCGGTTAAGACTTATTGGTCTATTGCTTGGCACACCGCTGCAAACACTCAACTCAAGAAATTACAACTAGTTCAAAACAGAATCCTACGAGATTGCTTCTCTGCGGAGTGGTACGTGAGTAACTCTACCCTTTATAATGACCTCAAGATTAGGCCCTTTCTACACGAAATTAAGAAACTTAGAAGTTCCATAGAGGTATTAATTCTATTGAGAACCATATACTTCATTCGATACAGGCGTATGACCCGAGTATCCCGCCGTCGGCAAAGCGACCCAGGTTCCTGCTTTACCGGACAGATAATGCTCTCTCCCCTCCAAAAACAGGAGAAGGATATAACTGTTGTTGGGGTTCTAAGTTCTCCCTGATTTCGCTCCTTCTCCGTTATTGGTAACTTTAATCGTCTGCTTCTTTCGGTTCGGGAAGTTTCACCTCCGTAGTCGGAGAGGGTCGGTCATTCAAGCTTTCTCTTCTCTCTTTTTATCTTTTCAGGTGGTTTCTTGGCTACCCCACTTCCTCCCATTTCATGAAATTTTTTCCGCTTTGTTTGTAGCCGTATGGTTGGAAACGAGTTTTTAGTTTCCTAATATTACTCAGATGTCTCTCTCTCCCCGTTTCGGGGCTGCTTCTGCGCTCCCTCTCCCCCCCCCAAAAAAAAAATAAAACTACTCCTTGTTATCTGTCTCGCTCGGACGCTGTCCTGCGCGCCTGGCTAATGGAGCTTGTCATCAGTGGCGTAGCGAGAGGGGGCAAGGGGTCTATCATGCCCCGGGCGCCACTCGCATAGGGGTGCCAAATGGTCCCCAAGATCATGGGGGCCGCCAAAAAGGTATCGTAACCCGGGCGCCAGTTATCTCGTCACTGTTTTGCGGAGGAGTTAAGCTGGCGTGCCTGCTGTTCAACGTGAAAGCAAAGTGCCCAATAGAAGAATAATACTCCGATCATAACAACATACGGTCGAAGGTGAAACGGGGGTTTTCGAATTCCCACTAGGTACTCTCTCAACTACATTACTTTGTCTCCGACTTGGTAGCCGATAGTTTGCGGAGGAGTTAAGCTGGCGTGTCTGCTGTTCAACAGGGAAAGCAATGTCCCCAATAAAAGAAAAATACTTCGATCATAATATCTTACGGTCGGAGGTAAAGCGGGGTCTTCGTCCCCTTCCCCCTGCTAGGTACTCTGTCAACAACATTACTTTGACTTTGGTAGCAGATATGGAGTCAGAGCTCCATTTACCGGATCAGAAGGTTTCGATTATTAAGCCGCTTCAATTATCTTCAAGACTTCTGTTTAAAAAAAGGAATGCAGAAGTAAATGCAAACTTGAATTTAATAAATATGTAAAATGCAACAACAGGATCATCTTAAAAATGGTAGAACAACTCAAGCCGTTAAGTTTATAACAAGAAAACACAATTCCCAATTCACGTGTAAGTGAAATCACGTTTGTAATTAAAACTGCTGCTTTGAAATGTTCATTCACCATGCAGGAAATGTCAGGTGATGATCGCTACAGTACTCCCCCCAAGTACCGAAAGTACTGAGGAGTTAAAGGTAGCGTCGATTGAAACGTACGACTCTACCAGATCGAGTCCTGTGTTGATGTAGCGGGTCTTGGCGTCTGTAATTCGGCCGGTTGAACATCTGTTGGAGATTCCGTCGGCCGACCTGTTGTCGTGGACATTGGAGCGGTAGAAGTTGAATCAGCTGTATGAAACGCTGGTTTTAGCCGATCGACGCTGACAACTAATTCTTGACCATTTACTGACAGAGTGAAGTGTTTGTCAGTTCTTTTAAGAACTTTGAAGGGTCCATCATAGAGAGACGTGAGAGGTGCTCGTAGGGCATCTCTGCGAAGGAAAACATGCGATGTATCTTGTAACGCCGGATGTACGAAACTGTTGGGAGATCCATGATGCGTTGATTGTTTCGGTGAAAGTTTGAGCATCGTTTCCCTTAAATGATGGAGAAAATTCGTCGGATCATCGTTCGAAGTAGTAGTAGTGGTTTGAAATAATTCTGCTGGCAATCTCAGTATTGTGCCGTAAACCAGTTCGGCACAGGTTGCATCTAGGTCCTCTTTGAAGGACACACGAAGACCGAGCAGAATGATTGCGAGAACTTCTGTCCATCGCCGATTTTTTTTATCCAGCATTTGACTGGTCAACGCCTGCTTGAGCGATCGATGGAAGCGTTCTACAAGTTCGTTTGCACAAGAATGGTATGGAGTGCTACGGATCCGTTTGATACCAAGGAGTGACATAAGCGATGTGAAGAGTCGTGACTCAAACTGTCGTACTTGATCCGTAGTAATGATGGATGGTACACCGAATCTTGCGATCTAGCCTGTGACGAGTGCATGGGCAACTGTTTCTGCAGACATGTCTTGTAATGATATGGCTTCAGGCCATCTCGTGAATCTGTCTACACACGTGAGTAGGTAATGAAAACCTTCCGATGGTGGAAGAGGTCCCACGAGATCAATGTGTACATGGTCAAATCGTCGTGATGGAAGTGAGAAGGCTTGAGGTGCACTACGAGTATGCCGAAGGACTTTTGAGCACTGACAGCTTGTATAGCTACGTGTCCACTTCGCAATGTCTGCGAGAATAGACGGCCAAACAAATTGTTCCTTCACTACACTGATGTAAGAAATTAAGAGAATTTGCAGACTTGGTCGATTATCTCTAGAATAAGGTGACCAGACGTCCCGCTTTTGGCGGGACAATCCCTATTTTTAACAATTTGTCCCGCGTCCCGCGGCGTTTTAAAAAAGTCTCGATTTTTGGAAAGAATGCCCGACAAGCTAGGGAACGGTGGGAGAACAGAAAGGGAATATACGGTGGTTTTCGGTGGCCATGTGGCTATTTAGCCAGGATATGAGTTTTATATTATTTTTGCTAATATTATAATGTTAAAATTTTATAATAACAAATAATTGTTGAGAACTGATTATCGAGAACTGTTTATCAAAGCTCGCATTGTTGATCAGTTGTTAGAATTCGAATTTTGAAACAAACCATGTTCCTTACAATAATGCACAAAAAATTGTGGTATAAGCGCTGTTTTTACTAGGAACTAATGCTACGACTGAACGCGTTTTTTCTACGGAAAATAAAGTGTGGACATCAGAAAAATCACAATTAAGTGTTGAGACTTTGAAAGACATTTTATGTGTGGAATATAATTTAGCAAATTCTTGTGAAAAATTTTATGGCCATTTAAATAACGACAGCAATCTACTAAAAGAAATTCACGCAAATAAGAAATATGCCAAAGGATAAAATAATACTATACATAATTTTTTTTGTTTATTATATTTGTAAAATGTTCTTATGTTGAAATTTAAAAATATATATTACAATACTATTTTTGCGTTCTAAGAAAATTTTCGTTGCTCCATATACACTGCTGGCCACTGTAAATGCAACATCCTGAAGGAAACATGCAAATAACGTGAAATTTACAACATGCATTAGCGGAGGTGAGATATGCAAATGATTAGAATTTCAGCTCAGACGCACATCACGCGCGCCTGTGGCGCCACTTCAAAGCGCTATTTCAGGCTTGGAGATTTCGATGATTTCAAGTTCGGCAATTATGTTTTTCTTGTGGTTTTTTTCAAAAAAACGATCAATTATGCCTCGTCGAAAACAGCGATCATCTTTTGATCAAGTATCCGAGTTCGACAGAGGAAGGATAGTGGCCTACCGAGATTGGGGATTATCTTTCAGGGAAATCGGTAGTCGTGTTGGACGAAACCAAACAACTGTAATGCGGATATGTGATCGTTGGATGCAGGAGTGTACGACGGAAAGGCGTGTTCGATCGCATCCACCTCAGCGCACCACTTCACGTGATGACGGGCAAATTGTGCGCATGGCAGTTACGGATCGCTCAGTCACATCACGAACCATAGCACAGCACATGCAGTCTGTAACGCATCATCCAGTGTCTGCGCGTACCATTCGACGCCGTTTACAGCAGAGTGGTCTGTCCGCAAGACGTCCATTGCTTTGTCTACCCTTGACGCAGAACCACAGACGTCTCCGCCGCCAATGCTGCGATGGCAGAAGGATGTGGACGGCAGAATGGAATGAAATTGTCTTTACTGTCGAGTCACGCTTCTGTCTGCAACACCACGATGGTCGCATTCGAGTCTGGAGACACCGTGAAGAGAGGATGCTGAACAGCTGCGTTATGCACCGCCACACTGGTCCTGCACCAGGTACTATGGTATGGGGCGGTATTGGATATCACTCTCGCACACCTCTAGTACGCATTGCCGGTACTTTAAACAGCCAGCGCTACATCTCCGAGGTGTTGGAGCCAGTTGTCCTTCCTTACCTTCTGGGCTTGCCCACAGCCATATTTCAACAAGATAATGCGCGACCACACGTGGCACGCATTGTCCAACGGTTCTTCGTCAATCGCCAGATTGAATTGCTTCCCTGGCCGCCTCGCTCTCCGGATCTTTTGCCGATAGAAAACATGTGGTCCATGGTTGCTCTACGATTGACCCAGATTCCATCCCCAGCTGCCACAGCAGATCAACTTTGGCAACGTGTGGAAGCTGCTTGGTCTGCTGTACCCCAAGAACTCATCCAAAGTCTCTATGAATCAATGCCGAGGCGTGTGGCAGCGGTGATCTCCAACAATGGCGGCTACTCTGGCTACTGATTTTGGGAGGAACCACACTTCACAGTAGTCTATAAATTTAATCATTTGATACTTGGTCAACATGTTATCTACAAAATAAATTTTGTTGTGATATCTCTTGTCTTTCTTGGTGTTGCAATTTGGGTGGCCAGCAGTGTAGACCAAATTTTTAATTAAGAACATCACCCCGCCGGTCAATGGTGTCCCGCTTTACCAATTTTAAAATCTGGTCACCTTACTCTAGAACTACTCTACCGATTTTAATGAAATTTGATATGTACATACATTGATACAATACAAAACAAATAACCATTCAATAATTGCAATACACATGCATGATCGTGCGTAACACTCGTTGGAGTCGGAAAGTATGAAACAGCGGTTGCAGAATAAACAAAAAAATGGGTTAGTTCTTGGTATTATTTTACAGCAATCGGTTAATTTCAAATTGTAACAGTAAAAATGAGTAACCACCAACGTTTAGAGGATGGAATGAGGTGGCGAATTGGCTAGAAGCAGGCCAATCTCAAGTCCAAATTTGTAGAGAGTTCAATTTAACGCCCAGCGTCGTGTGTAACGTATGGAAACATTTCCAGGATCCCATATCCATCGAAGGAAAGCCTGGCCAAGGTCATCCAAGAGCCACGACGGCCAGAGAAGATCGCCATTTGTCGATTATAGCGAGGCGTAACAGGAGTGCTACAGCTTCTCAGCTCTCTCGTGACTTGTATGCAGCCACAGGAACCCGTGTATCAAGAGTGACTGTTTCCAAAAGACTTCATGAGAGAGGGTTGTTTGCAAGAAGACCTGCTGTTTGCGTCCCGCTCACTTCTACGAACAGGAGAATCCGTTTATCATGGTGCAGAGAGCATAGAGATTGGAGTAGGGAACAATGGGCGACCGTTCTCTTTACTGATGAGTCCCGGTTCAGTCTAAACACCGATTCTCGCCGTACGTTCATATGGAGAGAACCAGGGCCCGCTACCTACCCTCCAATGTCCTCGAAATCGATCATTATGGCGGATGAGGTTTAATGGTCTGGGCAGGCATCATGTTGGATGTCCGTACACCTCTCCATGTCTTTGAAAGAGGTACTGTGACTGGTGTGAGAGGTATAGGGATGAGGTCTTGGAGCCCTATGTTCGCCTTTTCAGGGGTGCAGTTGGCCCTGAGTTCATTTTAATGGACGATAACACGCAATTTGGGGCCACATAGAGCTCTTCTGGTCGACGAATTTCTAGAGAGTGAGGATATTCGCCGGATGGATTGGCCAGCTACATCTCCAGACCTTAACCCTATAGAGCATGTATGGGGCAGTCTGGGGAGGGAAATTGCAACTCCCAACCCCCCTCCGAGAACCCTCCAGGGAATGAAAACAGCGTTGCTTAACGAGTGGGACCAATTGCCACAGGAAATGATAAACTGCCTCATTTCAAGTATGAAATCACGCTGCGAGACCTGTATATCTGTAAGAGGGGACCATACCCCCTATTAACCCATCTATTAACCCATTTTTTTGTTTATTCTGCAACCGCTGTTTCATACCTTCCGACTCCAACGAGTGTTACTCACGATCATGCGTGTGTATTACAATTATTGAATGGTTATTTGTTTTGTATTGTATCAATGTATGTACATATCAAATTTCATTAAAATCGGTACAGTAGTTCTAGAGATAATCGACCAAGTCTGCAAATTCTCTTAATTTCGTACACCACTGTAGTTGCTTCATCGCACGAATGCCTGGGTTTGATAAGTTATGGAGAGACTTAAACACATCGGGACGTAATTTGTCGGGAACGTACGGGCAAATTCTGTTGTTACTGGTGTCACAATAGATTTCTGCGGAAGCGGTTTTTAAGAGTTTTAGTTGAAGAGAAGTTCCTGTATTGTTCAAAAGACACTCTAGTTCGATTTCATTCTTCTGCTGTTCGGCAGTAGTGACGAAATCAGTGGTAACTGAAGTAGATACTTCTTTTATTCGACCGAGAGTATCTGCTATGACGTTATCAGCTTCCGAGACATGTTGAATGTCTGTGCTGAATTGGGCAATGTAATCAAGATGTCGCGTTTGACGTGGGGAACACGATTCAGAGTGTTTCCTGAACGCGAAAGTTAGAGGTTTATGATCAGTGAAGATTGTAAAACACTGACCTTCAAGGTTATGTTTAAAATGTTTTATCGCGGAGTAAATTGCTAACAACGCTCTATCATAGGTGCTGTATTTCTGTTCAGCGGGGTATAGTTTTCTTGAGAAAAGTGTGAGAGGCATGGGGCCTTTTTTGGGGGGGAGTGTAGAACCGCTCCAATGGCGATATTGGATGCGTCTACCATTACAGAAAGGCGAGAGTTAGGCGAATGGTAATGTGACGTTACTGCGTTAGCCATACTTCGTTTACATTGCTCGAAAATGTTTTTAGTGATATCATTCCAGGGAACTGGGCGCTTGTCGTTCTTTTTTGACTCAATTAAGAACGCATGTAGTGCAGCCTGAGTTTTCGCTGCGTTTGGGAAAAAACGACGGTAGAAATTTTGTAGAGCCAAGAAACGTCTGAGTTCCGAGATTGTGGTTGATTTTGGAAACTCTAAAATTGCTGAAATCTTCTCGGGCAGAGGTTTAACGCCTTCGGCGGTTATGAGACATACGAGGAATTTAACTGATGTTTTTCCAAGGACGCACCTAGACGGGTATAATTTAAGACCATGCTGTGAAAGGCGTTTGAAGACTTGTTGTAGGTGGGTTCTGTGTTCTGCTTCGTTGGCGGAAGCGATAATGATTCAGAACGTATACGTTTCCCGGCGACAAGCCATAAACGACCATATACTCCAAGTAACCAGTCGCTGACGTAATTCCTGAATACGCAGCCGAAGGCCCGCTTGTTCATGTTAATTTTCGGCCTTAGGAGCCGTGTCAAGGAGTATAATTAACTCCCGACTGTTGGTCCCACCGGCCCCTGGCGGAAGCGATAAGGATATCTTCAAATTAGGGGACACAGAATTCGAGACCAGATTAAACTTGGTGGATGAAGCGTTGGAACGTTTGACCAGCGTTTCGCAAACCAAATGGCATATACACATATTCAAACACACCGAAAGGGGTTGTAACGGCGGTTTTTTGGATATACTGAGGCTGGACAGGGATTTGGTGGTAGGCACGAGCCAAATCGAGAGTCGAGAAAATTGATTTACTGAAAAACATTTGGGTGCAATCCTGTATATGCTGTACAGGGTACCTGTCAGGAATAGTTATAACATTTAGCTTGCGATAGTCGCCACATGGGCGCCAATCACCATTGACCTTTTTGACCATATGTAATGGGCTGGCCCATGGGCACTTAAAAGGGCGGATGATGCCCTCAGACAATACGAATTCGAATTCCCACCGAGCAGCTTGCAATAATTCCGGGGATAAGCGCCGAGGTTTATAAAAAAGGGAGGTCCGGTTGTCTCGATGTGGTGCAAAACTGGCAAAATTTCGGGGAAATTATTGGGTTTTGAAGAGTTTGTGAGCTCGGGGAATTGGCGGAGTATTTTGTCAAATTTGGTGTTTCCTAATAAAATGGATAGGTTAGGGGGTACGGTACTTATGGAAGTAGGTTGGCCCTTGGATGATAATTTTGTGACCGCATCGATGACGCAGTCGTTTTTAGCATCAACAAAGAGGTTGAAATGCGTCAGGAAGTCTATTCCGATAATCAATCGGTTGGCTTACATTTGCAATTACGAATGACCAAGTGAAAGGTCGATGTAAATTGAAATTCAAAGTTAAACATTTGGTACCGTAAGTCGGAATTTTTGTGCCGTTTGCAACGAAAAGAACTAAATTGTCTGGAAACTGATCATTAAAGGCAAAATGTTTTTGAATGACAGAAATGTCAGCTCTGGTGTCGATTAAGAATTTTGTTTTTGAGTATTGGTCGGCCAGAGTCAATCTAGAGATTTGCGAGCGGTCGCGAAGTTGGCCGTCTAGCGATCGCCGATTTAACTTTCCAGCCGTTTAAAGGAGCAGGGAGAAGAGCATTTTCGTGCTTTTTTGCCGAGGTTTGTATGGTAAAAATACAAGTTGTTTCCAGGTTCCTTAAGTTGGCGGGAACGTACGCGAGACTGACTACGTCGGCTGTCATGTCTAAAGTAATTATCTCGCCCGCGAGGACGTTGGCGATTTTTTACAATGGTATTGAGCTCGTTAACCCATTAACGCCCAACTTAATTTAAAGCATAAAAATAAGCAAAATTCTTTAAAATTATGTTTAAGACATCAATATTAAGCTAACCTAGAGAAATAATTCCAATCCCATCGTTACAGCTCGAGATAATTAGTGTCCTATATATAGGACGCTGAGAATTTATAGAAGTTTGGGACAAATATGGCTTTCCTGTGTGACTTTGATAAGTGTGGCAACATGCTTTATTCTGTTTAGCATTTTTGACATTTTAATGATTTTTTTAATATATGTTTAAGATAAAAGGAAGAAAAATATTTATATTATTGAAACAAAAATATTTAATTAGGGCAATTTACAAGTCCTATTTTCATATAGTTATGAATGATACTTGGGAAAACAATTTGTGCAAAGTGTTACATTGCATTTGGAGCAAAATGTAAGAAGCTTTCCCCGATAATTCTGGAATTGACATCTTCTTTGTTGATCTCTTTTAAGAATTATGTGGTCTTTCCCATCTAATTTGACAGCGTTGATGACTTATTCTTTGATGTCTGTATTAACATTGGTCTGCCGAAAGCTTTTCGTGTGGTGTTTCCTATTTTGAGGTATGCAATGGCACTGTATCACCTTATATCTTTTACGCTTTTAGTCTCATTATTAACCATGTTGTAAGCCATGCATGTGTTTACAATTGCCATATCAATTATACGTGTGAAAATCGGCGAGTACAATTTTTTTTCCCACAAATTTAAATTTTATGTTTTTCTAGTAGCCAATCGTGATGGTCAACTCCACCCATATACTTGTTGTAATTGATTGTAAGACATGGTCGTATAACTTGAGATTTTCCCATCGGTCTTTTTTCACGCCTAGAAACAGTTTTTGGTGGTTCAATTTTGTAGAGATTTGTTGCAACAGTCACACATCTATTATTGTTCCATATGACTATCATTATATTGTTTTTATCGTCAAAGCTATAGTCATATGAACATCGATTTTGCTTTTTTCATGTTGCTTCAGCTTCGACAGGACAGTGTGCTAGTCTGTGCTAGCTCCTAATTTTAAATGCTCTGTTATTCTTTTGAGAGAGTGCTTAATTGTTATTAGGAAAATGAATAATCCCTTTTATCTCTAAATACCTATTTCTGGATATCGCATTTTTCACAATAGGTACCATTAAATCTTCATATTCTGATAAATAATCTCGTTCACTAGATAAAGTGTGATATCCTGAAAAGTCAAGAATCCAATGAAATTTTTAATTTCATCCACAGTTATTGCGAATTCAGACTTATTCTTCCATTCTGTTGCATACTTTTCCGTTTCTGACACTATGTAATCAAAGTAAATGGGGGGGGGGGAAACTCTTCGAAAAATTCTAAAATTGTGTAAATATATATATTCTAGAGCCTCTTCTGCAGTTTTGAAAATTTTTTGTCGAAGCATGTTGAAATAACTGATAGGGAAAAGAATCAAAATATGTTAACATAAACGCCCAGCGTCCTGTTTATAGGACAGTAGTTTCAAATTTGTTTTTTTAGTACAAAATCATTAATTTTCCAAAACATTTTTATAGATATCAGTTAAAGAGGTTTTAAAATATAACAATAATAAAAGAAATAAAGCTTACTTTCAAATTCATTGCATTATGGCGAATATAAATCAAAGGAAAATATGCTTCAAAATGGATACGTTTTCATTTTGCCCTTTGGCAGATGGCGGGTACAAACAAGTCAGAATTGGGTTTTTTTGGTATAGGAATACATCAACAGTTGACAGGAAAGTGCGAAACAAAAACATTGTAAAGCGATTTGTTTTCCTACGGAAGTAATATAAAACTGTCCTATAAATAGGACCCTGGGTGCTAACAAGTTAAATTGCTCAGTTAAAAGTAGCATTTGTTACTCTAGATAAGAGTTTGGCTGCGCGGATGCGCTATTAATTGTCGTTGGCGCGGCCAGGTCATTAATTTTATCGGCCGTAACCGCTAGTTTTTGTATGTCATTGCTTAGAGCGGTGAGAATACTCTGGGTTGATTGGGGAAGCCTTGAAAGCCACAAAGATTTTAAAAGAGGTTCCCCGACGTTTTCACTTGCGAGAACTTTCATCTGGGATAGTAACAGCGACGGGTATTGGTCACCTAGCTCCAGACCCTGTAGGAGTGTGCGAAATTTAGATTCCTCGCCCTGGGAATGTACGGCGATTAAACGAGCTTTTAACGTATCATACTGGTTTTCCACGGGTGGCGCACTAAGGATGTCGGATACAGAATTGAGTAACTCAGGTTCAATAGCAGTCATAACAATGAAATTTCGTGCTATCGACCGTTTGTCAGCTAATGCGAACTGGGACTCTAAATGCGCGAACCATAAGGTGGGTTTTGCTTTCCAGAATGGTGCTGGTTTAACCGTACACGCGAGACGTGGTTCTTTGAAGTGTCTGCGTTCGAATTTGCCATTTTAAAAATACAGTTTTATACTACACATTGAAAGGAGTTTGTATACAATATTTAAAACACATGAATACGATATTTGGCAAGAACTGTAGAAATAGCTATGAGAATAAAAATATATATGACGCTTATTATGCGAAAAGAAAATTTAATGATACAAAAAAAATATATGATATGCGTGATATATATAATGGAATAACAATGAATACGGGCATTAAGTATGTCCTCCTCTTTGTGAAGACGACGCCACATGAATTCAGTCATATAAGAATCTAAGTGGTGTCGTGCTGTCCCACGTTGTCTGTTGTTCCGCCACTTGTCCGAAACCCACAATCGCTCAATGTTTTGTGTATGTAGGCCGGTATCCGGATCAAAAAACTTATATTTATGATTAACTTTGAAATGTTCGAAATTCGCAGCTCTTAATTTGTCGGTTTTATAAGCTTTCCTTGAGTCCGTGTATATTGTAGAACCTTCTTCGATGTTATCTTTTATCGCCTGCATAAGCGTTATTGACTTCCTATCTGGAACTTTTGCGATAAAACACTCGCTGGTCTCCTTGCAAGATGTCTCCAAACAACCATTGCTCGGGGATTATTCTCCCTGCATGGCTTTTACGCTTTGATAAAAGGCTCTAATCAATTTCGACAATGAATTTGGCCCCTCCGATTTTTTTTCCTTGTTAAAAGACTCTGTGTACAAATTTTTCTTAATTTTCCAAATCGACAACTGTCTTGTCACTCAACTCTAATTCTTCCTTTCTCCATTCAATAGTAGTCAATTCTCTGCGCAAGCTATAAATAAAACTTAGTGTAGTCACAAATGAAATGGTTGAACTCTCGAACCATGTATCTTTCCAAATGGTTATTCGGTTCTGACAAGTCTTAATATTACAACGCCATTGAATCTGTGTTTTTAAATAAAGCGCCCTATCGTGGCTATTAACGCAATTTTTGGATGACGGTAAGATTCCATGCCTTTGAAAGAATTCTACTGTTTCTTGTTCTGTAGTTGGTAAATCCCAAATTTTAAACATTTTTTACAACGCAGAGCTACAACAAGACTTAATACAGCGACAGCTTTCCTCCATGAACTAGAAGATCTTATGAAGGTCACATTGAATCACGTGTGTCAGGTTTTACCATTATTGGCTAAAAATGGCTTCTTGGCGCTATTGCCTTCATTTGGCAAAAATGGTCGACTGGATTTTCCGTAAGTATCCTAATTACGTATGCGCTAGATGCGAAATTAAGAACTTTATATGCGGAGTAAAAATAATTGCTGAAGTAAGACATTTTGATTACGGATATTGCCCATATTACTACACATACATAAAACAAGTTCGTACTGAAAATAGCAAATATATACTTTATCCGCAACCAGGAGTCACCAATATGGAGTCAGAGCTCCATTTACCGGATCAGAAGGTTTCGATTACTAAGCCGCTTCAATTATCTTCAAGACTGCTGTTTTAAAAAAAGGAATGCGACAGGAAGTACAAACTTGAATTTTATAAATATATAAAATGCAACAACAGGATCATCTTAAAAATGGTAGAACAACTCAAGCTGTTAAGTTTATAAAAAGAAAAAACAATTCCCAATTCACGTAAGTGAAATCACGTTTGTAATTAAAACTGCTGTTTTGAAAAGTTCATTCACCATGGAGGAAATGTCAGGTGATGATCGGTACACACATAACATTTATTAATCACTGGTCAGTGACTTCCGTTATTTGTCGGATTAGTGGCAACGATATCGCTTATTGTATAACTTCATTGATTTTAATCTTAGTAATTACCAGTGTATGAAGTAGTACCCTTGGCAATAAACGTTCGCAACTTTTAATTTCGATCACGGACACTGGGACAACATTACAGGTGATGCGAGAAAAATAAACAGCCATTCAAGTAAGTTCAGTTTACTGGTATTTTTTTCTGTATTGTCTGAATGAACTGTTTGTTGTCTTCATGTTGAAAATGATATATATGATATCTACGTTATGCGCTATTTTCTTTCTGAGAGAAGCTAAATGCTAGTACAATAGGTATAACTATTAAACGGTTAAAAACTGCATGTTCAGGGATGGTATGTTTTTTTCAGTAAAAAGTGGATTAATACTTTCTGGTTGATGTTGGTGTACTATTAAAATATACGCTCCATGATTTCAAGAGATGACTAAAAGTTACCCATCTGATAATTTTATTTACAATTTTTATACTACATTTATAAATATGTCTTCATTTATTTCAAACATAATATGTTAAGCAACTTTGCTGCTGGATATACAACGATTTGATCAGTTATACAACAGTTTTTGAACTGTTAGTAATTGCACTAAAAGACAAAATATACGGGAAAGAGTGTAACGGGTCTCCGTTACAAATTTTTATTCTTACAGGTTGCATTTTTACGCAAAAATACTTTGTACAAGGAAACAAACAAAATAAGAGCAAAGAACTTGTAAGACCAATTTTTTTACTGGGAGTTAAAAATAAAGAATGAAATCTTTAAAGAACTGAAAATCTTTTAAAGAACGTTTTTTTAAAAAAATGAAATATGAAGAACAATAATTAACTATAACCATTCCAAACAAGAGTTCCAGGTAAATCGGAAGAAGCTGGGACGGTTGGCTTTTTTTTATAAAGTCGCCAAATTTGCGTTTCTGGGTCCGCCATTTTTTTACCCCGCTTATATTTTCATGTTTTGCTGTTTTTAAAAGTTTAAAACAACGAAATATGAAGGGGGAAAAAAAAAAGAGAACTCAGAAATTCTGGCGACCTTTCAAAAAAATCGCAACATGAAAAGTTTAAGGTATCCGACTACGTTTGGTGCCATTTTTTACAAAAACTTGAGAAAATTTGTGCTATTTTTCGCCGGAATATAGCACTAAAGTAGGAAAATGATGAAAAATTAGTCCCTAACTAGACAATAGCGATTTTAAATGTAAAATATATTTGAATAATTACATTTTTAATGAAATATAAGTTCTTCAGAAAACAAAATTAAAATATTTAATTGCACTTAAATCGCTCCCATTTAATTTCTTATCATCGTATGGAAAAAAAAATAAAAGATTTAGAAACAGAAATTTACATTTTTTTAAGAATATAAGAAATTTTATAATTTTCATCTAAATCGGAGTTTTAAATGTAGTCAGATACCTTAAATAACAAACATAAAAATTGACTTACCTTGATCTAGATTCGTACGTCCTAGGATTGTTTTTTTGACGATGCCTTCATAATCGCCGTAATTTTTAGTAGACATTGACTAAATGTTAAACATATGTTTTCATCACCCGTAACGTTGTGAAAACTATCAAAGTTTTTAGATTCAGTTAATTTGCTTTTTTTATTACTTAGGGAGAAGTGGGATGCTTTCACAATCGGTGTAATTTTCGCTAGACGTTCATTAATCGTTTTACATATCTTTTCATCAACCGTAGGGTTGTAATTACTATCAAAGTTCAGTAAATTTGTCCTTAAATTTATCCAAAATTCTTTGAGTTCTCATTGAAACTCTAAGGGACTTTACTTTGAATTCTTGAATTGATTCTTATTCAGTTTCGAATTCCTCTTCATCAGTAATATTATCTTAATAATCCTGTTGCACTTTTGCCCCTTTCACTCAAGATTATAAAGGAAAAACAACGAAAATTTACCGGTATTCGTTGGCGATTATGAAAGGCGTCGTATGAGCATAAAAGTCAGCGATAATCCAAGGAAGAGCGGGAACCGAAAGAGTAAAATTATTTTAATTGCACGCAGAAATCAAATTTAGAGCAAGGGCAACCAATCAGGAATCAATCTCAACCCTTTGGAACAGTTTATTGCAAAAAACAGGTGTACTAGGTTTTAAGGTGCGCCATCTATTCTATATTAATAGAGTACATAATGTGGTACTGTACAATATCCAATTCAACCAGACATTTAGTGTTTAATTTTGCATTTTAACAATAAATGAATCTATTTCATTGAATTCAATTGTGTAATCATATAAAACTCTTCACATTGAAGTGCAACATTAAGTTGATTGTAGCTTTACAGGTTATCATTGTAAGGTGTGATTTACATATTCATTATTACCACTTACTCTTTTGACCATATATTTTAAGCTGTGAAGATTATAGTTTCAGCTTTATCAGTAAATTTATACATCCAAGATAAACTTGGCCAAAGTGAGAATATTTTAGATCATCTGTGGATAATATAACACATACTCTTGGAACTTGAACAGCCCAAGAAAAACAAAATCTTTGATCACTGAATATGTAATATATGATTGTGACCTCTTTACCTATCTCCTCATTAAATTTTAAGTTATATAATGGTTAGAGTTCTGGCTTAATGTATGTAAAGTGACAGGCTTGAATCTTAGGTTGGCACGGATGTTGTAATGCTTCGGAATCCACTTTAAACCATACGCCCCAGTCTAATTAGCCCTCATGAGCATAATTGACCATAAAGTTACAAATCAACCAACCGACCCAACAGTTCAAATTTAATATTGTCTTTGATATTTTTGTCAATTTCTAATAAAACATTCTTCTAAATAAAGGTTAGTAGAATTAGAGATAAAAAATATCTTGCTCTTTAATATGGCTTTCTGCTTGTTGGGTTATCTAGTATAACCATAAATTTTCTTATAATTAGATCTCATGGAATCCCAAGGAACATAAAATTTGTATCTCTATTACCGAAAAGTGTTACAAAATTACAGTATTTCATTTTGCTCCCTTTGGTTATCACCAAAAATGGACTTAGCATCCTTCAATTTATACCCAAGAAAAATATTTTTATTCTGGCTTCTGGTATTGTTATATATAAAATACAAATGAAAAATGCAATCTTTTCAGGTCTTAATAATAACATTTCTTCTGTTAATCTTTTTATTATGTAAATACACAAATATAACCACATTAAAATAATTTTTTTTAAATCAAATTTTAAAAAAAAATTATCTTTTAAAATAAATTTAATTATTACAATTTAAAACTTTAAATATTTTAAATTTAAGCTTTTATTACAATTTAAACTTTAAATATTTTAAATTTAAGCTTATTATTCAATACATTTATTTTCTAATTAACAAACTCAAATTTATCAAATTTAAATGATTCTGGATATTTGAAGAAAGAAAATTTAAATTTCAACAATTTTTTTTGTTAAAATCTCTTTAAATTCTGATTTTAATACATACTAAATTAAATAGATTCTTTTATAAGTCAACAGATAGCAGCAGGAGCTAAACTGATGCTGGGATTAGATTGCTGTCTGCAGTGGCGCCGGAAAGGGAGGGCACTTGCCCCCCCCCCCCCCCCCCCTCCCTAGAAAATTGAATTTTTTGTTTCTACCTAGCTAGCGCTCGTAAAATATTAGAATTTTCATTTAAAATCATAAAGTCTAACAAAACTGAATACTAAATTGCAACCTCACACTCGTTAACGCAAGCGCGATAAACGTCATTCCATATACGCAGGAGCGATTAATCGCCATTTCAGGTACGCAAGCGCGTTTAAACGCCAATTCCAGACGTTTGCTTTTGCAAACGTCTGGAAAAATTCAAAACGTCTGGAAACGTCTGGAAAAATTCAAAAGCAACCCTACACGATGTTTTTTCATCGCGAAAGGGAATCTTGAATCCGATGCATTTGAAACGCGTACACGTTGACATGTGATAGGGCATAATATAACATAAAATAACATAAAAGTTTATTTTTTATAACCGTATATATGTATTTTTAATAATAAAGGTGTAAAAGTTTTAATCTATTTTACTTTGCCCCCCTCTATATTTGACTCTTCCGGCGCCACTGGCTGTCTGTAAACAGGGTTGCTATCAAAGGCGCATTCAGATGAATTGTAGGGGTAACCAGAAAAGGGGATATATCATAACAGGAAGTAAATAATCGCCAAGTTGGCGGCAGCCCCAGCTTCTTCCGATTAACCACAATACGTATAACTATTAAACAGTTAAAACTTCATGTTCAGGCATGTTATGTTTTTTTTTCAGTGAAAAATAGATTAATCCATTCATGTCGATGTTGGTGTGTTATTAAAATATACGCTCCCCGTTCCAAGAGAAGACTAAAAGCTGACCAACTGATGATTTTATTTACAATTTTTATGCTAAATTTATAAATATATCATCATATAAGTAAGACATAACGTGTTAAGCAACTTTGCTGGTTATGAGTTATACAAAGGTTCTTGAACTGTAAATAATTACAGTAAAAGACAGAATATATGGACAGAATATAGAGTTCCATATCCTGTTTTAAAACTTTTAGCCTGACAGTGAAAACTCTGTATGAAAAATTCAACAATAAGTAGCTATTAAACAACCTTAGAATATTGTAATTAAAAAAACTGAATGCAGCATTTATCTGGAATAAATGACTAAAACAGCCTAAATATTTACAAAGTGTCAATTCGTTTCAAAAAGCAGGTCAACTTTTAAATTATTTAAAAATATGTCATAGGATATCTCATTGGAAATATTGTAGGGAAACAATATATACCAAATGTGGCAACAGAAGAGATCTCGCCTTACGCAATGCGCATTGTGCTTGCGCATAACCAAATAGAAGAGCTTTATATACTTTGGCCGAGAGCTGTGTGTGTTCTACCGTCGCCTGTAAAATACGAATAAAGTTAGTTGTTGTGTTTGACTATCGATGTATTTCTTTCCCGAACCGACTGATATTTAAGTACGCAACATTTGGCATCCCTGCTGGGACACGAGTATTATTCCGATAGTCAAATTAAGTTAAATTTAAATACGAACTAAAATACGTTTTATTAAGAAATGGAAACGTCAAAACCAGAGAAACCGTATGAGAATTTTGACAACGCCAGACAGCATCGAAAGTCATGTAGAGCATCATTTACAAGAACTGTAAATAAGTTAGCAGAATTGATTGCTGAAGATAAACCTGACTTAGATAACATGGAAATGCTGTTGGATCAATTATTGGAAAAACAAAAAATGCTAAGAAGTGCTCAAGAGAAGTTTTTAGAATTATTGCAATTAAAAGGCTGCACGCAAGATGAATACGATAAGGAGTACGAAGCAGCCATGGATTATTACGAAAAGGTATCTGAGATCAAAGTGAAGTGCAACAGAATTAAAGCAAACCTAAATATGTGCGCCGAAAGTGATAAGTCTTCAGAAGCAAGGACTGTTGCAAAACAGAAATTACCAGAAATTGAGCTTATGAAGTTTGATGGAGATCCAAGAAACTGGCTCACCTTCTGGACTCAATTCAGCAAAATTAATGAAGATAAACGAATTGATGTGCGTGACAAGTTCCAGTATCTATTGCAATCTACAAAGCCGGATTCAATAGCAAGACAAATTGTCATGAGTTTTCCTGCAACTGAAACAAACTACGGAAAAGCGGTCAGCTACTTAAAGGAGAGATTTGGCAATGAAAGTACTTTAATACAGATTTACGTGCGTGAACTATTGAAGCTTGTTATAAAGGACAAAACACAAATGAACTTGATGGAACTACACGATAAACTACAAACGCAGTTACGTGCATTAGAGTCCTTGGGCGTCACTCAAGATAAGTTTGCTTATATGCTCTTTCCCCTCATCGAATCAGCACTCCCCACGGATTTAATAAAGATATGGGAAAGGCAGAGAAACACTTGTATGGAAACAGGTAAGAGTGATTTAGATTTATTAATGGATTTTCTAAAAAATGAGGTGGAAACGGAGTTCAGAATTAAAATGACTCATGATACTTTTAGTTCAGAAAAAACTAATGTTAAGAAAAATAAGTACTCTGAACAAAAACTTGGTATACCGACTACATGTGAACTGCTTAATGCTAATATTAAGAGTAGTAGTAACGCTAGTGAAAATTTAAATAAGTTTTAAAAGTTTGAGTGTATTTTTTGTGAGAAATCACATACGTCAGAAAATTGTAATGAAGCATCTTCAATGAGTTTGGATTGTAAAAAAGATATTGTTAGAAAAAAGAATGCTTGTTTTGTATGCTTGAAAAGAAATCACAGGGCTAATCAGTGTAAGTCAAAGCATAGGTGTCCCATTTGCAAAAATCGACATTTCGTGATTTTATGTCCAGATTTAACAAATAACAAAGTTGATAATGTCTCTAACGTAGAGGGAAGTGAAAACAAAACAAGCACTCTTAACAATCATGTTGATATGTCAGATGTATTTTTACAAACTATTGTTGTAAGAATTCAGAATGGTTCCAAGCAAATGCTTATTCCAGCTGTTTATGATAGTGGGAGTATGAAATCTTATATTTGTGAAGATGTTGCTCAAAGTATGAAATGTAAGTGCATTGCAGAAACAAAAATTAAGCAATCTCTGTTTGGTGGTGTTGAAACCCCTGAAAGCGTATATAGAAATTATTTAATTGAATTAAGTGATATTGATGGTAGAAATAAGTGTAAATTACAAGTACTTGGTCAAAACTGTATTTGTTCTGAAATTAAACAGGTTCCGTGGTCCTTGGTTGCATGAACTAAAGTTACGCGGAATAAAATTAAATGATTTGGAAAATAATAAATTGGGGGTTAATAAAGAAATAAAATTGTTAATTGGTGCAGACATTGCTGGAAAATTGTTAACTGGAAAAATTGTGAGTCTCAAATGTGGCATTACGGCTATAGATACAAAATTGGGATGGACTGTTATGGGAAAATTAAATGCGAATCCTGGCACTGAGCCAAATTCTGCGAGTTCAGCTTCCCGTATTTCGTCTCTACTTGTAAAGGATCGTTGTATAAGTAATCTTTGGAATCTGGATGTTTTGGGGATTGCAGAACCTTCGCTAAGCAAAACTAAAGCTCAGTTACAGGAGGATACGCAGAAATATTTTGAAGAGACTCTTAGTGTAAACAGTGAGGGGCGATACGAGGTAGCATTGCCTTGGGTTCATGACAGTTCACTTTTACCCGATAACAAAATAAATGCTGAGAAATCTATGTTAAGTGCCAAAAGAAAATTAACAAATTCTGGAAAATTTAACGATTACTGTAATGTTTTTGAGGACTGGTTAGCTCTTGGCATAATTGAAAAGGCACCAAATGATAAACTAAGGGGTGTTCATTATTTGCCGCGTAGGGAAGTGATTAAAGAAGCTAGTACTACGAGTATTAGGCCAGTTTTTAATGCTAGTTCCCATTTACCAGGCTTCCCATCATTAAACGAGTGTTTGTCTACTGGACCAAATTTAATTGAAACGATTCCATCAATTTTAAATCGTTTTCGGATGAATTACGTAGGTGTTACCTCTGATATTGAGAAGGCGTTCTTGCAGATCGCAATCAGAGAAAAGGATCGCGATTTTTTAAGGTTTCTTTGGTTCAGTCGAGAAAATCGGGAACTGGTGGAGGGATATCGGCATCGAAGGGTAGTGTTTGGCATTACGTGCAGCCCATATTTATTAAACGCAACTTTACAGTATCATTTGAGTAAGGTTCCGGAAAATTTAAAGCACACCGCAGATATACTGAAAACAGCTTTCTATGTAGATAATTGTGTGACAAGTTTGAAGTCTGAGCTCGAAATGAAAAAGTTTTTCTTGGAATCGAAGGCAATTATGGCTTCAGGTCATTTTAATCTAAGATGTTGGAATTCGAACTTAAGTAGTGAAATATTTGAAGAGGTTTACTCCACAAAGGAAAGTGTACCTCTCTTGGGCCTTGTATGGAATACATGTACTGATACGTTATCATGCAAAGTGGAAGAGGCTATCGATACCCCGATCACAAAAAGACTGGTTTTAGCCGTAACCAACCAAGTATTTGATGTTATAGGCTATACGGCTCCAGTGGTGTTAATTGCAAAATTTATTTTGCAGGAAACCTGGAACTTAAAAATTAAATGGGATGATGTCCTTCCTGATGATTTAGCCCAAAAATTTAAATTATGGAATAAAAGATTGCATTTGCTTTCAAGTATAAGTATATCTAGATGGTTCGGTCTCCAATCCACTGATGACTCAATAAGCTTACATCTTTTTTGCGACTCCAGTAAAAGGGCATATGGTGCATGTGTTTTTTTAAGAGTCGAAAATGACAATGGGGTCAGAATTAGTTTAGTGCAGGCAAGATCTAGAGTAACCCCTTTAAAACCTATTACCATACCTCGCTTAGAACTTTTAGCTTGTAGTATAGGGGCTAGGTTGTTATCTTCCGTACTCAAAGATCTTAATTTAGAGGGGGTAAATATTTATTGCTGGACTGACTCGACAACGGCTTTATGTTGGATTCAACGAGATCAAAATTGGTCAACATTTATTCATAATCGCGTTCTAGAGATTCGTTCTTTGACCTCTAATGCAATGTGGCACCATATCTCAGGTTCTCTTAACCCCGCCGATTTACTATCTAGAGGATGTTCTGCAGAACATTTAGTTGAACGAAAATGGTGGGAGGGACCGGACTGGTTGCGCGAAAGGGAAGGAGATTGGCCAAAGTCGTATGAGGACCCAAATGAGGACTTAATCAATGCTGAAATTCGTAAAACTGTTCTTGTGACATTGGTGAAAAATGATGAAAATCATAAATGGTATTATAAATATTTTTCTTCGTTTAAGAAAATTGTAAGAATGTTATCTTGGATTTTTAGATTTTATAACAATGTAAGGAAATTTGACAAAAATCTCTCAAAGGACTTATCTGTGCATGAAATGGAAAGAGGAGAGAAAGCGTTAATGCTACTGATTCAAAGGGAATCTTTTAAGGGAGAAAATGATGACAAATTAAGACAACTTAGACCAATAGTTGACTGTCATGGTCTTATAAGAGCTCAATCAAAGGTTGCTTATAGAGATGATAAATATGATTTTAAGTTTCCTATCATATTACCTTCTGATCATCCTGTTGTAAAATTGTTAATAATAAGTGTGCATAATGATTTATTACATGCTGGTACTTCATTGTTAATGTCAAAGTTACGAGAAAATTTTTGGATTTTAAAATCACGTAAGACAATAAGAAATTGCATAAGAAAATGTGTAAGATGTCAAAAATTCAAAGCTAAAAAATGTGAGACAATCCCAGGAATTTTACCAAGTGATAGGGTTCGCGATGCATGTATGTTTGAAATAGTAGGATGTGATCTTGCTGGTCCATTGTATTTGAAAGATGGTCGAAAATCATATATTGTACTTTTTACTGGTTCTGTATATCGGGCCGTCCACTTAGAATTGATAACTTCGTTATCCACTGAAACCTTTTTTCAATCTTTAAGGCGTTTTATCGCTCGTCGAGGGCGACCTAGGACCATATACTCAGATAATGGAAAAAATTTCAAAGGTGCAGATAAATTTTTGCAAGCTATTGACTGGGATGGTCTCCGTTTTAAGGCTGCAGAACAAAAAATTGAATGGAAGTTTAATCCTCCATCCGCAGCCTGGTGGGGCGGATGGTGGGAACGCTTAATTCAAATTGTAAAACAAATCTTAAGAAAAATATTGGGTCAAGCTTGTCTTGATTACGAGGAATTACTTACTGTACTGTGCGACTGTGAGTTAGTTGTTAACTCCAGACCTCTTACATTCATGTGTACCAGATATTGATAATGTGGATAAAGTGAAATTGAGTAAAAGAACAAAGTATTTGCAAAGGCTAAGAGAAACATTAAGAGTTAGATTCCGTTCAGAGTATCTAGGGCAGTTACGGCAGCATGCCTTAAAATGCTATAAAAACAAACCACTTAAGGTGGGAGAAATTGTCCTGCTTGAAGATACTAATAAAAAACGTTCTTTTTGGAACCTGGCTCGTGTTTTAAAGGTTATACCTGGTCGAGATGGCCAAATAAGACTAGCGCTTATAAAAACTAATAATTCAGAATTATTAAGACCGGTTCAAAGATTGTACAGATTAGAACTGGAAAATGCAATAACAGACGATTATGACGAGCCTACGCCTTTAACAACTAGTAGTGGCAGAATTGTTAAAACACTTTTAAGGTAATTTTGTATTCAGACTATTTTATTTCAAAATTCACTTTACTCGGTTTCACTTCTTTTTATTATGTGTTCAAATGTATGTTATTTGTATAAGTATTGTAAGCTATATATATCATTCTGTGTATGTTTATTTTGAGTGTATAGTTACCCACTCAAAAGGTGGGAGTGTATGTGGCAACAGAAGAGATCTTGCCTTACGCAATGCGCATTGTGCTTGCGCATAACCAAATAGAAGAGCTGTATATACTTTGGCCGAGAGCTGTGTGTGTTCTACCGTCGCCTGTAAGATACGAATAAAGTTAGTTGTTGTGTTTGACTATCGATGTATTTCTTTCCCGAACCGACTGATATTTAAGTACGCAACACCAAATACAAGAAGTTTATTAAAAATAATTCTTGAAAACTAGAAAATAAACACATTAATACTTCTAGATAAAGACACAGAAAAATACAAATATAGGGAAAAATAAAAAAAAGAATACAAAATTTAAATGTTTAAATGTAAAAACTAATTAAGCAACTTTATAGCAAGATAATTTCCATTAATAGAAAATTGAAATAAAATTGATAACAATAGTATTACCAGTGAACTTTTAGAACAAAATTTAAAATTTTGCAATATATCATTAAATTATAATAATAATTTTATAAAACAAAGAATGAAATAAAAATATTTAGTAAAGGGTACAGTATTAACAAAAATTAATTATGAATATTCTTTTGTGAAAAATTTAGAATTCAAAACGACTGCCATGGTGAAGTGTTCTACCAGATGTACTCAGACTTAGAGTAAGACCTATAATCTAGATATGAATAACCGAAGGAAAGCTCTCATTTTCTGCATTATATTCCTTGAAGAGGAGGAAATTCCGATTATGAAAATAATTCAAAATTTTTTTCATTGACTCAACATATAATTCATAAGCTGAAGCTAATTTCAAATTTCAGTGTCTTAGAACATCTAAATAATAATTATTCAAATTCAGTTAGTTGAAACTGAAAAAAACTCAGTGTCATTTCTGAGATATAATCACTGGCCTTTGGCAATGTAAGAGTACAGCTTAGCTGGATCAGGTTTGCAATTTATTAAGCCATTAAACTTAATAATAAATATGTGTATTATAAAGGTTACAACCCTATTGTAGCAGAACATAAACAAAGGTAGAACTTATATAATAACCAACTTTGTTGCTATAAAATCCAGCCATATACGAACATTCATGTGTTTTTATAATTTAATTTCATGTTTAATATATCAAAATTGTTAAAACATCTTAAGCTTATCAAAGTTTGCAAACCATCATTTATGTGCATTATAATTTTAAAAATTATAATAAAATCAATATACATTGTTACTTTCATGCAAACCTTATAGATAAAACTAATTAAACAATTAAGTTTTCCACATAAATGAAATGGCACCAAATTTGAGTTTTTACATCTTCACACCATGAACTGTTATCTACTGTTTAGGCTTTGCTTTCTTGTATCATTCTTATATCAGATAATTTTTTTAATTTATGACTACATTTGAAATAATTTTTTATATGTTAGCTCTTTCTGTATTTATTCAATGGGAAATTTTTTATGTCAAAATTTAATAAGTAACATTGTTGCTTATTCTTTATTGCAACAAAGTTAACAGAAACAGCATTAAATGCAATACTCCTAAATATACATCATTTTAGGCAAATCATTCATTATAATATGCTTGTTTAAAGTTTGAAATCAATGTATTTCAAAGAGGATGATTTAAAAATAAAACTTGATATCTAAAACTAAAATTCTTATTAAAGCAAAGATTAATTACTTAACACTACATAACTGTACACAATTATTGTTATAATATGTATAAAAATGTGTAATTTTATCTGCACCATGTATTCTAAATACTTCTTTTTAGAAAAATTTCAAGATTTACAAAATCTGTATTAAGTGATATTTTTGACAGCCTGTATACAATATTTTGAAATTTTTTATTATAAAAATTATAATTGGGTCAGTTTTCAACTACATTTATATTATCTGCATATTCCTTATACACTATAGATTATTTTGTGCTGGCAAATTTTTATTACTGCTTTCTTGCTATTCTTGGGTAATTTTCTAATATATACAGCCTCGTTTACAGAACGAGGCACACGGTTTAAAAATCTAAATCAGAATAAAAAATATTTAGTGCAATGTTATCAAGAGTGTTTTTAAGAGAATATTGATGATTCTATGATAGTTTATGTTATTGATGATGGAATGGCCTCCAACTAGCCGATAAACTTTGAAGTCATTTTCTTAAAATGGATTTGAGTGTTGAACGAGCTGTATAATTCCAATGGGATTTAAAAATAATTCTGTCGTGTTATGAAGAATCATATAAAAAACGAATAAAAATGAAATCACAGCATCTAATAACTGAATTTGTATTGAAAACCAGTGAAATAAAAGACACGTAAGATGTTAATTTTATTTGATACACATTTGTTGATATATCGCCATTAAATATTTCCAGGGATAAGAGTGATGTTTCGTCACTGAAAAACAACAATAAACGGACATGTTTATTCTCTAGTAGTGACACTGAATGACTGAATGTTATATTTATGTATGTATGTGCAAGTAGAAAATGAATTCAATATATTTTTCACCAATTCCGGCTGTCATACTTTTTCAATTTAAAAACAACCCATATAAACATATTTAAATTATGTTTAGTGGATTGTCTTTTACATATTTTTTCAAGTTCAGTCAGTTGACCGATATTTCATATGTACATTAACTATCTTTTTTTACACTTTTCTTTTCTGCATGGTAGTCTTTGAAACGTATCGCCCTTGCAAAAAGTGAATCGGGTATATATAGTTTCTGGCCTTAAGGTCAGTCTTAGTGAAATTGATGTTTGTTGTTTTAGAATTTATGTATCCTACCTTCCCCCACCCCCTCCTACAGGTAAAAGATATTTATTGAATATAAAGTAACTACAGTAAAAGTGTCAAAGATACAGTTTTGAAAATTCTGGTCCTCTCTAAATCAGTGCTCCAGAAATGTATTGTATAATTATGCTGTGAGAAAATATGCATCACATTAATTATAATTCTAGATGAATATAAGTTAAAACAATGTTAGAGAATTATATTGAATGATGTATGTAAAAGGCAACTTTGACCAAAGTATAAAAATGTTGTCTCTTAAGTTTATATTTTGCCTAAGGAAAGTATACATAAACATTTTGTACAAGTTCCTTTATGAAAACTGTTTGAATAAATGTTCTGAATATATGTTAATGATTTACTAGAAGATTTTTCTTTCTGTTATATTAAAAAATTTGGAAATTTCTACATTAACTTAATATATTAAGTTGACAGTGTTTAACTGTTAATTACTTTGCACTGAAAAATTTGACATCCGAGTTCTTGTAATTCATACCTTTGATCAGGGCTTGCATTTAGTCATATTAGGTTACAATTGCAGAAATTCTTGTTGGGTCCTTTGAAATTTTAATGTACAATAAACAAAAAAAAAATTTAATGTGATGCATAACAAGAAAAATTAGGATGTTGGTCATATTTCCCTTTTTATGTATATTTATAAGAAATAAAAGCTTAAAAGTAGCTAGACTATGTATATTTTATTCTCAGAACAAAATTATTTACAATTCAAATTTTGCTATTTTTTTATCAGCAAGATTATTTATAAATTAATGAAATTTTTATTTCCTTGTTTCTACATGCTCTATAGACAGTATTGCAAGACTGCTGAGTCTCTGCTGTGATATTGTTAACCTCAGGTATGCTTTAATTAATTTTAATCTAGATTAGCTTCTGTTTTCCCAATGTAGAGTTACATAACTGTTAAAATATCCTTAAGATATAACATTTAAAAAGCCAGTAGTTGTTCTGAAACAATAGGTTTTAATATTTCCATTTCTTCAACCGGCATATAGCTATCTACATCTACATCTTTTATAGACTTTATTTGGTCATTATTCTGAATGTTTTTTCTGATATTTTTTTACATCTCTAAAGGCAGTTTCTAGTACCGATGCATGTTCCTGTTGTTCATTCTGTGGAATCATCTCGAATTGACCCTTACGTTGGCTCATCGGTCTAGGAGACCACTCATGCACCTGTTCTGAAGGGTGGGGGGATTAGACTGTTGAGGGTTTGTGAGTTCTCAGTCGGGTCCTGACCTTCAAGTACAACACATCGGAAATTTTCGCCTCCTCGTATTTAGTCGGTAAATTTAATCTTTGTAAAACATAGTCGGTCTTTTGGACCGATGAGCCTTGAACTGATATCAAATTTTGCCGGTCTATATGACTGATAAACCTTGAACCATATTAATTATCTGTCAGTCTGCATGCATTCTATTTCTAAGATCTTAGTTTTATTGTTGTAGCTAGCATGGCTGGAAGAATTCTCCCTGTTTCACAACGAACCAGACATTTTGTCTCTCTCGCACTATCACAGATTGAGGGATCAGATTCTGAAATTTTTGTTGACTAATCTTATTTTTTATTTACCCTTTTCAAGAATGAGAGGTGGCATTAGTTTTGCATTAATGACTTATAACTGCAAAAAACTTATAAAAATAGGAAAATATCCTAATTTTATAGCATAGCGGTCTGTGAGACCGATGAGCTGGGGGAACAGTATAAAGACAGATGAGCCAATGTAAGGGTTAACTAGTGTAACCTGTCTAATTTTATATAGTGCTTGTTGAAAACAACATACCTCAAACATTTTTTTCAAGGTACTTATTGGTTTGTCTGCATACACATAATTAAATATACTTTTTCATTTTTGTAAATGTGTTTCCCAAAATTCTAGAGTGATTAATCAGTCGCAAGCTCTGTAGCTCCAACTATAACTGGTTCAAAATCAGAGTGGCTATATTTCGCCAGGAATTCTGGAAGTTTTCTAAATGATCACAGTACTTTGTTTGAGACATATTTTAAATTTTTCTTCATTTGGGGCTCTGTACTAGCATGGGGCCCAATAGCTACCAATAAATCGAATCTGATTAAATCCAGCCCTGCCTTTCATAATTGATTCCTTACATATTTTCTATCCTTTCATTCATAGTGTTTCTAAGGTGTTCTTATGATTAATGATATTTTAATATGGTGATGAACTGTGTTAAGTTTGGCTTCACAGACTTATTAAAAATTTATAACTAAAATTAAATAATTCAACTGCAAGATAATTATTAGGAAGATGAATATAAACAAAAAAGACAAATAAGTTTTTTTCCTTGGGGGGGGGGGGGGTGTCGTCTACATTCTTCCTGTTAATAATTATCTTGCCCTGTTGAATTATTTAATTTTACTTATATTTGTCCATTTTCAGTATGAGGATTTGTTGTAACTGCGCAATCTTTTATTAAAAGTTAAAATTTTCAATGCTAGGGTAGGTTTTCTGTTAATTTGTTTGGCAGTCTGTGCCCTCTTTATACCTTTTTGTTCGTGTTGAATTATTTACATTATTTTTGTTATTAAAAATTTATAAAGAGAATGCTGACAAGTAACCAGAATTTGTTGTCTCAATATACACAGGTAAATCTACTGAAAGCAGAAAAGTTGTGGGTATTTTGTATCTTTCACATTGCATGTTATCTCACTGAATCATCATATTGGTAAGTCACATTCGATAGGTATTTAGCTTTATCAAACCTTTGTCTACTTAAGAGAGGTTTTCAGAAACTTTCAAAATTCTTGATGAATCTCAATACAATGATTTGTGATTCATCAAGTCGGTTGCTAAAAAATATGTCTGAAGTACGATATTCATGCCATTGTGATGAGATTTCACTCCAAATTGTCAGTTTTGGTATTTTTCCCCCTTCAATTCTTCAGTGTGTTC
The DNA here is from genome assembly GCA_907164885.2 of Dolomedes plantarius. Lineage (NCBI taxonomy): Eukaryota > Metazoa > Arthropoda > Arachnida > Araneae > Dolomedidae > Dolomedes > Dolomedes plantarius. Next base: position 106,326,061 of record OU015499.1, read on the forward strand.
TCTAAAGAAGCTGTACTTTATCAATGTCCTTTCCATATAAGGCTGGAATTTCTTCTTCAAAAATTGGATCTGAAATATTCTGCTGATAGTAGAGTGAATTAATTTTGGCTTTACTTGAAACTTTTTTTATTTTTAATTTGTCGTTGTAACAAAATTCTGCTACTATCGTGAACTCCTTTGAGAACTTTTCTGTACACTGACATAGCCATTTCGTACAGTCATTCCCATCAGTTGAGCAATAGAAAATTGATCTCTTTTTTTTTTTTTCTACAGTCACTTAAATACACCCATGCCCCATCGAGTGTTACCACAAATTTTCATTTTTCAAAAGCTAGGTGTTTTTCATATAATTTTCTACAATTTGTTTTTCTTTCAGCAATATGCTTTGGCAAAAGCAGATGAACTTTAGGTTTAAACATCTTTTTTAACTTCAAATCTTTATGAATGATTTTACTTACAGTGCCGGAAGACATTCCTAGTTTCAATGCAATGGATCTTTGAGTTGGCATATCTTCTTTTAGGATCAGAGACTTTACTTTCTTGATATTTGCATGCATTCAAACAGTCTTAAAATGAGGTTTAGTGGTAATGTTTTCATTTTTACTTTCAGTTAGACTTTTTTTCCCTTTCAGATTTAATACATTATAAAGACCTATTTTTGAACTGCCATAACCGAAATTTTTACACCGCTTTATAATTTGTTGATACGAATATTTCTCCTTGGAAAATGTAACCTTTGAGCCCTTTATCAATTTTATTAGTCATTTTCAAAATAAATCTTTTATTGTGCATTCTAATCAAAGCAAAACAATAGCAGACAATTCTTCTGAAATGGCCATTTATTTATCTCAAAATGCAAAGGCCAAAACCAAATTACAAAATCGTTTCCATAAAGTGTGAACGACCTTCTGTATAAGCAGTTGTGTTCACAGCTTAACCCATTAATACCCAACTTAATTTTAAGCATAAAAATAAGCAAAATTCTTTAAAATTATGTTTAAGACATCAATATTAAGCTAGCCTAGAGAAATAATTCCAATCCCATCGTTACAGCTCAAGATAATTAGTGTCCTATATATAGGACGCTGAGCATTTGTAGAAGTTTGGGATAAATATGGCTTTCCTGTGTGACTTTGATAAGTGTGCCAACATGCTTTATTCTGTTTATCATTTTTGACATTTTAATGATTTTTTTAATATATGTTTAAGATAAAAGGAAGAAAAATATTTATAATATTGAAACAAAAATATTTAATTTGGGCAATTTACAAGTCTTATTTTCATATAGTTATGAATGATACTTGGGAAAACAATTTGTGCAATGTGTTACATTACATTTTGAGCAAAATGTTAGACGCTTTCCTCGACAGTTCTGGAATTGATATCTTTGTTTATCTCTTTTGAGAATTATGTAATCTTTCCCATCTTATTTGACAGCGTTGATCACTTATTCTTTGATGTCTGTATTAACATTGGTCTTTCAAAACTTTTTCGTGTGGTGTTTCCTATTTTGAGGTATGCAATGGCACTGTATTGCCTTATATCTTTTATGCTTTTAGTCTCATTGTTAACCATATTGTTAGCCATGCATGTGTTTACAATTGCCATATCAATTATACGTGTGGAAATCAGCCAATACCATTTTTTTTCCCCACAAATTTTAATTTTATATTTTTCTAGTAGCCAGTCGTGATGGTCAACTCCACCCATAAACTTGTAATTGTTTATAAAACATAGTTGTATAACTTGAGATTTTCCCATCTGTCTTTTTTCACGCCTAGAAACAGTTTTCGGTGGTTCAATTTTGTTGAAATTTGTTGTAACAGTCACACATCTATTATCATTCCATTTGACTATCACGATATTGTTTTTATCGACAAAGCGATAGTCATATGAACATCGATTTTACTTTTTTAATGTTATATCAGCTTCGACAGGACAGTGTGCTAGTCTGTGCTAGCTCCTAATTTTAAATGCTCAGTCATTCTTTTGAGGGAGTGCTTAATGGTTATCAGCAAAATTAATAATCCCTTTTATCTCTAAATACCTATTTCTGGATATTGCATTTTTCACAATAGGTACCATTAAATCTTCATATTCTGATCAATAATCTCATTCACTAGATAAAGTGTAATATCCTGAAAAATCAAGAATCCAATGAAATTTTTAATTTCATCCACAGTTCTTGTGAATTCAGGCTTATTCTTCCATTCTCTTGCATACTTTTCCGTTTCTGACACTATGTAATCAAAGTAAATGGGGGGGGGAGGGGGAATCTCTTCAAAAATTTCTAAAATTGTGCAAATATATATTCTAGAGCCTTTTCTGTAGTTTTGACAATTTTTTGTTGAGGCATGTTGAAGTTACTGATAGGGGAAAAGAATCAGAATATGTTAACATAAATGCCCAGTGTCCTGTTTATAGGAAAGTAGTTTCAAATTTGTTTTTTTTTAGTACAAAATCATTAATTTTCCAAAACATTTTTATAGATATCAGTTAAAGAGGTTTTTAAATATAATAATAATAAAAAGAAATATAGCTTACTTTCAAATTCATTGCATTATGGTGAATATAAATCAAAGGAAAAATATGCTTCAAAATGGCGACACTTTCATTTCACCCTTTGGCAGATGGCGGGTACAAACCAGTCAGAATTGTTTTTTTGGTATAGGAATACATCAACACTTGACGGGAAAGTGCAAAACAAAACTATTGTAAAGCGATTTGTTTTCCTACGAAGTAATATAAAACTGTCTTATAAATAGGATGCTGGGTGCTAACAGGTTAATGCAAATTTATGTTAGCATATTCATGGTGTTGTGTGGCATTTTCTTACACCTCATTTTACCACTTTCATATCTCCTGATCTTCTGTAAAGTAATGATTTTGTTATGAAACCGGAGAGTACATCTAAATTTTATCAGAAGCTTTTAAATGAAACTTGAAATTTGTAAATAAATATAAGCTAATTAAATTTGAATACAATCTATATATATAAAAATATATATAAAAATCTATATATATATAACTCCATTTTATAAGTGAAGAAATTTTCCCAACAATTTATTACTTGATATGATTAAGTGTAGATATCTGAATTGTGAACAACAGTATATACTGAGAGTGATGTAATCCACACTTTATTTTAGTTCTTGCTGAATTTTTACTCTATTTTTTAAGTGAAAAATGTTTCCCCAGCAATTTCTTATTTGATGTAATGATAAAGTGTAGATATCTTAATTTTGAAAAATAATACATATAGAGAGGCATGTAATTTTTAAAACCAATGGTGCTAAGTTTCTCAGTCTTATCTTTAACTCTGTTCTGAAGCAATAGAAATTCCCACTTTTAAATCCTGATGTTTTAGAATCAGCTTTATAGAGAATTTAGCTATGATTATAAATTTTTGGCTGAGCTCCCATTACCCATTAACAACGTATATTTATAATGACAGGTAATGGTGACATTCCTTACTTATGTTACTTTCAGTTGAGTTGTTTTGCAAAAGAAAATATGAAACTAAAAGCGACCATGCTGGTCGGGCAGCTGCTAGTTGCTTTAAATTCTTTGATGAAATGCACGAAGGAGTTTATCATTATATATGTGCCTGCAAAGTAATAGATAACTAAAGGCTACTTCCTCTTCGTCCTGTGGCACCTGTTAGTAATCCGGTCTTTGTAGTACTACTCTTCCTTACCAGTGAAGGCATATAATTAGCCTCTGATACTCAGTGATGTAATATTAAGTGTTATTGTTTGTAACTCTCTACCTCTCGAAATGGGTAGTTATGCTTTAATAGTTTCAGATGCTCCTAATTCAAACCCTACACCTCAGATATCTTGAGTTTTCTGGGTTTTTTTTTTTCCATTCTGTTATAATAGCAACAACCCATAATTGTTAACTGCTTTGTACCAGCCTGTAAATATTTTATACTCCAAGGAGATTTATATAAAAGAATTTCTAAGATATCTTGAAATAATTTTACTTGATATACAAAATGGAAAATGTTATGAGAATCCTCTAAGAAGAAAATGGTTTTCCAGTATTCCTGGAATCGTACAATAGTTTTATTTTATTATCCAGTATAAGGATAACTCAAGATAATCAGAATGCAATTCAAATTATTCTTAATTTTTATAATTTTAAACTTTAGGTTTTCAAGTTTTATAGAAAAACTAATTATCGACAACAAGTTTGAAGAGTGTTTAAAAGTCCCCAATTCCCATTCTTGGTCCCAGTGTATATTTTTATAGACATGCATATATATTTCTAATGCTTTTATTATGTAGCAGTAGTACCCTTTGTACATAATAAAAGCATTACGTACTAACACATCTAGCTGAGTGGATGTATGCATATCAGAATTAGAAAAATGTTTAATCACTTAATTTGAATCTCTTAATTTTAAAGAATCTCATAAATCCCAATTATTTCCCTTTCTCCTTAGACTTTAGTAAGGGCTCTTTGGCCTAACATCTGCTGTAAATACAATTGAATATAAAGAATTTTCTTCCATGAAAATGCATAAAGGAGCATTTATAAGAATAAACTTCAATTTAGAAGGTTACATAACCTTGAATATCGATTCCACAAATTGCAGAAAATTTTAAAAGTTAAGGGCAAATGAAAAAGACGTGCCAAAATCAGGATATCTAAAATCTTATACAAAGTTTAATAGAAATAATAAAATGCAAAAACCTAATTTTTTAGAAAAATTGAATTTTAAATAAAATCCTCACTTAAATTTAAGCACTCCCCCAACCCAATTCACTCCTGAAAATAAAATTAATTTTTTAAAAAATGATAACAAAAAATTAAAAATTAGAATTTTTCAATGTTTTTTAATATAGAAATATGAAAAATATCAATATTTTTCAAAATTTTCTTTAATTATATTACACTAACTAGCAGCAATCACCCAGCACTCCCTCTTGAAAACTTTTTCATTCTGGAAAATAAACATTCACAATAGGAAAAAAGGTTTTAGAAATGTACAAATAAAGCATTAAAGGCACCTAACGTATATCTCATAGAGTATAATAGGTCCACATATAACTTTCGAAGTGTTTGAAGAATCATATCAAAGCACTTATTGCACAGTCAATGAACAAAAAGAAATTTGAAGAATTTACACTATTGTGAATTCTAATGTACTATATACACAAACATATAGATTAAAATGTGGAGAGAGCGTGGTAAAGAATATCTGTTGCCGCCAAACAACAATCTGAAAAAAATAGGCCTAAGCAAAACCATAACCCACATACTCTTTATTATTTCCTGAAATGAATTTATACATTTATTAGATTTATGAACTTATCTGATGGTAACCGAGCTCCTTAATCAGATGTAAATCTCTAGAATTTCTCGCATTAAACTCATTTTTTTTTCTAATGGCAAGGAGAAGTGAGCGTAGGCTCTTCTCCGGGGGGAGCCGGAAGCATGAGACCACTTCGCCGTATGCGTTGCCCCGAGTGCACCACAGGGGGTGGGTCCATACTGCACCCGTTTGATGGTCCACAAATTTTGAACCGATTCAAGTGGCGGGACCAGACCACCTGACCCAGCACCCCCAGAGTTAATTTGAGAACTTGGAGGACATTGCAGCCAAGCCCTATTTTATGTGCCCCGGCCAACATTAGTTAACATGGTGGTGGATTTTGTCAGCGATCGGCCTCGAACCCATAACCCTCAGATCACTGGCTCAATGCCTTTGCCAACCGAGCCACCGTTCCCTCAACTCAATATTTAATGATGAAATTATTTTTTATTACCAACAACTAAAATAAATATAAATATTGTTTATCCATTATTGATCGGACCGATATCATTAGTTTTGTGGTGATCCCTACAAGCCAAAACATAAAATCTCTGCCCGTCCTTATGATCTACCAGGTCAAAAGAATAAGGATGGCTAAGGAACTTCGAGACGTAATTGCAACAAATTTAAAATGCACTGTAGTTTTATTAACCTAGAACAGCTGTTCCCAACCGGTGGGTCGCAACCCACTAGTGGGTGCGGTTCTTCCGAATTTCTCTGGTCAGTACCCATCGGTCTTTATCTCCTAGTTTCGTGGGTCTGTCGACTTAGGGCACATTCCGACAGTCACCGCTCACCTTCCACTTCTGAATCATATAGACCACTGTCGATTTTCGGTATTTCAGCTCACTAGATATAAGTAGATAGAAAATGAGAATTCTGTAACAGGGAACAGGGGGCGTGGCCTAAGTAGACGGAGGTTGCTGATGACGTCAGCTCACCTGCCACTTTTGAAGCACATAGGTCACTATCGATTTTGGATATTTCAGCTCATTAGATATGCCCCTTAAAGATCGGCTATTTCTGTGATACCCGACAATTACACCTTTCTCGAAATCAGATAACTCTGCACTTCGACGCATCTTTCATGCGACTAATGCGAATGTTGTTTCCTACACAATATTTAATGGTGGAGGGCGTGATATATATCAGGACCGCAGATATCGTCATTTGCATGGGTGTCCAAATACTTATTGGTAGATAGTGTGTATATATATATATATATATAATATAATTTCTTAGCAGACACAAACTTTTATATATTGTTATTGATTTCAAGGGAAAAATACAAAAAAATCTTGATGGTACAGTGTTACACTATCTCATTCACATTCCTTTCTCCTCTCCTTGCAGGTTCTTGGTACAGACTGTTAAGTGCAAACCTAAAATGTATGTCGTGTCCACAAATTCAGAATTTCAACATATTGCTCGATATTGCAGTTTTCAAATCATCGTGTAAAGGAATGCCGGTATGCCTGAAGGGCAAATGTCGTGTATTTCCAGAGTGTATTGCATGCACTGTATGTGAGAAAAGATTTTCTCAACAGATTCATTTAACAGTACATCTTAGAACCCACACGGGAGAGAAACCTTTCAACTGTACTGTATGTGAGAAAAGATTTTCTCGACAGAGTCATTTAACATCACATCTTACCACACACACAGGAGAGAAACCTTTTGCATGCACTGAATGTGGGAAAGCTTATTCACAACAGGAGGATTTAAAAAGAATGTGAGAAAAAATTTTCTCAACAGAATAATTTAGTGAGACATATCCGCTCCCACACAGGAGAGAGACCTTTCAGATGCAATATATGTGGGAAAACATTTTCTGAACGAGGTAATTTAAAAAATCATCTCCGCGTCCACACAGGAGAGAAACCTTTCGTCTGCACTGTATGTGAAAAAACATTTTCTGAACAGGGTCATTTAAAAAGTCATCTCCACATTTACACGGGAGAGAAACCTTTCGCCTGCACTTTATGTGAGAAAAGTTTTTCATTGCAATGGAATTTGAAAAAGCATCTCATTATCCATGGACAAAACACTTTTGGTCTGCAAGATATATGAGAAAAGGTGTTGGGAATTCGATCATTTAAAAGAAAAAACATATCTTTCGTCCTGCTTGTGAGAGAGAAAAGATTTTCTTTCCAGTGTGCTTTAAAATCGCATATCTGTACCCATACAAAAGAGAAACCTTTCGATTGCAATGTATGTGAGAAAAGGTTTTCTGCAGATGGTAATTTAAAAATGAAACCCTTTCATCTGCACTGCATGTGGGATAGGTTTATGGCTTGTGAACACATGAAAAATGCATTTCTCTACCCATTCAGGGATGTAACGAACTCTGTTCTATAGTATGAAACGCGATTTTTTGGTGCAAAGAAATACGTTTTTGCCATTGTGGTGAAAATGTTCTCGAAAAGGGAATTCGGTACAGATGTGTCAGACGTGAAGTGATGCACAAAGTTAGTTATTTATCATCAACTATTATTAATGAGTTTATAACAATAATGTCAAAAAGGGTATTAAAGCATATTGTTAGTGAAGTTTTAACATCCAAGTATTTTTTAATAATTGTCGATTGAACACCAGATATATCTCATATTGATCAGTTATGCTTTATTTTACGGTATGTGATTGATGGGAAACCAGTGGAACGTTGTTTTTTTAATTTTTTCGAATCCATAGTCATAGATCAGAAGCTTTGGCTGAAATAGTACTAATAAATCTTAAACAACTGGGTATCAACATTCAAGACTGTCGTGGCCTAACTTATGACACGCTGCGAATATGTCAGGAAAGTATTCTGGCCTTCCTGCCTGAATAAAAACAATGAATCCACTGGCCGAATTTGTTCCCTGTTCAGCACAGTCTTTAAATTTAGTTGGTGCCAATGCAGTACAGTCCTGTAGTACTGTTCTAAGGTTTTTTTCCTTGGTATGGAATATTTATAATTTCTTTTCAGTTTCCACACATCGTTGGCAGAAACTGAAAGAGCAAACAGAAAATGATGATGGAAACTTTTCAATAAAAAGCTGCTGCCCTACATGATGGTGTGCTGATGCTTCAGTAGTCAAGTCTTTGAGGAAAAATTATACCAGTTTAATACTGTTTTTGGACAAGTTAAATTATGTTGAATATCTTATATTACCTGTCTATAATCTTTTCATTCGATTAAGTTTCATTATGTTATGATAAGTACGATGAAAGATTTTTTAATGAATAGCCTTTTTCAATGTATTAAATATAGGTTTACTTCAATGGTTCCAGGTTTTGTTGCGAAAACTAAAATTTTCGGATAAAATGTATCCTTTTCTTTGTAAAACTATGCAAAGATAGTTTTACAGATACTTTACATAGTTTTAGTTTGCATAGTTTTATGGATTATATATATATATATACTATCTACCAATAAGTATATATATATATATATATATATATATATATATATATCATTTCCAAGCAGACACAAACTTATATATATTGCTATTGATTTCAAGGGAAAAATAGAAAAAATCTTGATGGTACAGTGTTACAATATCTCATTTAAATTTCTTTCTCCTCTCTTTGCAGGTTCTCGGTACACATTGTTAGGTACAAACCTAAAATTTTTGTGGTGTCCGCAAGTTCAAAGTTCAACGTATTACTGGATATTAGTTTTTTAATCATCGTGTAAAGGAACGTCGACATGGAAGAAGAACAAATATTGTGTATTTCCAGAGAGAAAGTTTTTGCATGCAATGCATGTGATAAAAGATTTTCTCGGGTTGAGTCTTTAAAAACACATACCTGCACCCATACAGAAGAGAAACCTTTCACATGTACTGTTTGTCATAAAAGATTTTCTAACCAGTCTGATTTAAAAAAACATCTCCGTACCCATACAGGAGAGAAACCTTTCACATGCACTGTATGTGGGAAAGCATTTTCTCAACAGAATGGTTTAAAAAAACATCTCCGTACCCATACAGGAGAGAAACCTTTCACATGCACTGTATGTGAGAAAGCATTTTCTCATCAGAGTAGTTTAACGGTACATTTTAGCACCCACGCAGAGAAACGTTTCGAATGCACTATATGTGAGAAAAGATTTTCACATCAGAATAATTTAGTGATACATCTCCGCTCTCACACAGGAGAGAAACCTTTCGCATGCACTATATGTGGAAAAAGCTTTTCTGCACAGGGTAGATTAAAGTCACATCTCCGCACCCACACAGGAGAGAAACCTTTCGCATGCACTATATGTGAGAAAGCATATTCTAATCAGAGTAATTTAAAAGTACATTTTAGCACCCACTTAGCAGAGAAACCTTTTGCCTGTACTGTATGTGAGAAAAGATTTTCTCGACAGAGTAATTTAACAGCACATTTTAGCACCCACTTAGCAGAGAAACCTTTCGCTAGCATGGTATGTGAGAAAAAATTTTCTCAACAGAATAGTTTAGTGAGACATCTCCACTCTGAAACAGTAGAGAAACCTTTCGCCTGCACTGTATGTGGAAAAACATTTTCTGGTGGGACTGCTTTAAAAAGACATCTCCGCGCCCACACCGGAGAGAAACCTTTCGCCTGCACTGTATGTGGAAAAACATTTTCTGGTGGGACTGCTTTAAAAAGACATCTCCGCGCCCACACCGGAGAGAAACCTTTCGCATGCAGTGTATGTGGGAAAACATTTTCTCAACCAGGTAATTTAAAAATTCATCTCCGTGTCCACACAGGAGAGAAACCTTTCGCCTGCACTGTATGTGAGAAAAGATTTTCTCAACAGAATAGTTTAATGAAACATCTCCACTCAGAAACAGTAGAGAAACCTTTCGAATGCACTATATGTAAGAAAAGATTTTCTCAACGGATTAATTTAGTGAGACATTTCCGCACCCACACAAGAGAGAAACCTTTCGCCTGTACTGTATGTGAGAAAAGATTTTCTCAACACAGTAATTTAGTGATACATATCCGCTCCCATACAGGAGAGAAACCTTTCAAGTGCAATATATGTGGGAAAGCATTTTCTGGTCAAGGTAATTTTAAAAATCATCTCCGCGTCCACACAGGAGAGAAACCTTTTACCTGCCCTGTATGTGGAAAAACATTTTCTAAACAGGGTTATTTAAAAAGTCATCTGCATATCCATATGAGTGAGTAACCTTTCGCCTGCACTGTATGCGAGAAAAGATTTTCATTCCTGTGGACTTTGAAAAAGCATCTCATTATCTATGGAGGAAAGTCTTTTGGTCTACAAGATATGTGAGAAAATGTTTTGGGAATTCGATCATTTAAAACAAAAAATATGTTCTTCCCTGCAAAGATGAGAAATCTTTCGTCCTGGCTGTGTGAGAGAAAAGATTTTCCTTCCAGTGTGCTTTAAAATTGCATATCTGTACCCATACAAAAGAGAAACCGTTTGATGGTAATGTATGTGAGAAAAGGTTTTCTACAGAGGGTAATTTAAAAAAGAAACCGTTTCATCTGCACTGCATGAGGGATAGGTTTATGGCTTGTGAACACGTGAAAAATGCATTTCTCTATCCATTCAGGGATGTAACAAACTCTGTTCTATAGTATGAAATGGAATTTTTGGTGCAAAGAAATGTTTTTGCCATTGTGGTGAAAATGTTCTCGAAAATGGAATTCGGTAAAGATGCGTCAGACGTGAAGTGATGCGCAAAGTGAGTTATTGATCATCAACTATTACTAATGAGTTTTTAACAATAATGTCAAAAAGGGTATTAAAGCATATTATTAGTGAAGTTTTAACATCCAAGCACTTTTTAATAATTGTCGATTCAACACCAGATATATCTCATACTGATCAGTTATGCCTGTTTTTACAGTGTGTGATTGATGGGAAACCAGTGGAATTGTCTTTTTTTTATTTTTTTTTTATTTTTTCGAATCCATAGCCATAGATCAGAAGCTTTGGCAGAAATAGTACTAATAAATCTTAAAGAACTGGATATAAAGATTCAAGACTGTCGTGGCCAAATTTATGACATGCTGCAAATATGTCAGGAAAGTATTCTGGCCTCTTAGCCTGAATAAAAACAATTAATCCACTGGCCGAATTTGTACGCTGTTCAGCCATTCTTTAAGTTTAGTTGGTGCCAATACAGTACAGTCCTGTAGTACCGTTCTAAGGTTTATTTCCTTGGTACGGAATATTTATAATTTCTTTTCAGTTTCCACACATCGTTGGCAGAAACTGAAAGAGGAAATAGAAAATGGTGATGGAAACTTTTCAATAAAAAGCTGCTGCCCTACATGATGGTGTGCTGATGCTTCAGTAGTCAAGTCTTTGAGGAAAAATTATACCAGTTTAATAGTTTTTTGCACAAGTTATCCACTAGTCAAGAAAAAAATTCTTCCATGAAATCGGAAACTGCAGCTTTACATATAAAAAATAAAATAATTCGAAACTGTTTTAAATATAATCGTATGGGATACATTGTTACAACGATTAAATCAAACAAGTATTGAGCTTCAAAAATTAAATCTCAATTTATCTGAAGTAAGCCCTTTATATCGATCATTGATTGATTTTACACAAACTGTCCTCGACAATTATTTTGTATGTGGAAAATTAGCGGAGGAACTATGTGGTGAAAATCACAATTATGAAATCTTTCTAAAAAGAAAGCACCATGGAGGAAAGATCTTTGTGCACTTAATGCATCTGAAATGTAATTAACAGCATGTGAACAATATATATCAATGTGCCACTATGCTTTGTGTGACTCTCTAATTTCTCATCTTTTTGATCGGAAAGAGGTATATGAAATAGTAACTCAAAAATTTGCATGTTTAATCAATTTAAAATGCTCTTCAAATCTACTTGAAGAATCAGCCTTTTTATAAAAATGCTATGCATCTGACTTAGCATACACTTTTTCTGATGAATTCTACAATTTTCATCATTAATACATGAGAATGATACTTCGTTGCATATGTTAAACAAAGCTAGGAAATTTGAAGAAACATTTCCAAATGTCAAAACTGCTTTAAAAAAATTTTTTTAACTTTACCCGTGTCTAACTGTTTAGGAGAAAGATCGTTTTCTGTTTTGAAAAGGATAAAATCAGCAGTTTGAAACAGACTTCTTTAAGAAAAACTTTCATCACTTATTACATATTGAATTAGAAATAACAGTGAAACTTGAGTTTGATGATTTTGTTCATGATTGTTGGAATTAACACTTATTTTCGGTCATAACAATATTACTTTAACTTTCAAATTCCTATTACTATGCAATAATAGCTGATTGGTTGTGACGTCAGCATGATATCTGACTTTACTTTTGCACTAGCTACTGAGTGTGTAATTGTGCTGTATATATGTAAGTCGCCATGTAACTTGTGGGTTACCTTGATGTATGTTAACTGAAGTTTTTGTTTACTATATTTTTAAGACAAGATGTCTTCTTTAGTAAAGATTTTACTTTACTCTGCTTTTTATTATTAAGCCCCTTATAGTGAAACAAGCTAAGAATGATTTTGTAAATTTAAAAATGCGTAAAATAAATATATATATATTTAGATGGTTATGTTGTTTCATCATCTTAATTTTTTTTCTTGGGGGGGGAAGTATAGTTTTATCAAAAATTTATATGCCCATTAATATGGTTGAAAGTATAATGATGGAAACAGTCAAAGATTTTGACCTATCTAATTGTAAAAGCTTTGATTTTATTTCACTACTTTTGCAAAATATATTTGCATTAATTTTAACTATATTAGATTATTTTTTTAGCAACATGAATGCTAAAAATGATTCAAATACATCAGATTGTTAACCTCGCTCCCAAAGTTTTTTTATAGATGTTTTTTTTTTTTCAAATTCAGTTGCAAAATCAAGTCCGTATCAAGGGCATAGGATTATAGGTATTACTGTCCACACACATACAAAAAGGTGTGATGTGAAAAGAGGAAAAAGTCAAAATTTGGATCTTTCCAATATTTGTGTGTAATGAAACTTTACTTCTGCTTTCTGTCTTTTTATTTAAAAAAAGCCTCTCTTCCAGTCTGCACTTTGCACCCTCTACCATCATTTTCGGGAAAACTTTCTGGCTATGGGCTTGACATCGACTTTGGTTTTTCGTTAATACAATAAAGGGGGGGGGGGGTTGTGGCGGATACAGAAATAAAATCCTGGGTGGGGCACAGTGCACCCACTAAAGTGAAAGCATATTTACATCCGTAAGTGTTTCTGGTTTATTTATTTATTTATTGGGGGGTTGTAATAACTCCAGACTGTGATCTATTTTGAATTTCAAAGGAAAATTTCATGAATTTATTTAACATTAAAAGGTAAATTAATTAACACTTATTATTATTATTATTATTTTCAAATTTTTGTATTTTTGGTCGAAATTTTTTTGAATTTCCAGTCACAATTTATGGTGGGCTCTGGTAAGTGTCCTGCATGTTCATGTGGAAATCTTATACTGGGGGAGAGGGGGCATGCCCTCGTCTGGATCTGTCCTTGGAGGGGCCCCCGAAAGTCTGCTTTGCCCAGGGACCCATTGGGTCAAAGTAGGGCCCTGACTGCCACAAATTAGCAAACCTTTTTCTTTGCTGTTTAGTTTCTGAGAAATAAAAATATGCACATACATGCTTCTGGTAGCAACAAAAGATATTCATATGGAAATAAATTAGCAAACTGCTGTAAAACAGCCGATTTATAGCAAAAACTAACATTTTTTTAAAAAATATTTTCTTAGAATTTGCCTAACACTATTTTTGTAAAGAAGTTTTCTTTTCCTAGAACACATTTATTGAGGCAAATTATAACTTAAAGGTTGTAGAAAAGACGAAGCGCAAGTTGAAAGCGAACGCGAAAGCGCACAAGTGGGGACATAGCTTTAGAGCTACAGCATATTGAAATATGCATTCAAAATTTATTTCTCATAACCTCAAATTTAGCAGTTGACAAAAAAAAATTTCTAAATATTTATTCTAATAATTTTTTAAACTTTTTATTTCCAATACAGCACGCCTGTGAACAACATCCTTGGCCACAATACACATTAAAAGGCACAGAATAAAAACATAAGACAAACAAAATGCAAGAATAATAAAATGAAGTAAAATTGTAACGATAAGCGTCTGTTCATTTAGGAGTCCGGTAGCGGAAGCGTTAAAGTATTGAAATATATTTAACCAATGACAAACCTCCAAACGATTAGCAAGGAAATTTTTAACGCCTATGATTGGTTTATTTCCGTCTCAGCGCCATCTTTCCTTTTACGCTTCCGCTACCGGACTCCTATGTGAACAGGCCCTATCAGAGAGTCTGTTTACAATTTTAATTGTGGACCCCAACTAAGGATTTGATATCACATTTTTTCTTGCACAGATTTCATCTATATGTATAAAAGGCAAATACCACTTACTGACTGAAAGATAACTGTATCTCTGGAAACCATAAGTAATAGGAAACTAAAATTTTGAATGGTGGTTCCTGTTAAGCCCTAGGAATTTAGTAAGAAATCTTTCCAAAGAAACGAATTGTAAGGGGGTTAGAACGGGCTGAAACCCTCAAAAACAAAACACACACACTATCACTCTGGAATCATAAGGCTGACATTTTGCTTGGTGGTTCTCTAATGCCCAAGGTGTTCACTAAGAAAGATTTTTTTAAATTTAACTTCAAGGATGTTCAAATAGGCACTTAAATCCCCCCCCCCAAATAAATAAATTAATAAAGATCTAAAACTCATTTTTAATGTCGGATCACGATCGTTAAAATATATGGTGAACTCCTCTCAGGAATGGTAACACTTTACTGCTAAAGTTAATTTAAGTTAAATTAACCAAATTTCATAATGGACTATGCATTTGACTAGTTCCCTTTCCGGACAATAGATGACTGCACCAGTCTACAGAACTAAATTAACTGAAAATAGCTGAAAATGAATTCAAATCTGCTTAAAGATGGCTAAAAGTATTTAAAAAATGCATTGTCATCGTGTTCTGAGCTATTATAAAAGTTTCAAATGTCTAGCTAGTCGGGAAGTTAGTTAAAAATCGTTTGCAAGATTTGTACTAGACAAACACATACACAAACACACAAGGAAGCAAGTTAATAAAAACATGGTAATAAAATAAAGATAATTTTTAAGTAATGGTTTTTAGCCACTATCTGTTGTATTTAGAAGTTCTCGTTCCTGTTCTGTTTCAATTTTATTAATTATGGAGTTTATTATGGAGTCAATTTATTAAAACTGGAGCCTGCAAGTTGACAAGTAAAGAACATACCTGAAAGACTTTTGATGCAAAGGGTCTCAAGTTATGGGAAATATTATTTAATATTTTGAATATTTTTATTCTTTGATTCACTCTTTCTACTTGCAACCTAGCTCGTGCGATTTTGCAGTAAATCTACATTTTTCTGTGATGAATTGGGGGTGTATTAAATATGGTGGGATGTTAAGTATGACTCCCTAAGGCATTAAATCATGCATTGCAAAACCTTTGTCAGCAATGATAAGATCTCCTGGCTTTAAGATTTCGATTATACCACACCTTTGAAAGATTCCTCTATCAGAAATAAATCCAGGATATAAGTCACTAGCAAAACATAGCTACAAGGATTCGATATCACAAACCATAAGGAGAAACTGTGGCACAGTTTGGGATCTTTGGTGCGTGTACCAACCTCCCTCAATGCAATTCGGTAAGTAGAGTTGCTGGGTGATCACCTCCATCCGTTTATGCTGTTCTGTTATCCGCACGGTAATGGAGTTTTCCAGCAAGACAACTGTACCTCTCACAAGTCCCGGTTGGCTACTGGCTGGTTGGATGAGCATTCCTCTGACTTCTCTGTCATGAATTGGCCACCTAGGAGCCCAGACTTAAATCCTATTGAGGATGTTTTGGAACAAGGCGTGAAAGGCCATCACACAGCACCAAAGAACCTTACTGAATTATGGACAGCTTTAGCCAATATTTGGCAAGCCATTCCCGTGGAACGTTTCTACAAACTTGTTGAATCTATGCCTCGTTGTGTGGCAGCCGTTATCAAGGTCAGAGGAGGCCCAACTCGTTACTAGGTAGGTATCCCTAATTCAGTGGCACTTCAGTGTATATATGCATATATATATATATATATATATATATATATATATAATATGTGTATATATATATATATATATATATATATGTGTGTGTGTATATATATATATATATATATATATATATATATATATATATATATATATATATATATATATATATATATATATATATATATACAGTGGAATCTCGATCTATCGTTTTTCAATTGACCGACTGAAATGAACGATAAATGCAGGAAAACAATAGATGCGGAAACATAACAAAGCAATATGATCGTTGTGACAGGATAAAATGAACGACACATACGGAAAAACGATGGATCCGAAAACGATCAATCGAGATTCCACTGTATATATATATATATATATATATATATATATACACACAAACGATTATTTTCAACAGTTTAAATAATTAAATATAAAGAAAAGTAAAAGTTGTAACGAAATTATATTTCTTTTACCTTATATATTTTATAAATTTGCTAGATCATTTTAACTGTAACCGGTCGTTTCATCGACGCAATTTCATTGGCCAGAGAAGTCGCCAGCGGGGTTTACTAGTATGCAATAATTATCGCCCCATTTAGTGCATTTTTTTAAACATTTAAATCGATAGTATTTTTAACTTTTTAACTTCAACCTCATATTATCCGAACCGTAATATTATTTCATTTGCAAATTTTTAATTCACTTAACACCTGAAGTTGACTAGGTTAAACTACGTAATAACACATAAATACATTTGCTGATACGCATGAATGCATTCACGAGAACATAAATTCAATTTATATTATAATAATACAACAACTACAATGTCATATTGTTTTAAATAGTATAATCACAATTTTTCAAACTAATTATTCAATTATTCGTTTAAATCAATGTATACTTTATTCTTAACAGTCATTACTTAATATTTATTAACGTAATGTCATACACTTTTTGTCAAGTATAATCAGCTATTTTTTATATATTTTACTAATGACACTGTCAACAATACAATTATTATACACATACATGCACAAATAGGATCTTTAAGCCAATAATACATGATTTTAATAATTTATTCTTGTAAATCCATATAGTAACAGCAATACACAATAATTTTATGTTTCCATTTAATGACATATGTTAGCCCTATGTTATTCATCTAATGAGACCACATAATATTTTGCAAAACGCGAACACTATATTCAACATAATTTATACATTTATATATTTCATTTAAATTACGTATTGCTTTTAACAAACATTCTTTAAAACTCTTAAACATAAAGTCATACATATTTTGGCAAAAACAATCCAACGTACACAAAAAATACAAAACTTGGCAGTACAAATACTTTACAGAGACTTGTACTGACACATCCTATATGAACATATATATACGAGTACATACATATATATTAACTGTTTATATTTAGTTATTCATTCATTAACTAATTAACTATTGAAAACATAATCATTATTATGCCTACCTTTTTTTAAAAAAAAGTCAAATATTTATTCATTGCGATTGCGATTTGTATAGCCCTCAACTCAGCCAAGTAAGAATTTCCATTGATAATTTTTTCTCTGTATACTTCTATTTCTTTATCCTTCATGTAAATTACAACACCAGCACCTACTTTCTCCTCCATTCTAGATCCATCAGTATAAATACTAACATCTGTCCTTGGTTTGTCATCATACGTCCAATCTAATTGCATTAATTAGTTCCATTTCTTAATATATCTAACTCTTACCTCACTATTGTCACTGTTAAATATTTCGTTACCAATTTCATTTTCAAGGCCTCATCATATATCTTAAAAAGCTTACTGTTAATACTTGCCTTCAGCTGAAGAGGCATGCATCCTGGCAACACATTTAACGCCTTCGTCGAAACTGTACGATAACATTTTGTAATCGCCAACAAATATGGTCTTTGTATCTGATTCAGCATTCTATTTACTACCACACAATGTAAGAAAAACATTACTCATTGTTTTCTATCATGAGCCGTATCTGACAGACAGATCTGTAAAGGTAAAATCGTGCCTAAGTTTCATAAGGCAAATTAGCAACTGATCCTCCAAAGCTATAGTAGTGACTCTAAACTTGTGAAAGTAATTAAACTCAAATGATTCAATGAAATTTAGTATTAAAATAAAGACTGCCGCATTTTTTAAGCCAGAATATTGGGTCACTAGCTTATCGTTATCCTTTATAGATGAAAAATTATCTTTTATTTTTCCGAGAGCTCTCCTGTGACGATTTTAGCAGATGTCTCAAAGGGATTCACATAATTTATTCCATTTTCGGACATCTGAGAAGAAGTAGTGCTTCTGAAGTTTGTAGATAATCACGATTTCTATTGTGCTCCCTGTTGTTGGAGAAATAAATAACAGCATAAAAATCCTCAAAAATAAAGCAAAGTTTCATAGACCTATAGAGGGAAAACAAAACAAAAACACAATAATTTATTTAGTGTGAGTAAAGCAAAAGCTCTTCATTCTAAAATTGAATTTTTTTTTCTAGTGCAACAAGCACTTTTTCTAAGGCCGTTCACCTTTACACACCGTAATTTATTTATTTATTTTTTATTATTGGGCTTCTTTAACATGGGAGAACCGTAAGTAACCCAATATCACTCCTGACAATTGAACTTCTTTTCTCCAAACTTAAATCCCCTTCAGTTTAAGCTCGCAATGCTAAAAACCATATGATGTGAGTAGCGAATAATTACAAGATAAAAAGAACTTTTTATATACCATTTTTTTTAAATTTTCTCTTGAATCATTTAAACTTGACAATTCTATGTATTAATAAATACTTTTTAAAATTTTTTTTGATGAATTATCCCATCAACTTGAAAGAAAATGAAGTTAATTGGAAGTTAACTTGCGTTTAACTTTTCGTTCCCGTCCCGGCGATAGATGGCTGCACCAGTCTACAAAATAAAATTAACGGAAAATGAATTCAAAGCTGCTTAAGATGGCTAAAAGTATTAAAATAATGCATTGCCATCGTGTTCTGGGCTATTCTAAAAGTTTCAAATGTTTAGCTAGTCGGGAAGTTAGTTGAAAATCGATTGCAGGATTTGTACTGGACAAACACACACACAAACAAGAATGCGAGTTAATAAAAACATGGTAAAAATTGAATTCTAACATGATTTATTTTTATGCAATGTATACGTTTAAAGCTCAGAAATGTTAGTTTTCCAACGTAAATCATGGGCATATAAAACTTTTTTAACACGGGCTTTAAAGAGTATTTCTGTCTTCCCAATAAGAAATGGTGACATCTTTGTATTATAATAAGAAAAAGAGTAGGGGAAACTCTTGTACCTAGGGTCACTATGCTTTATTTAAATAATTATTATTTTACAGCATTTTTACTCATTGGAGTGAGTGACAACACTGTTTCAAATCATAACAGCCATTTTTAATGAAAGCAAGAAGAAGCTATATATAAATAGTAAAGAAAGTCTTGATTTGATGATCAAAACTAAATTTTTTCACGTCACTTTGGAGTCTTATTTTGTGAAAGTAAGTGCAAACTTATGTTTTAATGTATAGCAGATAAGTTTTGTAATCATTAAAGGAAAAAATGATATAAAAACAAAGTTTGGTTTCTGCAGGTCTCTGGCTATGGAAGCCATTTTGCCAAAAACAACATCTTGTACCTAGGGCCATGGCCTCTGGTAGAAAAGAGGTGGACGAAAACTTGGCAAGTGTAGAATTCTCACTGATACCCCCGAGAAAAATTAAATTCAAACACAAATATTGAAAAAAGTAATTGTTAAAAAAAAAGTTACGAAATCTGTGTTTGAAACAGAAAATTTATGTGGGATCATTAAGAAGACAATGGAGAAAAGCATTCGTTAGAAAGTGATGAAATAATAAACATTTCTTCCTTTAAGACATTGCCTACAATTAACATTTCTTTCTTACGAAGATTTTAGAAGTTGTGCATGTAAGAAATAATGCATACAAATTGGGTTTTTTTATTGTAAACAACAATTTCAGTTTTTGGAAATAATTGGCCCTAGGTACAATAGTGTGATTGTACCTATTGCCATTTGTGATTTTTTTTTTAAATTTTCAATATCATTTACAAAAAAAATTTTCTACACTTGATGTGATTTTTATTTAAAGAGAATAAAGCACGTAATGTATGCAAACTATTTTTATTATTGAAAGTTAGTTATAAGTAAAGATACTACCATTTGAAAATAGCCAGTCCTAGGTACAAGAGTTTCCCCAAAGTATTCAGAAATTACAGCGACCACGGCTTTCGCCTATACGCCTTGTTCAAACTGTCGACCTGTCGCTACGTCACAATACCTGTATACGCAGCCGAGGATTAATTTCCCAGGTTCGGTGACATTTTTCATTATTGTCGGGCCATGAGCGCCGGATTGACAGTACAGATCTGCCATCCAAAAAGGCAACTCCGGGCCCCTTAAGAAAAGGGGTAAAATCAAGTAGTATGCTCATGAAAAAATATCAATTATTCAGAAACCCAATTTACAAGCAATGAGAAATCTGCCGTCATAGACATTAACGAAAACATGTTTATTAGACTTACCGAGCTTGTTTTTTTCTTCTGTGATATTATCAAAGTGTATGCATGAATTCCGTTTAAAAATATATGGTCCATTGTTCTTCAGACCGTCTTTCAAGTGACAGCTACACACACGAGCATTGAGATCAGGAATCGAATCGGATCTTCTATTTAAATTAAAAAAATTATAATTGGAGGTGATAATGCAAATATTATTATTTTTCATTGTAAACTACTTATTTATAATCATAACAAGATAGTGAAAATAATTGTTAGAAGCTATAAAGTATAGTAGTATAGTTCTCGGTGAAATCTTTTAGAGATATGAAAGAACAGCAAATAATCTATTACTACCAATGATTCAAGTTTTAAATATTATTAATTTTATAAAAAGTAAATATATTCTATTCGTGGAGTCGCCACAAATATCTTATACTGACCAAAAATTATTTATAATATAAGCATAGATTTTTAAGGGTAATAGTTAAAAAAATCACATCTGTTCTAGATGATTATGCATTTCGAAGAAGTTCTTAAAATTTTTAGAAATCAGATGGAATTCAATTAAAACTTTTGAAAACTCGATCATTATTCTAACATCATGGTTGAACCTTCCTTCTGAGAGAGCAAGTAGCATGATCACATTAGATTTTGATCTTTGATGCTTAGGTCAAAATGGGGAAATGTCGCAATTAAGTATTTTAGTAATCAAACATGAGACAAACTATTACGGTTATTAATATTTCAGAGATTTTAACAACTAATAAAAATACGCAAAATCCAGCTTTTTAATTTGTCAGTTTTCCTTTAGCTTTTAATTTTCAAACAGTTAAAGCTAAATGATTCAACAATCAATAAATTAAGTTTGAACAGAAAACGAAACACAAAACACAATTACTGAAATATAGTAAATAAAATACTTATCGACACAATTCAGCCCACTTTTTTCTTTTTTTATATCCAATGGGAAACGGAAAAATGAACTGGTGTGCTTTAAAATTCCGATGACTGCAGTCAACAGCAAAACAGAGCATATTTAAATAAGGAGGGATAAAACAGATCTGTACTAGGGATGCGACATCGATGTCGATGTTTTCAAAACATCGATGTTTTGATAAAAATATCGATGTTTTAAACATCGATTTATTAAAGCCGATGTTTTTTTAACATCGATGTTTTACGTTGTCTCGATGTTTTTTTTTAATGAAAAAGTACCGTAATAAGAAAAATTTACCACGTAGCATAATTTTCACACTCAGTGAATGTAAGTCTTAATTCTGAAAAGGACGAATACAAAAGGGGGAATGATTCCTTAGCAAACAGACAAATGGCAATTAACAACCAATGAACCAATCAGAGCGCTTGGAATGTTCCTGACACTCCAGAACCTTCCATGGGGTTTTATTTTACAAATAGTATATACACGAGTGCATCCATTTAAGTTTTTGTTTTGTTCTGGTTTTATATAAGTTGACGTTAATATTATTAGTAAGATGCCTCCCAAAAGTACCGTTTGGAAATATTTTTACAAAACCACTGACAAATTAGCGAAATGCAATATTTGCCTTAAGTCCCTCAAAACTTCTGGCATTACCACGAATTTAT
Source organism: Dolomedes plantarius (assembly GCA_907164885.2). Lineage (NCBI taxonomy): Eukaryota > Metazoa > Arthropoda > Arachnida > Araneae > Dolomedidae > Dolomedes > Dolomedes plantarius. The sequence goes on from OU015499.1 coordinate 106,348,620, forward strand.
CTGGACATTTGAAGGCAAAAAATGGCGGTATTTGCAACGAGAATTTTGAGTCATCAATGTAGCCCAAAGCTACCAAGTTTTTGTCATTTGTGCCTGCCCAATCAGAAAGTAAAATTAAATCAGCCCCTCCCCCCTCGACTAACCGAAGTAACATTAATGTTAGAGGTTACTAAACCAGTTTTAAAAAATGGATGTTCTAAAACAGCGATGTTTAAAAACATCGATGGTTTTTGGGCGATGTTTTATTAGCATCGATGTTTTAATATTGAATATCGATGTTTCAAAACATCGATGTTTTGTTATCGATGTCGCATCACTAATCTGTACTACACCAAAAATAATATGATAAATTGTACTCAGCTTTCGATATAGTGCGAAATACTTTTAAATAAAATACGTCGGTTGTAAAATGAGAAAATAATAATTGTTGATGAAGAAAAATAATACGTAAAATTTTAAAACGAAATGTTTTCATCTAAGTCAAAACCAGAATATTTCAACTAACATCTGGCGTCTTCCCGTCACCTCAACATAGTATTTATTGCTCTGGTGAAATATTTATCGCCAAACCAGAGATTAATCTGAAATGCACAAAATCGTTCGCACTTGGCGAAAATCAGCCAACTCTGTGCCAAATCTTTGAGCACAAAGCGTAAAACAGCCGATTTCCAAAGAAATCTTTTAGTTTCCTTCAAATATTACGTTTGGATCACGGTTAAAAGTATTTTTGAAATTAAGTTGATGTTCTTCGGTATACATTTCAATAGGTTTTAAGCGTCAAAAAATATTGGCTTTCAAGTAAGAAATCTTCGAAATTTTCCTGTATGGACGTCAATATGTAAGCTATTAGATCTGGTTTCCAAAGCCGAAAATAGCGTCGCACTCCGATTGGCATGGAAAAGTCGCCTGTTAATAAAAAACAAGTTGCTTCTTTACAAAGCCTTCTTTAGACCGGTTAAGACTTATGGGTCGATTGCTTGGCACACCGCTGCAAACACTCAACTCAAGAAATTACAACTAGTTCAAAACAGAATCCTACGAGATTGCTTCTCTGCGGAGTGGTACGTGAGTAACTCTACCCTTTATAATGACCTCAAGATTAGGCCCTTTCTACCCGAAATTAAGAAACTTAGAAGTTCCATAGAGGTATTAATTCTATTGAGAACCATATACTTCATTCGATACAGGCGTATGACCCGAGTATTCCGCCGTCGGCAAAGCGACCCAGGTTCCTGCTTTACCGGCCAGATAATGCTCTCTCCCCTCCAAAAACAGGAGAAGGATATAACTGTTGTTGGGGTTCTAAGTTCCCCTGATTTCGCTCCTTCTCCGTTATTGGTAACTTTAATCGTCTGCTTCTTTCGGTTTCACCTCCGTGCTCGGTGAGGGTCGGTCATTCAAGCTTTCTCTTCTCTCCTTTTATCTTTTCAGGTGGTTTCTTGGCTACCCCACTTCCTCCCATTTCATGAAAATTTTTCCGCTTTGTTTGTAGCCGTATGGTTGGAAACGAGTTTTTAGTTTCTTGATATTACTCAGATGTCTCTATCTCCACGTTTCAGGGCTGCTTCTGCGCTCCCCCCCCCAAAAAAAAATAAAACTACTCCTTGTTATCTGTCTCGCTCGGACGCTGTCCTGCGCGCCTAGCTAATGGAGCCTGTCATCAGTGGCGTAGCGAGAGGGGGCAAGGGGTCTATCATGCCCGGGCGCCACTCGCATAGGGGTGCCAAATGGTCCCCAAGATCATGGGGGCCGCCAAAAAGGTATCGTAACCCTGGCGCCAGTTATGCTGTCGCAGCCATCTTTATCTCGTCACTGTTTTGCGGAGGAGTTAAGCTGGCGTGCCTGCTGTTCAACGTGGAAAGCAAAGTGCCCAATAGAAGAATAATACTCCGATCATAACAACATACGGTTGGAGGTGAAACGGGGGTTTTCGAATTCCCACTAGGTACTCTATCAACTTCATTACTTTGACTTCGACTTGGTAGCCGATAGTTTGCGGAGGAGTTAAGCTGGCGTGTCTGCTGTTCAACATGGAAAGCATTGTCCCCAATAAAAGAAATATACTTCGATCATAATATCTTACGGTCGGAGGTAAAGCGGGGTCTTCGTCCCCCCCCCCCCTGCTAGGTACTCTGTCAACAACATTACTTTGACTTTGGTAGCAGATATGGACTCAGAGCTCCATTTACCGGATCAGAAGGTTTCGATTATTAAGTCGCTTCAATTATCTTCAAGACTTCTGTTTAAAAAAAGGAATGCAGCAGGAAGTGCAAACTTGAATTTAATAAATATGTAAAATGCAACAACAGGATCATCTTAAAAATGGTAGAACAACTCAAGCCGTAAAGTTTATAAAAAGAAAAAACAATTCCCAATTCACGTGTAAGTGAAATCACGATTGTAATTAAAACTGCAGCTTCTAAATGTTCATTCACCATGGAGGAAATGTCAGGTGATGATCGCTACAGTACTTCCCCCCAAGTACCGAAGGTACTGAGGAGTTAAAGGTAGCGTCGATTGAAACGTACGACTCTACCAGATCGAGTTGAACATCTGTTGGAGATTCCGTCGGCCGACCTGTTGTCGTGGACATTGGAGCGGTAGAAGTTGAATCAGCTGTATGAAACGCTGGTTTTAGCCGATCGACGCTGACAACTGATTCTTGACCATTTACTGACAGAGTTAAGTGTTTATCAGTTCTTTTAAGAACTTTGAAGGGTTCATCATAGAGAGGCGTGAGAGGTGCTCGTAGGGCATCTCTGCGAAGGAAAACATGCGATGTATCTTGTAACGCCGGATGTACGAAACTGTTGGGAGATCCTTGATGCGTTGATTGTTTCGGCGAAAGTTTGAGCATCGTTTCCCTTAAATGATGGAGAAAATTCGTCGGATCATCGTTCGAAGTAGTAGTAGTGGTTTGAAATAATTCTGCTGGCAATCTCAGTGTTGTGCCGTAAACCAGTTCGGCACGGGTTGCATCTAGGTCCTCTTTGAAGGATGCAGGAAGACCGAGCAGAATAATTGGGAGAACTTCCATCGCCGATTTTTTTGATCCAGCATTTGACTGGTCAACGCCTGCTTGAGCGATCGATGAAAGCGTTCCACAAGTTCGTTTGCACAAGAATGGTATGGAGTGCTACGGATCCGTTTGATACCAAGGAGTGACATAAGCGATGTGAAGAGTCGTGACTCAAACTGTCGTACTTGATCCGTAGTAATGATGGATGGTACACAGAATCTTGCGATCTAGCTTGTGACGAGTGCATGAGCAACTGTTTCTGCAGACATGTCTTGTAATGATATGGCTTCAGGCCATCTCGTGAATCTGTCTACACACGTGAGTAGGTAATGAAAACCTTCCGATGGTGGAAGAGGTCCCACGAGATCAATGTGTACATGGTCAAATCGTCGTGATGGAAGTGAGAAGGCTTGAGGTGCACTACGAGTATGCCGAAGGACTTTTGAGCACTGACAGCTTGTATAGCTACGTGTCCACTTCGCAATGTCTGCGAGAATAGACGGCCAAACAAATCGTTCCTTCACTGCACTGGTGTAAGAAATTAAGAGAATTTGCAGACTTGGTCGATTATCTCTAGAATAAGGTGACCAGACGTCCCGCTTTTGGCGGGACAGTCCCTATTTTTAACAATTTGTCCCGCGTCCCGCGGCGTTTTAAAAAAGTCTCGATTTTTGGAAAGAATGCCCGACAAGCTAGGGAACGGTGGGAGATAGGAAAGGGAATATACGGTTTTCGGTGGCCATGTGGCTATTTGGCCAGGATATGAGTTTTATATTATTTTTGCTAATTTTATAATGTTAAAATTTTATAATAACAAATAATTGTTGAGAACTGATTATCGAGAACTGTTTATCAAAGTTCGCATTGTTGATCAGTTGCTACAATTCGTATTTTGAAACAAACCATGTTCCTTACAATAATGCACTAAAAATTGTGGTATAAGAGCTGTCTTTAATAGGAACTAATGCTACGACTGAACGCGTTTTTTCTACGGTAAATAAAGTGTGGACATCAGAAAAATCACAATTAAGTGTTGAGACTTTGAAAGACATTTTATGTGTGGAATATAATTTAGCAAATTCTTGTGAAAAATTTTATGGCCTTTTAAATAACGACAGCAATCTACTAAAAGAAATTCACGCAAATAAGAAATATGCCAAAGAATAAAATAAAACTATACATAATTTTTTTTTATTTATTATATTTGTAAATTGTACTTATGTTGAAATTTAAAAATATATATTACAATACTATTTTTACGTTCTATGAAAATTTTTGTTGCTCCATATAGACCAAATTTTTATTTAAGAACATCACTCCGCCGGTCAATGGTGTCCCGCTTTACCAATGTTAAAATCTGGTCACCTTACTCTAGAATTACTGTACCGATTTTAATGAAATTTGATATGCACATACATTGATACAATACAAAACAAATAACCATTCAATAATTGCAATACACATGCATGATCGTGCGTAACACTCGTTGGAGTCGGAAAGTATGAAACAGCGGTTGCAGAATAAATAAAAAAATGGGTTAGTTCTTGGTGTTATTTTACAGCAATCGGTAATTTCAAATTGTAACAGTAAAAATTAGTAACCACCAACGTTTAGATGATGGAATGAGGTGGTGAATTGTGGGGAGGCTAGAAGCAGGCCAATCTCAAGTCCAAATTTGTAGAGAGTTCAATTTAACGCCCAGCGTCGTGTGTAACGTATGGAAACATATATATCATATATTCGATGGATCCCATATCCATCGAAGGAAAGCCTGGCCAAGGTCATCCAAGAGCCACGACGGCCAGAGAAGATCGCCATTTGTCGATTATAGCGAGGCGTAACAGGAGTGCTACAGCTTCTCAGCTCTCTCGTGACTTGTATGCAGCCACAGGAACCCGTGTATCAAGAGTGACTGTTTCCAAAAGACTTCATGAGAGAGGGTTGTTTGCAAGAAGACCTGCTGTTTGCGTCCCGCTCACTTCTACGAACAGGAGAATCCATTTATCATGGTGCAGAGAGCATAGAGATTGGAGTAGGGATCAATGGGCGACCGTTCTCTTTACTGATGAGTCCCGGTACAGTCTAAACACCGATTCTCGCCGTACGTTCATATGGAGAGAACCAGGGACCCGCTACCTACCCTCCAATGTCCTCGAAATCGACCATTATGGCGGATAAGGTTTAATGGTCTAGGCAGGCATCATGTTGGATGGCCACACACCTCTCCATGTCTTTGAAAGAGGTACTGTGACTGGTGTGAGAGGTATAGGGATGAGGTCTTGGAGCCCTATGTTCACCTTTGCAGGGGTGCAGTTGGCCCTGAGTTCATTTTAATGGACGATAACACGAGGCCACATAGAGCTCTTCTGGTCGACGAATTTCTAGAGAGTGAGGATATTCGCCGGATGGATTGGCCAGCCAGATCTCCAGACCTTAACCCTATAGAGCATGTCCGGGACGCTCTGGGGAGGGCAATTGCAACTCGCAACCCCCCCTCCAAGAACCATCTAGTGAATGAAAACAGCGTTGCTTAACGAGTGGAACCAATTGCCACAGGAAATGATAAACTGCCTTATATCAAGTATGAAATCACGCTGCGAGACCTGTATATCTGTAAGAGGGGACCATACCCCCTATTTACCCATCTATTAACCCATTTTTTTGTTCATTCTGCAACCGCTGTTTCATACCTTCCGACTCCAACGAGTGTTACTCACGATCATGCGTGTGTATTACAATTATTGAATGGTTATTTGTTTTGTATTGTATCAATGTATGTACATATCAAATTTCATTAAAATCGGTACAGTAGTTCTAGAGATAATCGACCAAGTCTGCAAATTCTCTTAATTTCGTACACCACTGTAGTTGCTTCGTCGCACGAATGCCTGGGTTTGATAAGTTATGGAGAGACTTAAACACATCGGGACGTAATTTGTCGGGAACGTACGGGCAAATTCTGTTGTTACTGGTGTCACAATAGATTTCTGCGGAAGCGGTTTTTAAGAGTTTTAGTTAAAGAGAAGTTCCTTTATTGTTCAAAAGACACTCTAGTTCGATTTCATTCTTCTGCTGTTCGGCAGTAGTGACGAAATCAGTGGTAACTGAAGTAGATACTTCTTTTATTCGACCGAGAGTATCTGCTATGACGTTATCAGCTCCCGAGACATGTTGAATGTCTGTGCTGAATTGGGCAATGTAATCAAGATGTCGCGTTTGACGTGGGGAACACGATTCAGAGTGTTTCCTGAACGCGAAAGTTAGAGGTTTATGATCAGTGAAGATTGTAAAACACTGACCTTCAAGGTTATGTTTAAAATGTTTTATCGCGGAGTAAATTGCTAACAACTCTCTATCATAGGTGCTGTATTTCTGTTCAGCGGGGTATAGTTTTCTTGAGAAAAGTGCGAGAGGCATGGAGCCTTTTTTTGGGAGTGTAGAACCGCTCCAATGGCGATATTGGATGCGTCTACCATCACAGAAAGGCGAGAGTTAGGCGAATGGTAATGTGACGTTACTGCGTTAGCCATACTTTGTTTACATTGCTCGAAAATGTTTTTAGTGATATCATTCCAGGGAACTGGGCGCTTGTCGTTCTTTTTTGACTCAATTAAGAACGCATGTAGTGCAGCCTGAGTTTTCGCTGCGTTTGGGAAAAAACGACGGTAGAAATTTAGTAGAGCCAAGAAACGTCTGAGTTCCGAGATTGTGGTTGGTTTTGGAAACTCTAAAATTGCTGAAATCTTCTCGGGCAGAGGTTTAACGCCTTCGGCGGTTATGAGACATACGAGGAATTTAACTGATGTTTTTCCAAGGACGCACTTAGACGGGTATAATTTAAGACCATGCTGTGAAAGGCGTTGGAAGACTTGTTGTAGGTGAGTTCTGTGTTCTGCTTCGTTGGCGGAAGCGATAAGGATATCTTCAAAATAGGGGACACAGAATTCGAGACCAGATAAAACTTGGTGGATGAAGCGTTGGAACGTTTGACCAGCGTTTCGCAAACCAAATGGCATATACACATATTCAAACAAACCGAAAGGTGTTGTAACGGCGGTTTTTTGGATATCCTGGGGCTGGACAGTGATTTGGTGGTAGGCACGAGCCAAATCGAGAGTCGAGAAAATTGATTTACCGAAAAACATTTGGGTGCAATCCTGTATATGCGGTACAGGGTACCTGTCAGGAATAGTTATAACATTTAGCTTGCGATAGTCGCCATATGGGCGCCAATCACCATTGACCATTTTTACCATATGTAATGGGCTGGCCCATGGGCACTTAAAAGGGCGGATGATGCCCTCAGACAATAAGAATTCGAATTCCCACCGAGCAGCTTGCAATAATTCCGGGGATAAGCGCCGAGGTTTATAAAAAACGGGAGGTCCGGTTGTCTCCATGTGGTGCAAAACTGGTGAAATTTGGGGGAAATTATTGGGTTTTGAAGTGTTAGTGAGCTCGGGGAATTTGCGGAGTATTTTGTCAAATTTGGTGTTTCCTAATAAAATGGATAGGTTAGGGGGTACGGTACTTATGAAAGTAGGTTGGCCCTTGGATGATAATTTTGTGATCGCATCGATGACGCAGTTGTTTTTAGTATCAACCAAGAGGTTGAAATGCGTCAGGAAGTCAATTCCGATAATCAATCGGTTGGATTACATTTGCAATTACGAATGACCAAGTGAAAGGACGACGTAAATTGAAATTCAAAGTTAAACGTTTGCTACCGTAAGTCGGAATTTTTGTACCGTTTGCGGCGAAAAGTACTAAATTGTCTGGAAACTGATCATTAAAGGCAAAAGGTTTTTGAATGACAGAAATGTCAGCTCTGGTGTCGATTAAGAATTTTGTTTTTGAGTATTGGTCGGCCAGAGTCAATCTAGAGATTTGCGGGCGGTCGCAAAGTTGGCCGTCTGGCGATCGCCGATTTAACTTTCCAGCCGTCTAAAGGAGCAGGGAGAAGAGCATTTTCGTGCTTTTTTGCCGAGGTTTGTATGGTAAAAACACAAGTTGTTTCCAGGTTCCTTAAGTTGGCGGGAACGTCCGCCAGACTGACTACGTCGGCTGTGATGCCTAAAGTAATTATCTCCCCCGCGAGGACGTTGGCGATTTTTTACAATGGTATTGAGCTCGTTAACCCATTAACGCCCAACTTAATTTAAAGCATAAAAATAAGCAAAATACTTTAAAATTATGTTTAAGACATCAATACTAAACTAACCTAGAGAAATAATTCCAATCGCATCGTTACAGCTCGAGATAATTAGTGTCCTATATATAGGACGCTGAGCATTTGTAGAAGTTTGGAATAAATATGGCTTTCCTGTGTGACTTTGCTAAGTGTGCCAACATGCTTTATTCTGTTGAGCATTTTTGACATTTTAATGATTTTTTTAATATATGTTTAAGATAAAAGGAAGAAAAATATTTATATTATTGAAATAAAAATATTTAATTAGGGCAATTTACAAGTCCTATTTTCATATAGTTATGAATGATACTTGGGAAAACAATTTGTGCAAAGTGTTACATTGCATTTGGAGTAAAATGTAAGAGGCTTTCCCCGGTAATTCTGGAATTGGCATCTTCTTTGTTGATCTCTTTTGAGAATTATGTGGTCTTTCCCATCTAATTTGACAGCGTTGATCACTTATTCTTTGATGTCTGTATTAACATTTGTCTGCCGAAACCTTTTCGTGTGTTGTTTCCTATTTTGAGGTATGCAATGGCACTGTATCACCTTATATCTTTTACGCTTTTAGTCTCATTATTAACCATGTTGTAAGCCATGCATGTGTTTACAATTGCCATATCAATTATACGTGTGAAAATCGGCGAGTACAATTTTTTTTCCCACAAATTTAAATTTTATGTTTTTCTAGTAGCCAATCGTGATGGTCAACTCCACCCATATACTTGTTGTAATTGATTGTAAGACATGGTCGTATAACTTGAGATTTTCCCATCGGTCCTTTTTCACGCATAGAAACAGTTTTTGGTGGTTCAATTTTGTAGAAATTTGTTGCAACAGTCACACATCTATTATTGTTCCATATGACTATCATTATATTGTTTTTATCGTCAAAGCTATAGTCATATGAACATCGATTTTGCTTTTTTCATGTTGCATCAGCTTCGACAGGACAGTCTGCTAGTCTGTGCTAGCTCCTAATTTTAAATGCTATGTCATTCTTTTGAGAGATTGCTTAATTGTTATTAGGAAAATGAATAATCCCTTTTATCTCTAAATACCTATTTCTGGATATCGCATTTTTCACAATAGGTACCATTAAATCTTCATATTCTGATAAATAATCTCGTTCACTAGATAAAGTGTGATATCCTGAAAAATCAAGAATCCAATCAAATTTTTAATTTCATCCACAGTTATTGCGAATTCAGGCTTATTCTTCCACTAGCCGGGCTTCGCCCGGCTAGGCTCGGGCTTCGCTTAGCTACGCTCAAGCCATCCGTCCACCAGATGAAGTTTCAATAAAGTGTGAAAAATTTTATATTGGAACACAAAATTGCGTGTATTATTTTTGCATTTTAAAATTTTCTCTTAGATTTTAGGTCATTTTGAAGATAACTGTTATATGTATCATGTGTGAGAGGGAAATTAAAATATCATGTGTGAGGGCTTTAAGATTTTGTGTAGAGTGATATGTGTTTTAGGTAAATTTCATTAAAAATTACTGCAAATTGACCAATTTATAAAAAAGTATGCTATTTACAGGTAAGTTTTGTCTCTTTTTTTTATTTTTAAGTGCTATTTTACCATAAAAGATGAAAAAAACCTTTAATTTTTTTTTTAAATTGACTCCGAACGTAGACAGTCACCTTAATTTCTACTTGAGAATGATAATAAAAAATGATGAAAGAATAAACTGTACCCCCAGACCCATTGAAATATTTCAAGTAATAAATTCTGTGTGAACAATTAATTTGTGAACAACTGTTTTTATAAGGAAAGGAATGACGAATCAGGGAAAATGTTCATATTGAATCATAATTCTGTTTTAACAATTAATTTCTGAACAATTAAAAAATTAAGTAAATGGAAAAGTAAAGAACATAATTATTTTTCACTGGCTTTCAAAAATATCCAATAATAACACAATTTCCTTAGCAAATACAAAATAAACAAATATTTCACTGGTCTTCAAAAATATCTAATAACAACACAATTTCCTTAGCAAATACAAAATAAACAAAAAGTGAACAATAATTGGTGTATAATAAATAGTTTTTTATTTAGGGCTGTTTTTATAAGGAAAGGAATCACGAATCGGGGAAAATTTGCATATAGAAATATAAAATTGCATGTATTATTTTTGCATTTTAAAATTTTCTCTTAGATTGTAGGTAATTTAGAAGATAACTGTCATATGTATCATGTCTGAGAGGGAAATTAAAATATCATGTGTGAGGGCTTTAAGATTTTGTGCAGAGAGATAGGTGTTTTAGGTAAATTTCATCAAAAATTACTTCAAATTGACCAATTTATAAAAAAGTATGCTATTTACAGGTAAGCTTTTGTCTCTTTTTTTAATTTTTAAGTGTTATTTTACCATAAAAGATGAAAAAAACCTTTAAATTTTTTTTTAAAATTGACTCCGAACGTAGACAGTCATCTTAATTCCTACATGAGAATAATAATAAAAAATGATGAAAGAATAAACTGTAACCCCCCCTATTGAAATATTTAAAGTAATAAATTCTGTTTGAATAATTAATTTCTGAACAATTGGAAAATTAACTAAACGCAAAATAGAAAAGTAAATAAAACATAATTATATTTCACTGGCCTTCAAAAGTATCCAATAATAACACAATTTGCTTAGCAAATACAAAATAAACAAAAAAAGAACAATAATTGGTGTATAATAAATAGTTTTTTATTTGCGGCTGTTTTTATAAGGAAAAGAATGACGAATCGTGGAAAATTTTAATATTAGAACATAAAATTGTGTGTATTATTTTAGCATTTTAAAATTTTCTCTTAGATTGTAGGCCATTTTGAAGATAACTGTCATAGGTATCATGTGTGAGAAGGAAATTAAAATATTAGCATTAGGATTTTGTGGAGAGTGATAGGCGTTTTAGCAAAATTTCAGATTAATATTCTACGTTCGGAGTCAATTTTTCAAAAAAAAAAAAAAAATTTAAAGATTTTTTTTGTCTTTTATGGTAAAATAGCACTACTTTATTTGAATATTCTTTCTTTTTATGCTTCTGTCTACAACTCTTTGCAATATTTCTGTGATATAATTGTATTTTTTTTATTTTAGGCTGTTTTTATTAGGAAAGGAATGACGAATCAGGGAAAATTTTCATATTAGACCATAAAATTGCGTGCATTATTTTTGCATTTTAAAATTTTCTCTTAGATTGTAGGCCATTTTGAAGATAACTGTCATAGGTATCATGTGTGAGAAGGAAATTAAAATATTAGCATTAGGATTTTGTGGAGAGTGATAGGCGTTTTAGCAAAATTTCAGATTAATATTCTACGTTCGGAGTCAATTTTTCAAAAAAAAAAAAAAATTTAAAGATTTTTTTTGTCTTTTATGGTAAAATAGCACTACTTTATTTGAATATTCTTTCTTTTTATGCTTCTGTCTACAACTCTTTGCAATATTTCTGTGATATAATTGTATTTTTTTTATTTTAGGCTGTTTTTATTAGGAAAGGAATGACGAATCAGGGAAAATTTTCATATTAGACCATAAAATTGCGTGCATTATTTTTGCATTTTAAAATTTTCTCTTAGATTGTAGGCCATTTTGAAGATAACTGTCATATGTATCATGTGTGAGAAGGAAATTAAAATATTAGCATTAGGATTTTGTGGAGAGTGATAGGCGTTTTAGCAAAATTTCAGATTAATATTCTACGTTCGGAGTCAATTTTTCAAAAAAAAAAAAAAAATTTAAAGATTTTTTTTGTCTTTTATGGTAAAATAGCACTACTTTATTTGAATATTCTTTCTTTTTATGCTTCTGTCTACAACTCTTTGCAATATTTCTGTGATATAATTGTATTTTTTTTATTTTAGGCTGTTTTTATTAGGAAAGGAATGACGAATCAGGGAAAATTTTCATATTAGACCATAAAATTGCGTGCATTATTTTTGCATTTTAAAATTTTCTCTTAGATTGTAGGCCATTTTGAAGATAACTGTCATATGTATCATGTGTGAGAAGGAAATTAAAATATTAGCATTAGGATTTTGTGGAGAGTGATAGGCGTTTTAGCAAAATTTCAGATTAATATTCTACGTTCGGAGTCAATTTTTCAAAAAAAAAATTTTAAAGATTTTTTTTGTCTTTTATGGTAAAATAGCACAACTTTATTTGAATATTCTTTCCTTTTATGCTTCTGTCTACAACTCTTTGCAATATTTCTGAGATATAATTGTAGTTTTTTTTATTTTGGGTTTTTTTTATAAGGAAAGGAATGACGAATCAGGGAAAATTTTCATATTAGACCATAAAATTGCGTGCATTATTTTTGCATTTTAAAATTTTCTCTTAGATTGTAGGCCATTTTGAAGATAACTGTCATATGTATCATGTGTGAGAAGGAAATTAAAATATTAGCATTAGGATATTGTGGAGAGTAATAAGCATTTCAGCTAAATTTCAGATTAATATTCTACGTTCGGAGTCAATTTTTAAAGAAAAACTATTTTTTAAAGATTTTTTTTTGTCTTTTATGGTAAAAAATAGCACTATTTTATTTGAATATTCTTTCTTTTTATGCTTCTGTCTACAACTCTTTGCAATATTTCTGTGATATAATTGTATTTTTTTATTTTAGCCTGTTTTTGTAAGGAAAGGAATGACGAATCAGGGAAAATTTTCATATTAGACCATAAAATTGCGTGCATTATTTTTGCATTTTAAAATTTTCTCTTAGATTGTAGGCCATTTTGAAGATAACTGTCATATGTATCATGTGTGAGAAGGAAATTAAAGTATTAGCATTAGGATTTTGTGGAGAGTTTAGCGAGTTTTTTTTTGTGGAGAGTGGCGTTTTAGCTAAGTTTCAGATTAATATTCTACGTTTGGAGTCAATTAAAAAAAAAATTAAGATTTTTTTGGTCTTTTATGGTAAAATAGCACTTAAAAATGAAAAGAAAAAATAACTTACCTGTAAATAGCATACTTTTTTTTTATAAATTGGTCGATTTGAAGTAATTTTTATTGAAATTTTGCTAAAATGCTTATACCTCTGCACAAAATTATATTGCTACTATTTTAATTTCCTTCTCACACATGTTACATATGACAGTTATCTTTGACTGCGGCTTCTCCACTTATTATAGTCGCTTCTATAAAGTTCTTCATCAATCTCTTTATACATAATCTTGAAGGTGGATCCAAATTCCTGAGAAGCATAATAGGTACACCAATCTTTAATTCCAATGTATGCGGTGGTACTCCAGATGGCCACAGAGAGTTCAAAAATGTGTGTTTCTCAGAATATGTTTTTTAGCACAAATCTCTACGGTTATCATGATATCTCACATAATGTATATAATTTGATAAAATTTTCAGGAAATGTTTTAGATGCTATTATTAATGAAATGACGCACAATAATTGGTGTATAATAAATAGTTTTTTATTTTTGGGGCTGTTTTTATAAAAAAAGGAATGACGAATCGTGGAAAATTTTCATATTGGAACATAAAAGTGTGTGTATTATTTTTGCATTTTAAAATTTTCTGTTAAGATTGTAGGTCATTTTGAATATAACTGTCATATGTATCATGTGTGAGAAGGAAATTAAAATATTAGCATTAAGATTTTTATGGAGAGTTATAGGCATTTTAGCTAAATTTCAATAAAAATTACTTGAAATTGATCAATTTATAAAAAAAGTATGCTATTTACAGGTAAGTTTTTGTTCCTTTTTTTAATTTTTAAGTGCTATTTTACCATAAAACACAAAAATCCTTTAAACAATTATTGTTAATTAGTAGTTGTTTGGTGTTACTTAAAGTTAATTTTCTTATATTACTCCTTTTGTTTTCTTTTCGTTAATCCTTTTTTACTTGGTTAATTTTCAGTATACGGATTACGATTGAAACTCTTTACCGTTGAAACCCCTCTCCGAACGTAGAATATTAATCTGAAATTTAGCTAAGACGCCAATCACTGTGCCCAAAAATCCTAATGCTAATACTTTAATTTCCTTCTCACACATGATACATATGACAGTTATCTTTGCCTGTTGACCACTTATTATAGTCGCTGCTATAAAGTTCTTCATCAATCTCTTTACACATAATCTTGTCCCATTACACAGTGAAGGTGTATCCAAATTCCTGAGAAGCATAATAGGTGCAACAATCTTTAATTCCAATATATGAGGCGATATTCCAGATGGCCACAGAGAGTTAAAAAATGAGTGTTTCTCAGAATTATGTTTTTTAGCACAAATCTCTACGGTTATCATGATATGTCACATAATACTGTATATAATTTGATAAAATTTTCAGGAAATGTTTTAGATGCTATTGTTAATGAAATGAGGCTCAATAATTGGTGTATAATAAATAGTTTTTTATTTGGGGCTGTTTTTATAAGGAAATGAATGACGAATCTGGGAAAATTTTCATATTGGAACATAACATTGCGTGTATTATTTTTGCATTTTTTAAAATAACTGTCATATGTATCATGTGTGAGAAGGAAATTAAAATAGTAGCATTAAGATTTTTAATGCAGAGTTATACGCATTTTAGCTAAATTTCAATAAAAATTACTTTGCAAAATACCTAATAACGAAATTTCAGAAAGTAAATAATCGCAAGTTAGCAAGTCACATAGGGGTTTCAACGGTAAAGAGTTTCAATCGTAATCCGTATACTGAAAATTAACCAAGTAAAAAAGGATTAACGAAATGAAAACAAAAGGAGTAATATAAGAAAATTTACTTTAAATAACACCAAACAACTACTAATTACCTTGTAAACAACCATTTATTTACCTGCGCATGCGCAGTTCTTATGAATGATGGATTCCAACGCCTTGAGATGAAATATTATTTAAAAACTGTATTTATATATAAGCATTTTAATGCTTCCAAACTTATATTAGAATTATCTCCAGGCTTCAAAACATAAGTACACGAACTTTCAACCAGATTTGTCAAGAAATGTAGAAACGAAAAAAATACCAAATGTAATCATTTCACACAAAAATCAGTAAATCCACCAAAAATCAGTATATATCTATTTATTTAGTTTCAATAAAGTATTTTTTATTATTATTAAACAATTTGAATATTTAGTTTTTCAAATAAAAAGATACGGTGACACATTTCATTTCAGGGATTCATTTTTTAGTGAGAATCACGCAGTGAATTATTCACCTTTTGTTTACATCGTCAAAGAGCGATGACGCTTCATTAGAATCCAAATATCTCTAAAAGTATTGAATTAACAGAATAAGTGTACGCAGAAAAAATTATCAGTTTTTCGAAGCTCTTACCAAATATGTAACATTTATGCACTTTCATGAGACAAAAAATACACCAAAATGGCCGCCAAATAGCATCGGCCATGTTTTCTCAGGATGAGTCGACCCGGTCAGCGTGACGCGACAAAGGTTTTCTGCTTTATTTATATAGATTCTCTTGCATACTTTTCCGTTTCTGACACTATATAATCAAAGTAAATGGGGGGGGGGGACTCTTCGAAAAATTCTAAAATTGTGTAAATATATATATTCCAGAGCCTCTTGTGCAGTTTTGAAAATTTTTTGTCGAGGCATGTTGAAATAACTGATAGGGAAAAGAATCAAAATATGTTAACATAAACGCCCAGCGTCCTGTTTATAGGACAGTAGTTTCAAATTTGTTTTTTTAGTACAAAATCATTAATTTTCCAAAACATTTTTATAGATATCAGTTAAAGAGGTTTAAAAATATATTAATAATAAAAAGAAATAAAGCTTACTTTCAAATTCATTGCATTATGGCGAATGTAAATCAAAGGAAAATATGCTTCAAAATGGCGACGTTTTCATTTCACCCTTTGGCAGATGGCGGGTACAAACAAGTCAGAATTGGGTTTTTTTGTATAGGAATACATCAACAGTTGACAGGAAAGTGCGAAACGAAAACATTGTAAAGCGATTTGTTTTCCTACGGAAGTAATATAAAACTGTCCTATAAATAGGACCCTGGGTGCTAACAGGTTAAATTGCTCAGTTAAAAGTAGCATTTGTTGCTCCAGATAACAGTTTGGCTTCGCGGATGCGCTATTAATTGTCGTTAGCGCGGCCAGGTCATTAATTTTATCGGCCGCAACCGCTAGTTTTTGTATGTCATCGCTGAGAGCGGCGAGAATACTCTGGGTTGATTGGGGAAGCCTTGAGAACCACAAAGATTTTAAAAGAGGTTATCCGACGTTTTCACCTGCGAGAACTTTCATCTGGGATAGTAACAGCGACGGGCATTGGTCACCTAGCTCCAGACCCTAAAGGAGTGTGCGAAATTTAGATTCCTCACTCTGGGAGTGAACGGCGATTAAACGAGCTTTTAACGTATCATACTGGTTTTCCACGGGTGGCGCACTAAGGATGTCGGATACAGAATTGAGTAACTCAGGTTCGATAGTAGTCATAACATAATGCAATTTCGTGCTATCGACCGTTTTGTCAGCTAATGCGAACTGGGACTCTAAATGCGCGAACCATAAGGTGGGTTTTGCTTTCCAGAACGGTGCTGGTTTAACCGTACACGCGAGACGTGATTCTTTGAGGTGTCTGCGTTCGAATTTGCCATTTTAAAAATACAGTTTTATACTACACAATGAAAGGAGTTTGTATACAATATTTAAAACACATGAATACGATATTTGGCAAAAATTGTAGAAATAGCTATGAGAATAAAAATATATATGACGCTTATTATGCGAAAAGAAAATATAATGATACAAAAAAATATACGATATGCGCGATGTGTATAATGGAATAACAATGAATACGCGCGTTAAGTATGTCCTCCTCTTTGTGAAGACGACGCCACATGAATTCAGTCATATAAGAATCTAAGTGGTGTCGTGCTGTTCCACGTTGTCTGTTGTTCCGCAACTTGTCCGAACCCCACAATCGCTCAATGTTTTGTGTATGTACGCCGGTATCCGGATCTACAAAGTTATACTTATGATTAACTTTGAAATGTTCGAAATTCGCAGCTCTTAATTCGTCGGTTTTATAAGCTTTCCTTGAGTCCGAGTATATTGTAAAACCTTCTTCGATGTTATCTTTTATCGCCTGCATAAGCGTTATTGACTTCCTATCTGGAACTTTTACGATAAAACACTCGCTGGTCTCCTTGCAAGATGTCTCCAAACAACCATTGCTCGGGGATTATTCTCCCTGCATGGTTTTTACGCTTTGAGAAAAGGCTCTATTCAATTTCGACAATGAATTTGGCCCCTCCGATTTTTTTTCCTTGTTAAAAGACTCTGTGTACAAATTTTTCTTAATTTTCCAAATCGACAACTGTCTTGTCACTCAACTCTAATTCTTCCTTTCTCCATTCAATAGTAGTCAATTCTCTGCGCAAGCTATAAATAAAACTTAGTGTAGTCACAAATGAAATGGTTGAACTCTCGAACCATGTATCTCTCCAAATGGATATTCGGTTCTGACAAGTCTTAATATTACAACACCATTGAATCTGTGTTTTTAAAAAAAGCGTCCTATCGTGGCCATTAACGCAATTTTTGAATGACGGTGTAACATATTCCGTGCTTGGTGTCAAAGCCGACACGCTAGGTAGCGTCACACCGGTTATGTATAGGGATAAAACAGCTTACTAATAAAAACTTGTTACATTGATATCAATTTATTAGGGATTCTGGATTAAAATACTTCACGGTTAGGTCGTGTTCTGGAACATCAATTTACACTAGTAATGTCCGTTGAAGTCTGCGATGCACGTTAAAGATTGTCCGTTCAGCTGGCTGGATGTGCTGTCGCTACGGATCGTAGATCGGGCCTTCAGGCAATAAAGCTCTAATTGCAGAAGTCTCAGTTGCTAGGAACGGATTCCACTCGTCGGACCCGGCTGGAGCGAGGCGAACTCGAACTCCAAACGCAATTTGATCTAATTATCACAGAGTAGTGGACGGCTCGTCCCACACTCTCACCAAAGAAGCTAGCTGCTTCGAAAATAGGGAAGATCAAGCTTTGATCTCCAAACGACCCTTCTCAGCGAGAAAAAGGTCTTCTTCACGCAGAGGGCCGAGCTTCCAAAAAATAGCAAAGTCACTCAAATTGAATGGAGCTA
This sequence comes from Dolomedes plantarius, assembly GCA_907164885.2. Lineage (NCBI taxonomy): Eukaryota > Metazoa > Arthropoda > Arachnida > Araneae > Dolomedidae > Dolomedes > Dolomedes plantarius. The sequence goes on from OU015499.1 coordinate 106,366,949, forward strand.
GGAGATCAGCTATCACTCCTTAACTCTGGCTTCTAATCTCTCGTCTCAAATCTGGCTTTCAAGCTCTCGTCGGCTTATTTAAAAGCTTGATCCCTGGAGGAATTTCTAACAGCCTCCGTCTCTCAAGCTCGATTCGGATAGGCTGGTCCGCCTAGGCCGTGTGCTAAACGATACTTGTTCTTTATATCGTCATCGCTGGTTGGGTCATTAAGGCGTCTCATCAGGGGGATGGTCTGCCTTTGTTAGTCTTTTGTGTTATAGTGTCTTCGCTCTAGACATCGGGGCGCCTCGCTATTGTAAGTCGCTCCTCGCCTGGGAGTCGAAAAGCTGACCCTTTTATAAGCCACCCCTCGGCAGGGGAAAACTATTGCATCTTCGTAGTCCGCCGATGGCTTACTCTGTTTCAAGCCGAGGTTAATAAATTTCCTGGGCCATGAGGAGGGGAAATGCCACAGCCCCTCCCCCCTTTTGAAAAGATTTTGCGGTTCCTGCAAAATCTGAAATGCAAGAATTTGGTACAGGGGATTCACTTGTATTCCATCTCTAGAGGCATCCCGATCAATTTTAATCAATGCATCAACGTTTGTTACAGACCAACTTTTACATTTACACCATACTTTCCTTAACATTACAATTAATTTTAGTAGAAGAAATATTTTACATTAGCTCAATACCTTGATTTAAAAGACATTAGATTTCATTTATAATTATCTAAAAAACATTTACATTTACAACATTACCTTACTAAAAAGAGAAAAAACTTTATCCTAGTACAACTTTTAATTCAAGGCAATACACTTATTTACAAATAAATTAAGAAAAAAATGTTACAATTCAAGTAATTTTAGCTTATTCCGCTCTACTGAGAGTCAGCATGTTTGTTTTGTGATCCTGGTCTATGAACAATTTTGTAGTTAAAAGGTTGCGTAGCTAGAGACCACCTCATAAGCCTATCGTTGTTACCGGCATTATTTTTCAAGAACACCAGCGGATTCTGATCCGTTTCTATCGTAAACTGTTGTCCGTCCAAATAATGTCGTAGCTTTTTGATTGCGAAAATAATTTCGGCGCACTCCTTCTCGGTCGCGCAGTACCGCCGTTCACTGTCTGTAAATTTTCTACTCAAGAACAATATTGGGTGTTCCGAGTCATCTGGTCCCCTTTGGTCTAGTATCGCTCCCATTCCTATATCCGACGCATCTGTCTGTAATATGAATTCTTTAGAGAAATCGGGGGCGTATAAGACCGGTTTCTTTGTTAACTTTTTCTTTAGAGTCTGGAATGCTTTCTCACATTCCTCCGTCCATTCTATTTGTTCTTTTCGATTCTTACCTTTTAAAGCATGAGTTAAAGGTGCCGCTATCAACGCGTATCCTTTAATATATCGGGCGTAATACCCGCTCAATCTTAAGAATTTGCGGATTTGAGTTTTTGTTTTGGGCGACGGAAAATCTAACACGGCGTTTATTTTTGCCTCGGCAGGCGTCTTACTTCCTTTTCCTATTCGCTGACACGGGTCGCAAGATTTTACGAACATCTCCGCGTGTTTGGTGCACTGGGGTCAATAATAATAACGTAATAGCTCATTTTTTGTTCTGAGGACCCCCATATGTCCCCGTAGACCCTCGTGAGTCAAAATTAAGATTCTGGCTCGGAGACATTTAGGAATGACTAACTGCCTCCGTTCTTTGCCTCTGTGATCCGTGGATCTTCTAAACAACAGCCCTTTTTCAACCAAATATTCGGTTGTGGTTTTATTTTTAACCCTATTCCAGAGGGGCTCTAGTTCATTACACCTCTCTTGCTCTTTTCGGAAGATTTCTGAGATTACACCCGCTAAATCCATTTCTGCGCTCCCTTCTCCCGGGGGGCAGTACTAATTCGCTCTCGACCTAGACCGATCCCTCTTCACTCTGACCAGTTTCGGTTTCAACTACGGCGGGAATTGAGTTTTCTAGTTTTTCTTCACGACTTACTATGGCTAGCTACCGGTTTCGCGTAACGATGCCGTTCACGGACTGGGGTTCGCTTTTGAGCCTCTCTATGAGTTCCTGGGTATAATTTCCCATTAAGTAATGGTTCATTCCCACTGACTTTCTTACCACGGCTGCTTTCGTGAGCAGATCCCCATATTTTTCACTCTCTATTCGCACTCTAGCGACCGGTAAACTCCGCAATTCATTTTCTAAGGCTGTGCGGACCCATACCCTTTCTCCTGTAAAATCTTCGGCTTTTATTAATTTAATAGGGGCTAAATCAATACTCGTACCACTGTTCCTGAGAATGGTGGTCTCGATACCGTTTACTTTCGCCTTACTTAAGTATGGCTTGAACACTGGTTCAAAGATCTCCGCGGTAGCTACACTGTTTACACGCTCGGCATTTTGCCTGTGTAATTCGGGGCACTGAGGTCTCAGATGCTCGGTCGACCCACACTGATAACAAGCCGGGGGCTTACGTTTGTCGAACTCGCGTGTGCGCCAGTTATTCCCACCTGATCCTTGGCTTCTCCAGTTAAAAGAGTTAGACCTTTCCCTGTCTCCCTTTTTATCCTCATTTATCTCCTCGGCGATTTTGGGTTTCTCTGCCGCCTTTTTCCCTGGTGGTTTTAAATTAAGGGGTTTTCGAATAGAACGTCGCGTTGCTTCGTACTCATCTAATTTCTTTACTAAGATGTTAGGGTCCACGATAGTTCCCCAATCATCTAAAAAGTGTTCTCGGATTTCCGCCGGGACGCGTTTTTTAATCTGGTCTGCAACCATGAGATTCTTAAGGGTTTCAAAATCTTTTACATTTACCCTTTTTGTAAGCCACCCCTCGGCAGGGGAAAACTATTGCATCTTCGAAGTCCGCCGATGGCTTACTCTGTTTCAAGCCGAGGTTAATAAATTTCCTGGGCCATGAGGAGGGGAAATGCCACAACGGTAAGATTCCACGCCTTTGAAAGAATTCTACTGTTTCTTGTTCTGCAGTTGGTAAATCCCAAATTTTAAGCATTTTTTACAACGCAGAGCTACAGCAAGACTTAAAACAGCGACAGCTTTACTCCATGAACTAGAAGATCTTATGAAGGTCACATTGAATCACGTGTGTGAGGTTTTACCATTATTTGGCTAAAAATGGGTTCTTGGCGCTATTGCCTTCATTTGGCAAAAATGGTCGACTGGATTTTCCGTAAGTACCCTAATTACGTATGCGCTAGATGCGAAATTAAGAACTTTATATGCGGAGTAAAAATAATTACTGAATTAAGACATCTTGATTACGGATATTGCCCATATTACTACACATACATAAAACAAGTTCGTACTGAAAATAGCAAATATATACTTTATCCGCAACCAGGAGTCACCAATATGGAGTCAGAGCTCCATTTACCGGATCAGAAGGTTTCGATTACTAAGCCGCTTCAATTATCTTCAAGACTGCTGTTTTAAAAAAAGGAATGCGACAGGAAGTACAAACTTGAATGTTTTTTTGAACTGTTAGTAATATTAATAAATATATAAAATGCAACAACAGGATCATCTTAACCCTTTCACTCCCAGTGATGCCAATTGGAATCATGATATTCAGAATTTTTTTTCTCAGCCGCCAGAACTGACACTGATATCAAATAAATTTTATTGAAATATTTGTACATTTTTCTATTCAAAATTATTTTTTCCTTTACCCTATAGATGGCAGCACTATTCCAGTAAAGGAAGAAATATTTGATGTTTGAGTGTCAACTGAAATCTAAAAACACGTTAAAATCAATTTCATTTTAGATGTAATTAAAAAAATAATAATGTTTAAATTAGCCTCTTATCATTTTTAAATAAGTGTAAAAATCATATTTTGGCAATTTTTTTAAATAAATTTTCCGAAATATGTGTTGCATATTTTTTCAAAAACGAGTGATTCCAAATGGCATCACTGGGAGTTATCAATGGGGTGCGCAACTCAACACCTCCAAACGTTTATTTACGATTGCTAGCGGTTGTAGCACATGGTTGTACCAAATTTGAGTACTTGAATAGTATTAATTGAATATAAGTATACTTCTACTGATTTGCTTCAAAATCTTTTAACATGCCAAAAAGAAAATCGGAATTTTTATCGATAGATTGCCCATTGCTGATGTCAGATCACCCATTGCTGATGTCAGATTTGACAATTTAGACCACTGGCCTCTTCCTATAGAAGGAAAAAGAAGATGTAAATTGTGTATCAAATCGTACACCAGAACAATGTGTGAAAAATGCAATGTGTCACTTTGCCTTAACAAAATTAATAATTGTTTTAAAAAATTTCATGTAAAATAAATTAAAATAATTATTAAAATACATTGTTAAAATTCATTAAAATATATTTTTTATTCATTAAAATACATTATTTGCTTCAGATACATGTATAGATCAAAATACATTAAAATATTTAATTTTTTCCACCTACCATCAACTCCCAATGATTCCAAATGGCATCAACTCTATTTTTAACTCAAGCACTACTTAATTCCCAATGATGCCATTTGGAATCATTTAAAATTTTGATTAAATAATTAAAAAAAAATTTTTTTCTTTCTGTTCTTTTATACTGGACATAAAATGAGTTCATTTCAGGAATTTCATATTTTTAGAATGAGTAATAAACTTTTGGGACTGAAAGGGTTAAAAATGGTAGAACAACTCAAGCTGTTAAGTTTATAAAAAGAAAAAACAATTCCCAATTCACGTGTAAGTGAAATCACGTTTGTAATTAAAACTGCTGTTTTGAAAAGTTCATTCACCATGGAGGAAATGTCAGGTGATGATCAGTACACAGATAACAGTGATTTATCACTGGTCAGTGACTTCCGTTATTTGTCGGATTAGTGGCAACGATATCGCTTATTGTATAACTTCATTGCTTCTAATCTTAGTAATTAACAGTGTATGAAGTAGTACCCTTGACAATAAACGTTCGCAACTTTTAATTTCGATCACGGACACTGGGACAATATTACAGGTGATGCGAGAAAAATAAACAGCCATTCAAGTAAGTTCAGTTTACTGGTATTTTTTTCTGTATTGTCTGAGAGAACTGTTTGTTGTCTACATGTTGAAAATGATATGTATGATATCTACGTTATGCGGTATTTCTTTCTGAGAGAACGGCCATCTTGGATTGTTTTGCGCCAATGTTTACGATTTTACTGTGTTTGGCAAAAGTGGAAAATTTTTCTCGCCAACGTGTTTATGTGGCAAACTTTTACAAAGTTAGCTTTTGTTTACGTTTCGGTAATCGCTTGTTTGATGGTTATTTCTTCATTTTTTTTATTATTTTCACGATTTTTACGAGTGTATCATTGTTATTTCTAATGATTTATGCGATAACTCAAAATGCTCAACAATTATGTCGTAACAGAATTATTCATATTGATTGTCTAAGAAATATATTTTCTTTTAGTAGATTAGTAGATTTACTACATTAGTTTTTCGTAGATTTGTATTTTTGTTTGTTTTCACACTTTACTCTGTGCTGTCAAAAATCCGATAACATGCGTGTGCTACTTAAAATGTGCTTAGTGTTGTGACTGTGAAAATCAAATATTAAAACTTGAACTTGGAAACCAGTTAGGGATTTCATACAGTTTGAAATTGACATGTAGTTACTGTGAAGAAAACAAAACAGTGATGAATTCCTCTTTGAAGACTGGAATTGCCAGTCATGATGTGAATTTGAGAATTACCCGAGCCTTTTCACATGCTGGGAAAGGTTATACAGGCATTGAAAAATTTTTTGTATGGTGATAAATATTCAACCCTTTTCATCAACAGCATATGGTAAGTGTGCAAGACATTTAGATGGTGCATATGCTTTGGCATCTGAAAGTATATTTACTGAAATCTTTAGTGAGATTAAACAGGCATATCAAAGTGGTGCTTCTAGTTCTGCTGAAATTTTAGATATAACATAATTTTAATAGAACATGGTTAACATCAGGCCATACATCACTCATAGGTGTAGGATGTGTTATCGACATCCTCACTGGATATGTTATTGACTTTTTAAGTTATGAGTAAGTTCTTGTGTAAAAGACTGTCGTGCGCAAGGTATTACTCTAGGTGGTAAAGTGCATGGTAGCTTGAAAAAAGCTACAGTAAATGTTGTGTAGATAAATTATATTAAATAATTACCATAATAGTAAACACTGAATTTAGTAATATAATAGTAAATAATTAATTTGGTCCATGTCATGGCCCTTAACCTCATCTCTTTAGTTTCTAAAATGTCTGCAGATGGTAATTTTAATTTCTTTTTTTTTAATATTTAAGCTTTAGGTTTTTTTTCTTTTGTTTTACCAACTGCACCTTTGAGTTTTATATTTTTCTTCTTGCACTATGAAATTGTTAATAGATGTAATCGGCAGAGGTAATAGAGTCCTCTTGAAATTTATAATTGATTTGATCGGCACGTTATTTTATAGCATAGTTTCAAAATAATATCCTAAAGACCTTGTATTTGTTGATCATATTATGTGTTAATAAATCATGTTATTTTTATTATAAAGTTTTGTCATGTCATTCTATTGCCGTGTAGTTTTTTCTTTTAGTTTCCTTTATAGGTGATTTTTATTTCAGGTTTTCTTTTATCAATCAGGAAAATCAAGTTTAATTTTAAATATTTTAATTCACGATTCATAACCTTCACTGAGGTGCATCCAGTAATGCTCTGTTAATTTTAATTATCCCAATTTAATCCTTCTAGGATCTATTTGCATTATATCGCCTCTATTTTAGACACTAAAATCCCCTGATATTTCTAAATTACACTAAATACTGCAGGCATAATAAATAAATGAACAAAAATAAATTGAAATATACAGCCAGATTAATTATTGTATCCACGCTGCTTGCTAGCTCATAGTTAAATGGCGAAATTCAAACTTAGAACTCAAAATTCAAAAACCGTTGCCACAACATAATATTACTACACTATTGAACGTAAAAAAAAATATTCACGGTGCCTATAAATGACGCAAAATACAAGACAAAACCGAATCTGGCAACATCAAAATCCTAAAAGCAACAAAACCACAAATTGGCAACACCAAAGTAAAAACTGGCATCCCTAAAAACCCTCCAAACAACCAATGGATTTGGCTAAAAAAAATCTTGGTGTTTGTTGCGTATACTACAACTGTACCCCACCGCATTTTAAATCAACCACAGCGTTCTCAAAAACTCAAACGTAGAAATGTATAACACAACCAACATGCAAATCCATTAAACCACATCTAAATTAACATTTAATTTCAAATAAACCGCAAAAAACCTCATGTAGCCTCCCACTTTATATCCCTAACAACCCCAACGGTACATATATTTCTCAAAAATCTAGATTGAATAGAATCCAAAATACGCCATTAATATTTTGCAACAAACTGACCGCCATATTTTATCACGTAAACAAACATACACGACTAGCCATTCAAACTGGGTTGCCACAAAATAACAAAATTTCCCCAAAATTGCATGGTTACCACGCCAAATACAAAATTGCCAAACTTGGCAGGGAGATGCGTATAACACATCTGTACCGATTTTTTGTTAGAAACTTTTCAAGTTTTACAAATTCCTTGTTAACTGATATTTATGACAGCCTTGATATGATATTTAAAATTTTTTCATTGTAAAAATTATACTTGGGTCAGTTTAGAACTAGATTTAAATTACCTGCTCTCTTACTTGCATACTCTTTATACTCAATAGATTATTTTGTACTGGCAAAATTCATAACCCCTTTCTTGCTGTTCATGTCTTGGGTAATTTTTACCATGTTTTTATTAACTTGCTTTCTTGTTTGTTTGTGTGTTTGTCCAGTCCAAATCTTGCAATCGATTTTTAACTAACTTCCCGACTAGCTAGACATTTGAAACTTTTAGAATAGCTCAGAACATGATGACAATGCATTTTTTTAATACTTTTAGCCATCTTTAAGCAGAATTAAATTAATTTTTGGTTAATTTTGTTTTGTAGACTGGTGCAGCCATCTATCGACCGGAACGGGAACGAAAAGTTAAATGCAAGTTAACTTCTAATTGACTTCATTTTCTTTCAAGTTGATGGGATCATCAAAAAATTTTAAAAAAGTATTTATTAATATATAGAATTGTAAAGTTTATATGATTCAATAGAAAATTTAAAAACATGGTATATAAAAAGTTCTTTTTATCTTGTAATTATTTGATATACACCCGATTCTCTTGTGCTGATTTGATATAACATGCTCCAACTAATAATTTTTTTACTCTTTTTTTTATTTTTACTTTAACACGGTTTAAAAATCTAAATCAGAATGAAACATATTGAGTTGCATGATATTGTCCATGCAATGTTATCAGAGAGTATTTCAGAGGATGTTGATGATTGCATTTTAATTTATGGTAATGATGATGGAGTGACCTAGGAAATTAACTTGGAAATGATTTTTTAAAAATTAATTTGAGAATGAAAGAGCTGTACGATTCCAACATGATTTAAAAATGATTGTCACATTATAAAGAATCAAATAAACATAGAACCATATTGAGTTGTATGATATTGTCCATGCAATGTTATCAGAGAGTATTTCAGAGTGTTGATGATTGCATATTAGTTTATGGTAATGATGATGGAGTGACCTCTAATTAGCCAATAAACTTGGAAATCATTTTCTGAAAAGGGATTTGAGTGTGAACGAGCTGTAAGATTCCAACGTGATTTAAAAATGATTGTCACATTATGAAGAATCATATAAAGAACTTACAAAAATAAATTCCCAGATCTGATAACTAAATTCATATTCGAAACCGGTGAAACAAAAAAACACAAGATGTTAATTTTATTTGAGACACACTTATAGATATAGCGCCATTAAATATTTCGACTGATGAGAGTGATTTTTCTTCACTGAAAAACAACTGTGAATGGGCATGTTTATTGTCTAGTAGCAACATTGAATACTGAGTATTATGTGTATTTATAAATAAAAAAAAATTTCAATTTATTTTTAACTGAAGTTTATTTTTAATTCTCACTTCCTCTTAATTACATAATTGAAATAGGATTTGTGGATTGTCTCTTACATATTTACTCAAGTTCAGTTGATCGATCTGTATTTCATAAGTAAACTAACATTTTTTATTAAGTATAATTCAATGGCACCCTTGTCTAATTTTTTATATATTCACTGTATCTTTATATATATATATATATATATATAATTTATTATTATTTTTTATGGTAGTCTCTGGAACATATCCCCTTGCAAAAGGAGAATCAAGTGTATATAGTTTCTGTCCTTAAGATCAGTGTTAGTGAAATTGATGTTTGTTGCTTTTGGATTTATGTATCCTACCCCCCCCCCCTTCTCTTCCCAGGGGTAAAAAAATATATATTGATTATAAAATACCTGCTGTGTCAAAAATACAGTTTTTAAAATTCTGGTGCTCTTTAAGAAATGTGATGTATAATTATGCTGTGAGAAAATATGTATGACATGAATAATTCTACATGAAAATAAGTTAAAACAGGTGTGAGAGGGTTATAATAAACCATTTATGTAACAGATAACTTTGCCCAAAATATGAAAATGTTAGTGTTTTAAGTTTTTATTTTGCCTAAGGAAAGTATGCATAAATATTTTGTACAAGTTCTTTTATGAAAACTGTTTGAATAAAATTTCTGAATATAAGTCAATAATTTATCGGACTAATTTTCTTCCTTTTTCAGTTATTTTGATAGCTTTTCATTTCATGGTTTTTACTTACTGTTATGTTGACAGTTAGTTACTTATAACTTTGTTTTAAACATAATTTTTAGAACATAAATAGAAACTTAATTTATAGAAATCTCATAAATAAGAAATTTGAAGATTTTACATATCTACATTTTAATATTTAAAAATTTGAAAATTTCTACATTAACTTAATTATTAAGGTGACAGAATATAACAGTTAATTAATTTGCACTGGAAAATTTGACATCCAAATTCTTGTTATACATACCTTTAATCAGGGCTGTCCCTAGTCATAGTGGGGGCCCAATTGCAGAAATTCTGGTCAGGTCATTTAAAATTTTAATATACATTAAACAATGAAAATTTAATATGATGCATAAAAGACAAAAGTTAGGATGGTAGTAATATTTCCTTTTTTTATGTACATTTGTAAGAAAGAAAAGCTAAAAAGTGGCTAGACTGTATATATTTCTTTCACAGAACAAAATTGTTTACAATTCAAATTTTGCTAGATTTTTTTTATCAGCAAGATTATTTATAAATTAATGAAATTTTAATTTTCTTGTTTCTAGATGCTTTATAGATAGTACTATTACAAGACTGTTGAGTTTCTGCTATGATATTGTTAACCTCAGGTATGTTTTAATTAATTTTAATCTAGAAAAGCTTCTTTTTCCCAATGCTAGAGTTACATGAATTTTTAAAAATATCCTTAAAGCTATAAAAACATTTGAAAAGCCAGTAACTGTCATTTGTAGCAATTGTAGAATTTTTATAGGGTTTCCAAAACAATAGGTTTTAATACTTCCATGTCTTCAACAAGCATATAGCTGCCTACGTCTACATCTTTTATAGACTTCATTTGGTCATTATTCGGAATCATTTTTACATCTGTCATGGCAGTTTCTAGTACCAATGCATGTTCCTGATGTTCATTCTATGATCATCTAGAATTATCTTGTCTAGTCTGTCTATCTTTATACAGTATTTGTTAAAAACAATGCACCTCAAATATTTCTTTCCCATTACTTATTGGTTCATCTGCATACTCATAATTTAATATCCTTGTACTTGTTCGTAAATGTGTTTCCCAAAATTTAAGAGTGACTTCTAAATTAGTCACAACCTCTGTGGCTCTGACTAAAACATTTTCGAAATCAGAGTGGCTATATTTTACCAGGAACTCTAGAAGGTTTCTAAATGATCACAGTATTTCCTTTAAGACATATTTTAAATTTTTCTTTTTGTGGGGCTCTGTATTTGCATGTGGCCAAATTGCTTGCAATAAATCCCATCTGATTATATCCAGCCCTGCCTTACTTAATTAGTTCCTCACATATTTTCTATCCTTTCATTCATAGTGTTCCTAAGGTTGTCTTATGATTGATATCATTTAATTTGGTGTTGAACTGTGGTGAGTTTGTTTTCACAGACTTAGTAAAAATTTATGAAGAGAATACAAGTTGCCAGAATTTGTTGTCTCAATATAGACAGGTAAATCTACTCAGGGCCGAAAAATTGTACGTATTTTGGATCTTTCACATTGCATGTTATCTCATTGAATGATCATTTGATAAGTCAAGTATCAGTTGGAATTTAGCTGTATAAAACCTTTCAACTATTTAAAGGAGTGTTTCAGAAACTTTCAAAATTTACAGGTCTTTTTTCACAAGAGAATCTCTGTAGATCTTCTAGTTTCAGCTTTTGGTTTTAATTGCTCTTAACTTGCTTCAAGAATAAGCAACAAATTCATAGCCTGAAGACACTTTATAACTTAGCCTCCACATTTCTTTGTACTCTGAATACAATGATTTCTGATTCACGAAGTCTGTTGCTAAAAAATATGTCCAAAGTACGATATTTGTATCGTTATGGTTAGGTTTCATTCCAAAATATAAACTTTGGTATTTTTCTCCCTTAAATTCTTCAGTTTGTTCTGTAAAGAAGCACACACTGCAGTTGTGCAAGATGCTTTATATGCATAGCAGTGTAATGCGGGGACAGGGAAAGCATTATGTTTTTAATGGATTATTTAAGTTTTTAGTGGATTTCTTATTTTTACGATTTTTGCAATTATGAATCTCTCGATTATCATTAATATGTGGGAATTATTTCTTGTTTTAGTTTTGTAGGAATAGATACAGATGACAGAAGGTCTTCAATATTTAAAAAAACAGTAGTCGTTTGTCAGGAAATCAGATAATTCCGAATTATGTCTAGGACCTCCTTGAAAATTTAACATGACCTGAACATGGTAAATAAAATTGTCAGAATGTGATATTTGTATCCATAGGTAAATATGCAGTTGTGTTCACAACTTAAATAAATCAAATTTTTGTTAGCATATTCATGGTGTTTTGTGGCATTTTCTTGCACCTCATTTTACCACTTTTATATCGCCTGACCTAGTTTTAAGTGATGATTTTGTTGAGAAACCTGAAAGTAGATATGAATTTTATCTGAAGCTTTTAAATGAAACACGAAGTTTGTAATCTCTTTGACACCTCGACCCCTCCACTTGTGCGTATCTGCCCATGATTCACCGAAGACCAGTCGCTACATAGCAATACTTGTATACACAGACGAAGGTTAATTTCCCATGTTCGGTGAAAATGTCATTTTTATAGGCCTGGGTGCCGGTCGGACGGTACAGATCCGCCGACTATTGGGCAACCTGGGGCCCCTTATGAATACAGGTTAATACAATTCTTTGATGAAATGCACGAAGGAGTGTTTCGATATATGTGCCTGCGAAGTCATAGATGATTAAAATCCACTTCCTCTTCCTTTGGCACATGTTAGTAATCCGGTCTGTGCAGTACTTCTCATAAATTCCTTAGTAGTGAAGGCATATAATAATTAGCCTCTTGTACTCTCTGATCTTATCGCAGTTGTTGATTGTAACACTCTACCTCTAGATACCAGTAGTTAAGTTTTAATAGTTCCAAATGCTCATAATGCAAACTGTACATATCAGATATCATGAGTTTTCTGATTTTTTTTTTCATTCTGGTATATGCTCGACAATGCATAATTGTTAACTGTCTTGAACCAGTCTGTAAATATTTTAAACTCCAATGAGATTTATATAAAAGTTTTTTGCCTTACAATTTATTTTCATATTAACAATAACTTTTTTGGTAGGCAATATCTTTTTCTTTTTGCCACATTTGCTCGAAATAAAGACAATAAATGTTTTACCAGTATCTCACCTGAGCTTATGTGTGCAAAATAGAGAACAATTACTTTTCTTTTTTCCTGTCAAGTGTATTACTTCTAAGGATTTAAATTTATTATTTTATATATGTGTGAAATTTCCTTAATTTGGAAGGACTTCTTCTGGGGCACTACTGCTGGCCAAGGCCATCCCAATAAGTTTACGTCATCTGGCCCTGTCTAAGGCAATACTCCTCCAGTCTCCCCTATTTATAGTTTTTATATCATTCTCAACGACATCAAGCCACGTACTTGGTAGTCTTCCTCGCTTTCTAACTCCCATAGGTTTGGTAAATGTAAGCTTTTTTATTGGATTTGTGTCTTCAGTCCTGTATAAATGACCCAACCATCGAATCCTGTGGCTTTTTATGACCTTGACAATGTCAGGTTGTCTGTATTTTCGGTAGATTTCATGATTAAACATTGATCTCCAAACACCATATTCGAAAATTGCACTTAATATTTTGCGCTCGAAGATCAATAATTTATTTTCATTAGATTTAGTCATTGCCCAGCACTCGCAGCCATATAGTATGATGGGTCGTAATAAAGTTTTATATATATTAATTTTAGTGTTACGGCCAATGATTCGAGATTTAAACTGATTTTTGAGGCCATGGTAACATCTATTTGCCATATAAAGTCTGTTATTAATTTCAACATATATATCATTGTTATTAGTGACGATAGTTCCAAGATATTTGAACTGTGTTACATTTTCAAAAGTGTAGTTGTTTACAGTTAATGGCAATGGGTTAGATATTTTATAGGTAATTTCTAAAAATTTAGTTTTATCTATCTTTATAGTTAGGCCTAATTTCCTTGCTTCGGCTTCTAATAAATTGAATGCTTCTGCGACATATATTCTGGATCTACCCACTAAAGCGATGTCATCAGCGAATGCCAAGTTTTGCTTTGACTTTTGGTAGATAGTTCCTCTAGCCATAAGACCAGAAGCTCTGATAGCCTTTTCTAGGGCAAAATTAAAAAGTAAACAAGACAGAGCATCACCCTGCCGTAAGCCTCTGTGAGTATAAAACACTTCAGATAAATCGTTACCAAGTTTAACTCTACATTTCACCCTTTTAAGTGTAGCTTTTGTTAGATTAATTAGCTTGTCCGGTATTTCAAATTCCTCCATTGCCTCATAAAGTTTCTGCCGAATAATGCTGTCATATGCAGCTTTAAAGTCTAAAGAGATAGCATGTGTCAATATTATATTCCTTTGTTTTCTCCAAAATCTGCCTCAGGGCATGTATTTGATTGGTAGTTGACTTTTCTCTAAGAAATCCGCACTGGTACCATCCAATAACTTTTTCAACATGCGGTAATAGTCTCTTGTAAAGAACACTTGAGAAAATTTTAAATATAGTATTCAAGAGAGTAATTCCACGATAGTTGCAGCAGTCTTGTCTATCACCTTTTTTAAAGATGGGACAGATGGAGCCCTCGTCCCATTCAATGGGCATCTGCTCTGCTATCCAAACCCTGCAAACAATTGTATGTATAGTATTAATCAAATCAGGTTCGTCAACTTTCACTAGTTCAGCGTTAATCCCGCCAGGGCCTGCTGATCTATTTCAATTAAGTTTCTCAATTGCGGATTTAATCTCAGAAAGAGTTGGTAAATCAAGTTCTTGTTCATCACTATGAAGAGAAAGTGTAATTCTATTGTCTGCATCCATTGTATCTTTACCATGTAGCAAATCCTTAAAATATTCTCTCCATCTTTCTAGGATATCATTCTTTTCATTCAGGAGCACACCATCTTTATTTGTACAGCACAACCCGTTTGGGTGGAATTCTTTCCTAATATTGTTGATCAATTGATAGTATTTTCTTGATTCTTTTTGGGACTTGAGCTTTCAATTTCCTTGTATTGCTCTTCAAGAAAAAGTCTCTTTTTTTCTATGTAGTCTTTTTTCCTGCCTTCTTAACTCCTTATATTCCTCTTCAGCTCTTCTAGTATAATGTTTTTGGATCATTAATTTATAAGCAAGATTTTTCTTGGATGTAGCCGATGCACACTCTACATCATACCAGTCTTTACTCCCTAACCCTTTCTTCTTTGGTATGGTTTCGTTT
The DNA here is from genome assembly GCA_907164885.2 of Dolomedes plantarius. NCBI lineage: Eukaryota > Metazoa > Arthropoda > Arachnida > Araneae > Dolomedidae > Dolomedes > Dolomedes plantarius. The sequence goes on from OU015499.1 coordinate 106,381,994, forward strand.
GCAGAATCACTTATTATTTGTTTAAGTCTTTCCCATCTGTAATCGCTTTCCTGCTCATCATCCTCTGTCTGCAGTTTAGCTCTGAGCTTACTCCTATAGGTGTTCAAAATATCCAGATTTTTAAGTTCATCAACAGCCAGCCTCTTGTTTGTCTGTTCCCTCATTTGGTAGTAGAATTTCTTAAGTCGACATCTAACTTTAACCATGAGAAGGAAGTGGTCAGAGTCCACGTTTGCCCCTCTATAACATCGAACATCCAATAGGCTACTTCGGTGTCTTAGATCAATTAGGATATGGTCAATCTGGTTACAAGTCTTGCCATCCGGTGACCTCCATGTTGCCTTATGTATATTCCGATGGTGAAACAATGTGCCACCAATCTGTAATTCATTTGCAACAGCAAAATTAGTCAAAAATCCTCCATTGTTATTACTTATATGATGTAGGCCCTGTTCTCCAATGTTTGGTTTTATCGCATTATCTTTTCCAATTTTTGCAATGAAGTCTCCAATCAGGAGTTTCATATCACACTGCGGGCATCCCTCGAAGGTATTTTCCAAAATGTCATAAAAATATTCTTTTTCCGTGTTGTCTTTATCCTTGGTGGGTTCATGCGCACAAATTTTGCTAATATTATAATGCTTACCCCTCAAGCGAAGCTTACAAATTCTTTCATTAACGGGTATAAATTCAATGACATTATTCTTCGTTCTCTTGCTCACAATGAACCCCAAACCAAAATGGTGCTGACTATCCTGACCACTGTAGTATATATGGTGTTTCTTCTTTTCGAAGATCCTTCCAGTTCAGTGAATTTCTTGCAATGCCAGGACATCAATATTATACTCGTCAAAAACATCAACAAGGTTTCTTAATGCTCCACTTTTATAAAGAGTTCTTATATTCCATGTTCCAATAATCAAATCCATTTTCTTGCCAAGTCTTTTGGGTAGATTGCATCCGGTATTAACTTTTTGGGATTTCTGAACAAGGGAGTTTTACAAGGTGAGGTTGTCAGCCCCACGTTCAACCCCTAACCTGGAGTGCCAGTCCCCTGATATAATGATACCCCCGGACGCTGGGTACCCATTTTAGTCGCCTCTTACGCCATTAATTTTTATGATCTTTATGATTTTAACTTTAAATTTTCTTGATTTATAGCAAAACTCTTTTATTATTATTGACAAGTTGGAAGAGTTTAAAAGATAATATAAGTCCCAATTCACATTTTTGTTCCAGTGTATTTTTTTATAGGTATGCATATTTATTTCTGGTGCACTTATTATGTAGTAGACCCTTTGTGCTTACACATCTAGCTGAGTGGATGTATGCATATCAGAATTAGAAAAATGTTTGATCTCGTAATTTAAATCTCTTAAAGTATCTCATAAATCACAAGTATTTCTCTTTAGCCATAGACTTTGCTAAGGGCTCTTTGGCCTAACATCCACTCTAAATACATTTTAATATAAAGAATTTTTTTCCTTGGAAATGCATAAAGGAGCCTTTATAAGAATAAAGCTTAATTTAGAAGCTTACGTAACCTTGAATATCAATGCCGCAAAATAGAGAAAATTTTAAAAATAAGTACAAATGAGAAAGACGTGCCGAAATCAGGTTTATAAAATTGTATGCAAAGTTTTGTAGAAATACAAAAATGCAGAAACCTATTTTTTTTAGAAAAATTGAAATTTAAATAAAAAAAACCTTACTTAAATTTAAGCATTCCCCCCACCACAATCCACTCCCGAAAAAAAAAATTGATAACAAAAAAGAAAAATGTGAAAAATTAGAATATACCAATATTTTTTATTATAGAAATATAGAAAAATAGCAATATTTTTCAAAAATTTCTTTATTTATACTAACTAGGAGCAATCAACCAGCACTGCCTCTTGAAAACTTTTTTTATTCTGTAAAATAAAGATTCATAATAGGAAAAAAGGTGTTTGAAATGCACTGATAAAGAATTAAAAGCACCAAACGTATATCCCATAGACTACAATGTTCCACAGATAACTTTTGAAATGTTCGATTCAGATTCTTTGAAGAATCGCATAAAAGCACTTATTGCACAGCAGATGAACTGAAAGAAATTGTAAGAATTTATAGTATTGTCAATTCTAATGTACTACAACAATATACACAAACATATAGATAAAAATGTAGAGAGAGCATAGTGAAAAGTATATTTTGCCGCCAAACTACAATCAGAACAAATATCCCTAAGCTAAACCATAACCTACATATTCTTTATTATTTCCTGAAATTAATTTATACATTTTATTTGATTTATGAACCTTTTTAATCTAATGGTAACTGAAGTGTGCAATTAGATGTAAATCTCTGGAATTTCTCGGTGTTAAACTAACTAAATACTGATGAAATTATTTTGAATTACCAACAAATAAAATAATATAAAGGAAAAAATAAGAATATTGCTTATCCATTATTAATCGGATCGGTATCATTAGTTTTGTGGTGATCCCTAGAAAACGAAACATACAATCTCTGCAAGTCCTTATGTCTTAGGACAAAATAATAAGGACAGCTAAGAAACCACATGCTCTAATTGCAATAAATTTAAAGTTGTAGTTTTTTTTAACCCAGAACATAATTTATAAAAATTTTGTATATATATATATATATATATATATATATATATATATATATGTGTGTGTGTGTGTGTGTGTGTGTGTGTGTGTGTGTGTGTGCATATATATATATATATATATATATATGTATGTATGTATATATATATGTGTGTGTATATATATATATATATTGTTTGTTAGCTCTTCTTTTGCTAACAAGGCAAGCTTCTCGATCGGAATATCAACATGACATTATACATAAAACGATAACAACAGTTTTATTTGAAACATATAGAAAACACTTAGCGGCTGGCCGTCAACGTGCGACCGCCATTCATTACACATCGCTCTCTCTCTGTCTTACAGTATCGCAGTGCACATGCGCTCACATTCTTTTTGCGGTCTGTCACATGCTGCCATCTATTAACATAGAAAATTGCTTACATTCGGGCATCCTGACTGAGAATTGCCCTCAATTCGTACATGATTATAACACTACTAAAAATACAACTTAAACATTTAGAAATAAAAAACAATGCAATAAAACAAAAATAATATATGGTATTCAAAGTCTTTTGGATAATGTCCTAATTGAGTGCTTCTTAGAGTTCGAGAGTTCTTGGGTAAAATTTAAAAAAGAATAAAAAAAAACTATATTACCTGATCTTTGGAGGTTGTTACCTGGCGATGATTTGAACTAAGTTAAGGTGGTTCAGGAGGTTCTGCACTGGGATCCTCGTTGTCTGAATCGACATCGTCATTGTCTTCATATCGAGGTTTAGGCCATGGCTTGAGTTGACTGACGTGAGCTGTGGTGGTGTAAAATCGTCCTTTCTGCTTTTCTTCCAGCTGAGTAATTCTGTATGTGTCATTCGGCAGTGTTTCTGTATACTAGTCATTCGGCAGTGTTTCTGTAATTATCAGTGTTCCTCTATATTTCGCTTGCGTCTTCGTAGGTTCTCCTGTTGGTTTTGGTGGTCGTCTGACAACTACTATTTCTCCTGGTTCGTATGTTATAGTTCGACACCTTTTCTTGTCATAATCTTCCTTCATTTTTTGTTGCTTCTTTTCAATCTCTTTACGTGTTTTCTCTTGAATTTCTTTCGGGTCTTCCCATTTTTCTGCGTCTGCAACTTTCCTGAGGATACCATCATTGAATCTGGGCAAGTAGCCTTGTTGTTTTCCTCCTGGTACTTTGTTCATCAGGCATTCAAAGCACATAGATACGTCTTCGTAAGTAACGCTTCATATAAGGGAACCAATATAATTCTTTAATTTTGTTGGCAGTTCTGTCGACTGAAAAGTGTCCCATCAGATCATGGAACTTCACTGCGGTACTTTTCCTCATGCTTTTGGGAATTACGTAAAGTAGCTTTTCTTTTCCCTTCTCTTTAACTTTTCTATACAGCTTATTTCCTTTAAAAACATAATTGCATATTTTCTGTTTGTCGTCAGTTGTCCTTTCATACTCATCTTTTCGAAAAATGTCTATTAATTTCCTTAACTCTGGATCTGCATGTTGAATTATTAAAACTTGTTCTTCTTCACTAAGTGTAAGACAAACTTCTAAATTTCGTTCTATTATGCTTGTCATAGTATCTTCTGCCTCTAAAACTGGAGCTCTGCTCATCGCATCGACGTGACTCATCTTCGTACCCGGTCTATGCTTTACCTCTATATCAAATTCCTGAATCAGATCATACCATCGAGCTATCTGGGGATTCGTCGTTTTCTTCGAATTCATGTAAATCAATGCTTGGCAGTCAGTAACAATTGTAAACTTAATTCCAAGGAGATACTGTCTTAATCTGTCAAGTGTCCATACAATGGCCATTAATTCTAGCTTACTTGAGTGGTGATTCTTTTCTACATCAGTTGTCTTCTTACTTACGCAATACACCAAATGCCATTTTCCATCGTCTCCACGTTGAAGTAGCATTCCGCTTAATCCATCTGAACTCGCATCTGTGTGTACTTCCGTCTCTAATGTGGGGTTATAGTGAGCTAAAACTGGTTGATTACTAAGAATTTCTTTCAAAGCTTTAAAAGCATTCTTCTGTTCTTCTTTGCACTCAAAATCTTTATTTTTCTTAGTTAATCTACTCAATGGTTCGGCCTTCTCCGCATACTTAGAAACAAAACGCCTAAAAAACCTGTAAGTCCCAGAAATCTTTTTACTTCATAAATATTCTTATATTCAACGTATTCTTCAATAGCTTTTATTTTCCTTAAACCTGGCTTTAAACCATCGGCATTTATTACAAAACCCAAAAATTGTACTTCCTTTTTACCAAATTCGCACTTAGCAAGTTTAAGAGTAAGTTTCGCTAATCGTAGACGTTCCAAAACTAATACTAGTCTTTCAGCATGTCCTCCCAAGAGAAAGCAGGTATGAGGATATCATCTAAGTAACAAACAGCTTTAGTAAGAAATAACGGTCCTAGTACTTGATACATTAATCTTTGAAACTCTGAGGGAGCATTAACCAATCCAAAAATCATTCGCTCGAATTGTCCGGTTTCGTCAGGTGTAATAAAGGCTGTTTTTTTTCTTCGCTTCCTCCGACAATGGAATCTGCAAGTAACCATGAGCCAAATCTAAGGTGGTAAATAATTTAGCACCGCTCAAACTTTCCAATAAAACATCTATTTTTGGCAGGGGAAATTTATCCTTTACCGTTTGATTATTAAGACGGCGAAAATCAATAACTAATCTGTGTTCACCTGTTTTCTTTTTCACTAACAAAACTGGACTTGCGTATGGCGATCGTGTTTCAGAAACAATTTTGCTATCTTTCCATTCTTTTACAATTTGTTTGATAATATTACGCTCAGAAGCATTCGTTTTGTACGGTCGGGAGCATACCGGCTTACTACCGTCTATCTCTTTAATATCCATGAAAGTTAAATCTGTGCATCCTAATTCATTTAAATTAATTGCAAAAAAGTCTATATTTATTCAACAAACGAACTATATCTTGCTTTTGGTCTTCAAGTAACGTCTCGTCAAATTTAATTTGTTCTAAAATTATAGGTTCTCGTTCTACGTTAGTACTAATGTCTAGAGGTTCTAATGATTGTGCTTCATTAACAAAACTTATATTGTCCTTATACGACTTTAAATTGACATCGTCCACTAATTCCGCTTTAACAACATTTTGATTTCTATTCAATATAATATTCCTATCTCTGGTATTAATAACTGGTACAATTGTTTCCCCTTCCTTGACTTCCAATAATGAGTCTAAATTTTCACCTTCTCCCCTAATCATAATTAAACCATCATTTAAATCTTCAGTCTTCGCTTTGACAAAATTTATACTATTATTCACAATTTTTACTGTTTCAGTTACTTTCAATTTAACCGTTGGGTTTTCCTCAATAAATTCTAAATTAACGAATAGGTAATCTTTCGCATATCCGATATGTAAGTTTTCTCCAACCCTAGCATAAGCTATGTACGGTAAATCGAGCAATGTTCTTCCAACTAATAAATCAACTGGTTGTGTATTGTCTGACACGATCAAAGCAGTAACGTCCTTAGCCAAAACATCGTCTATCTCTATATCTGTAACTGTAACACCTAGACTTTGCGAAACTGGTTTAGTTTGGTTTCCAAACGAATAAAGATCCTTTTTACATGGAGTAATATTTAATCCTAACTTTTTAGCAATTGACATTTTCATCAGACAACAGCTACTTCCCGTGTCAAGTAAAATACTAATGCTTTGATTGTTTATCTTTGCCTGGCGTAGATATTTGTCTGGCGCCGTCATTTCACGATTCCCATAAACATTCAGATTTTCGCTCCGCGCCTCATTCGTTTTTCTGCAAAACTTAGCAATGTGATTTCTCCCTCCACAAGCAAAAACATGCTCTATCATTGCGTATCGAAGAACTAAATACTTTGTGAGTTGCGGTTTCTTTTTCATTTATTTTACTTCTGCTGACGTTCGCGTTGTTGTTCTCAAACTTGGTCGAATCGAACCTATTCGTATTACGATTACTTATCCTGTAATTTGAATGCGGGTAGTATTTAAAATCATCACGATAGTTAGTATGATTCGTATTTCTGCTTTCGCTATTAGTTTTAATTCCTGATCGAACGTTTTCATAATCGTCCAGCACTTGGGCTAAATCATTCGCTTTAACAAACTTTGGCCAAGAATCAATGAAATGTTCACGCATCGTATTTGGGACTCGCTTTTTTAATTGATCTGTAATCATAAGTTCTTTTAGGGATTCAAAGTCATTTATATTTAATCCTGTTAACCACTCATTGAAATAGGTGCGTAATTCGAACACAAAATCAGTCCACGTGCCGTTTACATCTTTAACACGGTTGACAAATTTCTGTCTAAAACTTTCGGGACTTAGTTTATATCTCTTTAACAATAAATTCTTAACAAATATATATTCATTAGTTTCCTGTTCTGATTCTCTCGCAATTAGCTGAGTAATTTCAAGAGGCAATAGCCTTAATAAGTGTGTTACATAGTCACTCTTCATAAGTCCTACTCGTTTAGCTTGCCTTTCAAATAATACCAAAAATGAAGCTATATCTCCGTCTTTTAAGTCAAATTTCTGCATTAAATTCCTCAAATCTATAGTGTTTTTCTTTACTTCTGGTACACTAACATTACTTTCAGCCTGAGAAATTATCTTATTCTGATTCTGGATTTTTAATTTTTCCAATTCAAAAGCATATTGTTGTTCAATTTTATGTAATTCCTGTTCATCTATCTTATTCTGATTTTCAATTTTTAGTTTCTCTACTTGCAAAGCTCGCTCAAATTCAAATTTTTGTGTTTCCTGTTTCAATCTTTCGTCAACTAATCCTGCTAACACTTCTTTAACAAACGGTTCATCATAGTTTTTACTTTTGGTTATAATATCCTTCAAAATAACTATCGTACTAATTTCAGGGACACTCTCGCCCAACTCAATCGCTAACTGAACTAAATCACACTTTTTTATCTACCTAAGTACGCCATTTTTGAGTAAAACAAATATCAAATATTCAAGATTACCTTGTTCGTTGCCGTTGTCAGGGAGTTCATACCGCACTTCTGATGATTGTTAGCTCTTCTTTTGCTAACAAGGCAAGCTTCTGGATCAGAATATCAACATGACATTATACTTAAAACGATAACAACAGTTTTATTTGAAACATATAGAAAACACTTAGCGGCTGGCCGTCAACGTGCGACCGCCATTCATTACACATCGCTCTCTCTCTGTCTCACAGTATCGCAGTGCACATGCGCTCACATTCTTTTTGCGGTCTGTCACATGCTGCCATCTATTAACATAGAAAATTGCTTACAGTATATATATATATATATATACTAGCGGCCCGTTCCGACTTTGTCCGGGTTGAACAAAATATTATACCAATAAATTTCCAGTTGATAGCCAATAAATTGTAAATCTTTTTTTTTACCTTAATAATAACCTAAATAATACCTTAAATTAATTTTATGTTATTTAATAATTAAAATAAATTTTTTAAAAGAAAAAGGCGTGCCGGAGAACGGCTAGGTTCGAACCGTTAGCGTCAGAACAGAAGCCCACCGCGATAGCACCACGATAAGGATCGTTGAAATCTTCGGAACAAAAAGCGGTAGAAGACAGTAGCGGAAACAATGGAGATTGTTAGGATTAAGCCCCTAACTTTATTTCTACTGATTAGATATGCATAATATATAGCCTATGTCCATCTGGAATACTGTACCTTTCAAATAAGTGAAAGAATTTTTCAAATAGGTACAGTGGTTCTGAAGATTACCCTCCACGTACAAAATCGCTCTCTCTTTATATATAAGTATAGATAGATAGTACCACGCAAAGGATCGTTGAAGACTTCGGCACAAAAAGCGATAGAGGATAGTAGCGGTAACAATGGAGATTGTTAGGATTAAGCCCCTAACTTTATTTTTACTGATTAGATATACATAATATATAGCCTATGTCCATCTGGAATACTGTACCTTTCAAACAGTGAAAGAATTTTTCAAATAGGTACAGTGGTTCTGAAGATTACCCTCCACGTACAAAATCGCTCTCTCTTTATATATAAGTATAGATGTGTGTGTGTATATATATATATATATAATTTCCTAGCAGGCACAAACTGTTATATATTGCTATTGATTTCACGTGAAAAATACCAAAAAAGATTGATGGTACAATGTTAATATATCTCGTTCAAATTCCTTTCTCCTCTCTTTGCAGGTTCTCCGTACAGACTATTGAGTGCAAAACTAAAATGTTTGTGATGTCCACAAATTGAGACGAACAACTTATTGCTGGATAGTACAGTTTTCTAATAATCGTGTAAAGGAACGTCTACATGCAAGAAGAGCAAAAATGTCGTGTATTTCAAGAGAAAAACCTTTCGTATGCACTTTTTGTCCAAAAAGATTTTCTCAACAGGGTACTTTAAAGAGACATCTCCGCTGCCACACAGGAGAGAAACCTTTCGCCTGCACTGTATGTGGAAAAACATTTTCTGACGGGACTACTTTAAAAAGACATCTCCGCGCCCACACCGGAGAGAAACCTTTCGCGTGCACTCTATGTGAGAAAACATTTTCTGATGGGACTACTTTAAAAAGACATCTCCGCGCCCATACAGGAGAGAAACCTTTCGCGTGCACTCTATGTGAGAAAACATTTTCTCAACAGAGTAGTTTAGCAGGGCATCTCCGCACCCACACACGAGAGAAACCTTTCGCATGCACTGTATGTGAGAAAAAATTTTCTCAACAGCCTTCTTTAAAAATCCATCTTCGCTTGCACACAGGAGAGAAACCTTTTGCCTGCACTGTATGTGGAAAAACATTTTCTGATGGGACTACTTTAAAAAGACATCTCCGCGCCCACACCGGAGAGAAACCTTTCGCGTGCACTCTATGTGAGAAAACATTTTCTGATGGGACTACTTTAAAAAGACATCTCCGCGCCCATACAGGAGAGAAACCTTTCGCGTGCACTCTATGTGAGAAAACATTTTCTCAACAGAGTAGTTTAGCAGGGCATCTCCGCACCCACACACGAGAGAAACCTTTCGCATGCACTGTATGTGAGAAAAAATTTTCTCAACAGCCTTCTTTAAAAATCCATCTTCGCTTCCACACAGGAGAGAAACCTTTTGCCTGCACTGTATGTGGAAAAACATTTTCTAATGGGGGTGCTTTAAAAAAACATCTCCGCGCCCACACAGGAGAGAAACCTTTCGCGTGCACTCTATGTGAGAAAACATTTTCTAATGGGACTGCTTTAAAAAGACATCTCCGCGCCCACACAGGAGAGAAACCTTACGCGTGCACTCTATGTGAGAAAACATTTTCTCAACAGAGTAATTTAGCAGGGCATCTCCGTACCCACACACGAGAGAAACCTTTCGCATGCACTGTATGTAAGAAAAAATTTTCTCGACAGCGTTATTTAAAAATCCATCTCCGCGCCCACACAGGAGAAAAACCTTTCGTATGCACTGTATGTGGAAAAGCATTTTCTGATGGGACTACTTTAATAAAACATCTCCGCACCCACACAGGAGAGAAACCTTTCGCGTGCACTCTATGTGAGAAAGCATTTTATCAACGGAGTCAATTAGAAAGACATCTCCGCACCCACTCAGGAGAGAGACCTTTCGCATGCACAGTATGTGAGAAAACATTTTCTCAACAGAGTAATTTAGCAGGACATCTCCGCACCCACACACGAGAGAAACCTTTCGTATGCACTGTATGTGAGAAAAGATTTTCTCGACAGCATTCTTTAAAACTCCATCTCCTCGCCCACGCAGGAGTAAAACCTTTCGCCTGCACTGTATGTGGAAAAACATTTACTGATGGGACTACTTTAAAAAAACATCTCCGCACCCACTCAGGAGAGAAACCTTTCGCATGCACAGTATGTGAGAAAACATTTTCTCAACAGGGTCATTTAGCAGGACATCTCCGCACCCACACACGAGAGAAACCTTTCGCATGCACAGTATGTGAGAAAACATTTTCTCAACAGAGTAATTTAGCAGGACATCTCCGCACCCACACACGAGAGAAACCTTTCGTATGCACTGTATGTGAGAAAAGATTTTCTCGACAGCATTCTTTAAAACTCCATCTCCTCGCCCACGCAGGAGTAAAACCTTTCGCCTGCACTGTATGTGGAAAAACATTTACTGATGGGACTACTTTAAAAAAACATCTCCGCACCCACTCAGGAGAGAAACCTTTCGCATGCACAGTATGTGAGAAAACATTTTCTCAACAAGGTCATTTAGCAGGACATCTCCGCACCCACACACGAGAGAAACCTTTCGCATGCACTGTATGTGAGAAAAGGTTTACTCGACAGCATTCTTTAAAAATCCATCTCCTCGCCCACACAGGAGTAAAACCTTTCGCCTGCACTGTATGTGGAAAAACATTTTTTGATGGGACTACTTTAAAAAAACATCTCCGCACCCACACAGGAGAAACCTTTCGCGTGCACTCTATGTGAGAAGTCGTTTTCTGAACAGGGTATTTTAAAATCGCATCTCCCTATCCATACAAAAGAGAAAACTTTCGATTGCACTGTATGTCAATAACGATTTTCTGCAGAGGGTAATTTAAGAAAGAGAAACCCTTTCATCTCCACTGGATGAGAGAGATTTTTATGGCTTGAAAACAGATGAAAAGCGCATCTCCCTACATGTTCAGTGATGTAACCAACTCGGTACTATCGTATAAAACGGGATTTTTTGGTGCAAAGAAATATTTTTGTCCAACACACCTTGGTGAAAATTTCGAAAATGGAATTCAATCTCATGTCTGATGCTGTTTATTTGGAGGAGACATCGCGCATAATTTTGTTTGGAATTAATTTAGTGTTTTATGACATTATTAAAACTTGTCCTACTATTCCTGAGCGATACTTGACCCACCAAAGGGATTGCAGTAAAAGAAACCTGTCATTATACCAGTTTATACTGCAGGAATGTGTGTTATGAAATGCCACTTATGCAAGAATTCTGGTTTATGTTTTGCTGAGTATTTAATTATAATTTTTAAGATTTAACTTTTTTTAATCTTCGACGACGCTTTTCCGATGCTTGTGCCCCCGTATCACCTGCCTTGTTACATAATGTGCAGCAAGATATCCAATCCAGAGGGTGATTGTGTATAGTGGCTAATGGAGAGCGTTTTCGGCAACATAAATAAATGATCCTAAACATATGGAAGTGCCTCAATTTCTTTCTTCCACTCTTTATGACATGACAATTTTCGAAATCGTGACGAAACAAATGTTAATTTTCTACATTCTGTTTTTAAGTATTAATGTGCACAAGGTGTCTTTTCTTACTAAATCGATGATGCTGAAGAATTTTGTAATTGACTTTATTTCCTATTATCTCGTACCGTTTTTTGAGATAAAAACACTAATTCCAAAATTTGCCAATAGATGGCGTTGTAAGTTTTCTCATCGAGTAACTCATAGCCGTTTTACTACACCTAGACAGCAACTTTATGTCCTAAGCTGTCACCGTTTAAAAGTTAAGGTGGTGTAACGGATATATGTGGGAACGCTGTATATGTACTTTGCACAATAATAATAAAAAATTGTCTTCCTAGGCATCTACATTTTTTTGTCAAATCTCATGTGAGTAAATCTTTATATTTAAATATTAATGTGAATTTCATAAGAATTAAAAAAGAGCATAATTTTAATATTATAACTTTCATATTAAAACATTAAAAATTATAAACTTAATTTATCAATATAAAACTAAACTAGAAAAAAATTAATGAGAGGAGTGAACCTCGACCTCATATCCTATTTGTTCAATGTTTGGTGAAATATTTGAGAATACTACTGCCATATTGTTTGGTATTTTAACAACTAATTCTGAAAACCCAATCTCGCACATATAGGTAATAGCGAATGGAAGCAATGCAGCCTTCTAAGACTCTTTGATACCTTATTTAACAATATCATATTTTTAACATATAAAAAATGTAAATAAAAATATGTGATTATAGAAATTTTAAATCATAGTTTTTAATTAAGTAATTCAGTATGGTATAAATTTACTTCAGAGTACACCCGACCCATTCAATTTTTTCACGGCCCTTCAGTTGGTCATGACCCACAATTTGCGTACCACTCTACTATAGGATTTAGGTCTGAAGACATCGCTGGCCAATCCACATGGCGAATATCCTCTTGCTCCAGTAAATCGTCGACAAGGTGAGCTCTGTATGGCCACGTATTATTGTCCATAAAAAATGCCCGGATCAGCAGCCTTCGGATAACCTCATATATGCTTCAATCATCCCTATGTGGACCCCCATCCTTATAGCGCTGTGCGGTGACACTGCCCAGCATTGAAGACGCGTAGCGGTGTACGACTGCCGAACACGATGTCGCCCTAGACAAGGATTCCCCTACCACTAAAAGGGTTGATTTCGTTTACGTTGAAAGGATGATAAAGGGTTCTAGGCTGTCTCCAGATGAAGACTCGTCGAGAATCCTGTGTACTGAATCTCGACTCATCAGTGAAGAGAACACGCCTCCTTTCTTGTGGCCAAGAATGATGTGTTTGGCTCCACGAAAAACGAACTATCTTCTGTGATGCGGTCAAAGGGGAGGTGGGACACCAATGGTCAACTTTTAGTCGTCTAAATGATTATGACAAGTCATTCACATTTAAATCAATCATCTTGGGCCGTTTTAATGCAAGAATCACAACTCTGCAGATGAAATTCCCAGGTGCTGAAACTTTCACGTTCTGGTACCAAACTTAAATCGCTAAACGCTGTTGAGTCAAAACCGGATGCTAACATTGTGTTACCCTAAAATATATACGTTAAAAATTTCATCAGTTTTGCTGGTAAACTATTTTGAGTTATTGTCAAAAACGGGTTTGTGGTTCCTAATTTTGGACACCAGTGTAGATAGACGAACCACCACGAATGTGGTAAAATTTTTCAGGACAAAATTTAATAAATAACATTCATGTTCATCTTTTGTTGCAACAAATATAACAGCAACAGCATTAAATGCAATACTCCTAAATATTCATCATTTTAGGTTTATAATTCATTATAATATGCTTGTTTAAAGTTTGTAATCAATGTATTTCAAAGAGGAAGATTTAAAAGCATTGTTAAAAGTAATACTCTATATCTAAAGCTGGAATTCTTATTAAAGCAAAGATTATTTAGCACTTCATAACTGTATACAATTATTGTTATATTATATAGGGTGTCTCATAATGATTTGGACAAATTTTAAGGGGAGGTAGGGCATGTCAAAAGGATTCAAAATTGCATAACAACCCATGGTCGCAAATGTCAGAGGTACAAGAAATGAAGGAATACAAGACAGAGATTATCAGAAATATTTATTGGTTATAAATATTACATATGCTGTGGTAGATTATACCATTTCAAAAGGTTATAAAAGATGCTTAAAGTTTCCACCGTTTGAAGAGATGCAAGCATTACAGCGACCGGCCATGGATTGGTGGACATGTTTGAAAACACCTGGATTTGCTGGGATATTTGCAGCAGCACCTGTGGCGTACGCAGGGGGGGAGTTGATGGGCGTTTAACCCCCCCCCCCCCGCTTGGTGGTTCTGATTACATATATTATTTAATAAGGTATTGCCACTCTTTTAACAATTATTTTGAAAAATACCAACTTGAAATTGAATTTAAATGCTCTTAAGGACTGTTCTTATATTGAAACAGTAAAATTTTATGCCTTTAAAATATAAAAAAAATCATCCAGTCTGTCTAGTCTAATCGTATTTACTCACATACCTTTTTTTCCCATTGACCACAAGCTTTTGTCGAAACGTAGAAAGAGCAACACATTCGAATCTAGGAATGTTTTTCCTACCCTTTGAGTAAATTTTAAGCCTTTTGTACTGTTGTATTTTGATGATACTTCAAAAGTAATGGGTCCAATGAAAAAAATATAGATACGATTTAAAACAAACTAACAATTTATTTAACATAACTACGGGTTACAAAAACACCCAGATACGAACACACATTAGACACACGCAGATGCAAGGGCCACTGCTATTTTTAGTTCAGGCAACATATTCGATTGGTCGAGCCTCATCTGGCCGATCTGCATACTTCCGGTCGCCAGATACACAACATGTATTGTTTTCAGTGGTTATAGAGAGCTTCAAGGGCTTGAATGCCTTTTCTTATGTGTTTTGTACTCAACTTTTTGTCCTCTGTGGGTACGTTGATAGCTCACAGGCATAAACTGCCAACAAACGTTTGTCCATTGATTGATAGCACACCCGACTACCAAATAAAGGTTGGATAGACTGTTCGGCCTTGGGTGGTCTTTCTCGGCATTCTAAATGATGGTCCATTTTTGGACACAACTTACACTAAGCAGTGTATAGTAGGTAATCGGAACGCTATAAAATTCGAATTTAAAATCTGTAAACGAATCCTCTACCTTCTCCTGGAAGATTCGCAGTTTGGTTCGTGAAAGAAATAAATCCTTTGGCAAATAACTGATGAAACACAAAAACAAAACTTTAATCTAATTTAATAAGCTGGGAAGCTCAAACTGTAAGATTTCTTCTAACTTCAATATCTATATATACAGTGGCTCCCAAAAGTGTTCGTACACTTACGATTTTCAATGAAATAGGGGTCTATCCATTAATTAAAAGGAATATATTGGAATGGGTATTTAATAATGAAATCTATAATCTATTCTTAACAAAACTACATGAAATATTTTGAAAACATAGTAAAACTTTTATTTTTAAGAAACCAGTATTCAAAAAGTAACAAAAACTTTATCTCACAAAAGTCATCGTATACTGAAATATTTTCGGATAAATTCATAATTAAAATTATCGTCTGGCGCTTTATCTTTATTTTTGAATTGTGGTGGCATTTAAAATATTGTTAGGCTTTCATTTATGCTTACCTACTCCGTAATATTCTATATATTATTTAAAAATGGCTCGTAGTCGTAAAGAAACAACAAACATCATTCGAAAATTGATTATTTGTCATCATAGTAGTGGTAAATCAGTTCGGAATATTGCTCAATTACTTAATTTATCCCATTCTACTATGCAGTAGGGTGGAACGAAAAAAACTTTTTTTTAAATTTCAATATGCTCTAGTTTTCAAAAGTTGCCTTTTAACAAAATAAAGACGGAAATAAAATATTAGCGTAATTGGTGCATGTTTTCAGTTAGTGCAAGAAGGGCAAACTTTTGGTTTTTATTAAATTTTTGACAAATTTCGCAATTATTTTGAAATTGAATACACTTGTAGTACAAAAAAGTAGCAAAATATGTAATTTAAACATTCCTTTTAGTCAGGAGATCTGCGAAACAGATTATATAATACGTTTTACTTCATAAAAATAGTACACATAAAGTCACTTAATAAAAGACCCTCGAACATCACGGTGGAACGAAAAATTTTTTTTCGGAATTTCAATATGCTCTAGTTTTCAAAAGTTGTCTTTTAAAATTAAAATTAAGAATATAAAATTGTTTTGCTCTACTAAAATATTTTCAAGTGCCGCAAGGGGCTTCAAAATGGATATTTTTATGAAAAAGTGATTATATTTGTATTTTTTGTTAATTTCTTTTATAGTATATTAAAATACTGTATATTTTCTGTAAATAAAATATTCAAAATATGATATTTTGACAGAAAACTTGGATATTCTAAGTATTTCTAACTTTTAGATGCCATAACAGAACAACTGATTTTGTGGAATTTCGCGATTTTCATCATATTAATTTTACATTAGCATATTCTTATAATACACATTGGAATGAAAGAAAAACATTTTTTAATTGACGGACCTTAGTTAAAATAAACAAATCACACTTATTTAGAAAAATATTAATGTAATGTCTATTAAGGCAAAACATTATTTTGAAAAAAATATTCATGTTTTTCAAAAGTCCATATTAATCACACATGGTTTCCATTACTTATTTCACTGATACATTGAATTGTTTTTTTGTTTCAAATTTTGGCATTATTTTTTGAGAATGTATTTTTGTTTTTATCAATGCATCTCTTGGAGAAGTACCACGAACGAACAAGGATGACCAGGTAACTAATTTAACAAGCCTTTCTACTACTTGTGTGTGACATAGAATGTTGTTGAAGTCAATAATTTGTTTCTCGTGATCAGATTCTTTTGCTTCCTTTATAAATAGTTTTAGTTTGTCATCAGAAACATCCCTCATCATAGGAGATTCTGTTACTTTAACATCATTCCATTCAATCATATCAATATAATCCTTGGCATCAAAGTTTATACGTGGAACTAAATTCTTTCTGATGCCTCCTTCATTTTCCGCCCTTGCTTTTAGAATCCGGCTTAATCCAAGCTCTCTTACATGACTGCGATAGTCTAATATCATACAAAGGAGGAGATTTTCCGAAGCGGCAAAGTATGCATTTCTTTGAATGACAGGGTCAATTACATTTTTAAGAGTCTAATTGAGGTAACGTGAATAGCTTACAAGTTTCCACAAGTGCTTCGATCCACGGATACAAGATGGTTTCAGATTTATGTTAAACCAAATTGGTGCATAAACTTTCAAAATGTACTCAGTCAGTATTCGGAGATTTTTTGCAGGACATTCTGTTCCCACATACAAGCGAAGTATTCGGTTTGCTAGTGTAAGCCATCGTGAATGACAAAATTTTCCCGATTTTCTGATGGAGAAATCAGAAGAGCACTTTCCAACAGAGATTGCATTATACATTTCTAACAAATATTTTGGGTCCACACTTAAATCATCCTTAATTTCTAGTAATGTAATGTTATTTTCAATAGGTGAAAATTCAATCACTGGAAGTTCAGAGCAGTTTTCTAGTTGTTTAAGAATTTCTCCTCCAAATTTATTTCGGCCTTTAGTTTTTCCATTTAGGAAACAAAATAGGTGACGTAGGGGCAATTCATTTAAATTATTGACTTCAACAACATTCCATGTCACACACAAGTAGTAGAAAGGATAGTTAAATTAGTTACCTGGTCATCCTTGTTCGTTCGTGGTACTTCTCCAAGAGATGCATTGATAAAAACAAAAATACATTCTCAAAAAATAATGCCAAAATTTGAAACAAAAAACAATTCAACGTATCAGTGAAATAAGTAATGGAAACCATGTGTGATTAATATGGACTTTTGAAAAACATGAATATTTTTTTCAAAATAATGTTTTGCCTTAATAGACATTACATTAATATTTTTCTAAATAAGTGTGATTTGTTTATTTTAACTAAGGTCCGTCAATTAAAAATTGTTTCTTTCATTCCAATGTGTATTATAAGAATATGCTAACGTATTATAAGAATATGCAAGTTATGTGTATTATAAGAATGTGTATTATAATACACTTATGTGTATATACACTTATGTACACTTATGTACACTTGTGTATGTGTGTATACACTTATGTGTATACTATTATGTGTATTATAATACACTTATGTGTATTATAAGAATATGCAAGTTTAACATTTTTCTTATTTGCCGATGAAAGCAAGTTTAACATTTTTTTGTAAAATTAATATGATGAAAATCGCGAAATTCCACAAAATCAGTTGTTCTGTTATGGCATCTAAAAATTAGAAATACTTAGAATATCCAAGTTTTCTGTCAAAATATCATATTTTGAATATTTTATTTACAGAAAATATACAGTATTTTAATATACTATAAAAGAAATTAACAAAAAATACAAATATAATCACTTTTTCATAAAAATATCCATTTTGAAGCCCTTTGCGGCACTTGAAAATATTTTAGTAGAGCAAAACAATTTTATATTCTTAATTTTAATTTTAAAAGACAACTTTTGAAAACTAGAGCATATTGAAATTCCAAAAAAAAATTTTTCGTTCCACCGTGATGTTCGAGTGTCTTTTAAGTGCCTCGTCCTTAAGTGCCTTTATGTGTACTATTTTTATGAAGTAAAACGTATTATATAATATGTTTAGCAGATCTCCTGACTAAAAGGAATGTTTAAATTACATATTTTGCTACTTTTTTGTACTACAAGTGTCTTCAATTTCAAAATAATTGCGAAATTTGTCAAAAATTTAATAAAAACCAAAAGTTTGCCCTTCTTGCGCTAACTGAAAACATGCACCAATTACTCTAATATTTAATTTCCATCTTTATTTTGTTAAAAGGCAACTTTTGAAAACTAGAGCATATTGAAATTCAAAACAAAGTTTTTTTCGTTCCACCCTACTGTGCAGTATGTGATAAAACGCTTTAAAGAAGAAAATCGGATCAAAAACAAGGTAAGAAAAGGTCGTCCGGCAAAAGTTAGCAAAACATGATCAGAGATTTATAATTAGAAAATTTGTGAAAAATCCACGTTTGAGTGCTGTAAACGTTTCTGCAGGATTTAATGAAACATTTTCTACTTCAATTTCACCTGAAACTGTTCGATGAGTTCTCAGAGCAGCTGGATTACATGGGCGTTCTGTCCGTAGAAAATTTTGTGAGTGAGAAAAACAGAAAGCTTAGGCTTTCCTTCGGACTATGAATAATAAATAAGCCCCAAACGTATTGGAATAATGTCTTATTTGCCGATGAAAGCAAGTTTAACATTTTTGGTTCTGATGGGCGTATAATTGTATGGAGAAGAAAAATGAACTTAATCCCAAGAACTTAGTAGGAACAGTTAAGTATGGCGGTGGAGGTGTCCTTGTGTGTGGGTGCATGTCAGCATCAGGATTAGGTAATTTGGTATTTTGTGATGGAATAATGAATCATCCTGTTTATATAAATATTTTAAGAGACAATTTAAAATTATAAGCCCAAAATTTGGGTATTGGAAACAACTTTGTTTTTTATCAAGATAATGATCCTAAGCACACGGCTCTCAACGTTCGCCTCTGGTGTCTCTATAATTGTACACAAGTTTTGAAAACACCACCTCAGTCGCGAGATTTAAACCCAAAAGAACATATTTGGAGAGAAATGGAGGTTCGAGTACGAAAACACGACATTCACACGAAAAGCGAACTAAAAATAAATATGATGGAAGAATGGAGGAACATTGATGCATAAATTAAAAAGAAACTAGTGCAATCTATTCCCAGACATTTAAAAGCTGTTGTGGATGCTAAAGGATATCAGCTCATCAGTGAAGAGAACACGCCTCCTTTCTTGTGTCCAAGAATGATGTGTTTGGCTCCACGAAAAACGGGCTATCTTGTGCGATGCGGTGAACCGGGAGGGGGGACACCACTGGTCACCGGGCGTAAAGGCCATTCTTAGCCCAGTCAAAATAGGTTTTATGGCTAAAAAAAATATGAAAGTTTTGAAAATTGGTGGAGATCCTTGTTTGGGTATACTGTTGAACATACTAAAAGTCCCGACCGATCAAACTTGAGCTTTCGCCGCCATCTTGGAAAATGTGTACACTTTTTTGGTTTTTTGCAAGTAACTTCAGAAATATGGATTTTATGTAAAAAAAAATTGAATACAAAAATTGAAGAGCATTAAATTATGAACAAAAACATCATTTACATTTTTTTTATAAGTCTAACACGAACAAAGATAATTGACTTTGAAAATAGCAAACAATCACGCGTAGGACGCGGATGCGCCGGTCATCCCCATCGCGATGGGGGGATGACCCGCGTATTTGCCCCAAAAGTCTTACACACGCACGTTTGTCAAACCTCTGCATATCAAAGCTCGAGATAAAGTTGCAGCAACATTCAATCCATTGTTATCAGGTTGTATTGACGGGTTTGGTGGATTCTATCTTTATATGTCATACTTAGGTTGCATTGGGTACATAATGGCTGGAAGTGGGTAAAAATAAATACTAAATTTGATGTATGCAACTACGTCAGTAAAAAAAAATGTTTCCAGGCCATGCATACGCTAGAACAATCCTAGCTCATTTATTTACTCAAACAGCCTTAGCAAAAATAATTTCTGACGCCATGGACATCTGATTTCGAAAGCAGTAATTTCCATGAGTTGTTTAAGGCCTCTTTTTTTTTGTAAATAACTTGGGAAATATGAACTTTATGTAAAAAAAAATTTTATACAAAAATTAAAGAACATTAAATTGTGTACAAAAATATTAAATATATTTTTCCGTAACCTCAACACTAACCAAAATATTGACTATTAAATGCGGATTGATTATGAATGTAGCGTCCAAGTCTCGGTGCAGGCGCTTTCCTTTGAATTCTCTCCTCTCCCTCATTTGGGCAATCTTTAAACACAAGAAAATAGACTAATGTTTTTTGATATGTAGATAATTGATAATTTTCAATTTTATGAACGAATGTAATAAACTTGAATTTATTCACTACCATATTTTCATTGTATATAATTTTTTAAGCTTACCTACTTTATGCTTGTCGTGCTTTTTTCGATACGGGATTGTTCGCGTCGTCAGTCTTGAAAAGAACGTCTATGGGCTAGCTAACACCACCTCATTCACGAATTCCTTTTATTGGATTCTCATGATCTACAGTGCAATAACTGCAATGGGTATATCATTGTGACATACCACATTGCAGTTATTGTAGGCCGTTGTGCAGTTGATGCTTGCTTTCCGACACACGCATCTTTCTCCCCAGTCAGTCTTACAGTTGTGAAACACCATGCTTAAAACTGAAACGGGAGCCACTGCATCCATAGTTGTGATGGGCACGAGGGTTTTCTTTTGATATTTCCAGCCTTCACTTCAGGATTCTACTCATTCCCAAACCACTTTTGCACTTGGTGATACAACCGAAGGGAATGTCGCATTCCCTCAACTGTCTTTTCAGTTAAGGGAAGAGACGAAATATATGGTTTTATTTTAATAATAAATTTTGCGAAGCATTTGTACCTAAACTTATTTAGAGACTTTTCACTGGAATGTGCTCCATACCAGATCACCATTCTTTAAGGAATATCATTATGCGATGAGTTGCATTTATTAACTACTGTCACGTCGTGTTCCATATCTTTACTTTGGAACATTTTTACACAATTTTTCTTTCCTTTGTTGAATGCTGCAGAAGTAGTATCGCATCCACTGAACGCATGGAGAAAAAGGATACTTTGGTATGTCCCGATGATTGCATTTTATTTGACGAATGTATTTTTTTCTTTGCTTTCCATTTACATGTTTTGTCAAGGAAAATGTATTTTCTGTAGGAGTGAGAGCTGTTAATAGAACCAGGTGGTCAACATCTTCACCAATGATTACAATGATGTTGTTACCAGAACATGCTTCATTAATTGCAGTATTTACAATGAGAATGTCGGCTTCGTCATTACTTTGTCGGAATCGAATCCCACTGTTTTCCAGCTCAGCTGATAGCATGCTGATCAGTTTGCTCTTGTTGTTTTCATTTGAAAGGAACTGTTATTGTTGAACAGTAACTCGCATGTTTCCATCAAAACTTATGTCTACAGATTATATCACAGTAGATTGTAGATTTTCTTCCATTTTTTTAATGTTATTGGTGTTGGATTAGCCATTAAAAACGACTATACAGCTGGTCCCATAATGCTTTTTTTATATGGTTAACTTAATGCAAACATCCGAAAAAGTCAATTGTGTTCCCCATTTGACACGGTGTAGGAGAACACCACTGACCACAATGTTGACGCAATTCAGGAGGTTAAGGTCTTTGGAACTTCAAAAACATCGTACCTAGCCAATGTCGTCGTCTCTCGCATGCCAGCTTCATTAAACAGAGCATATGTAAAAGGAGCTAACTCATATTCTAAATAAAATGCTACTCGTTTCTTCTTCGTTTTGCTTTTACAATCTCTATCCTCTGGAAAAGGAACAACGAGTTTACTAATGTATTGAAACCGTTTACTTTCACCGCACAATTGACGGTGATCAAGCTTTCATAAGCTTTACCATTTCAAAGTACTGAACCCAGAGGGATGCAGTTGGGCCATTCTCTTTCAACTGCTTCAAAGTCTTTCTCATTTTAATATCGATGTCTCGTATATGAGTATGTCCGTATATGGTTTCTAGTGATAGTAGTTCAGTAGCAAAATCTCTAAAACAGCACATGGAGATTATTGCTTTTGAAATCAGATATATACATGGCGTCAAAATTTATTTTTGCTAAAGCTGTTTGTATAAATAAATAAGCTAGGATTTTTCTAGCTTATGCATGACCAGGCAACGTTTTTTCTACTGACGTAGTTGCATACATCAAATTTAGTATTTATTTTTGCCCACTTCAAGCCATTATGTACCAAATGCAGCCTAAGTATGACATAAAAAGATAGAATCCACCAAATCCCACAATACAACTTGATAACAATGGATTGGATGTTGCTGCAACTTTATCTCGAGCTTTGATATGCAGAGGTTTGACAAACGTGCGTGTGCAAGATTTTTGGGGCACATACGCGGTTCATTCCCCCATCGCGATGGGGATGACCCGCGCATCCGCGTCCTACGCATGATTGTTCGCAATTTTCAAAGTCAATTATCTTTCTTCGTGTTAGATTTATAAAAAAATGTAAATGATGTTTTTGTTCATAATTTAATGGTCTTCAATTTTTGTATTAATTTTTTTTACATAAAATCAATGTTTCTGAAGTTACTTGCAAAAAACAAAAGAAGTGTACACATTTTCCAAGATGGTGGCGAAAGCTCAAGTCTGATTGGTGGGGACTTTTAGTATGTTCAACAGTATGCCCAAACCAACATCTCCCCCAATTTTCAAAACTTTCTTATTTTTTTAGCCATTCGTCAAAATCGTGTCTATTTTGACTGCGGTATCTGTGCTAGGCGTCTGTATACAGTTAGCCTGGAAATTACTGTTCCAGATGCAGCAGCAAGGTTCCGAGGGAAATCTAACTGTCATTTGTGCCGTCGCGTATTGAATGCAGCTTAACGATCCTTTGCAGGTGTCGCCGCTCTTGTGTGGTCTTGGCTGGGCCTCCTGATGCTAGTGTCACTTCTTTGGAATCGATGTCATAACCAGGATACTACTTTTGGGGCCACTTGTAGCCATCGAGCCACCTCCGCTTGAGACTCGTCACCTTCAAGTCTGCCGATGGCTCCATCTCAGTAAGTCGTCTAAATGATTATGACAACTCATTCTTATTAAATCAATCATCTTGAGTCGTTTTAATGCAAGAATCACAACTCTGCAGATGAAATTCCCAGGTGCTGAAACGGCCACTTTCATGTTCTGGTACCAAACTTAAATCGCTAAACGCTGTTGAGTCAAAACCGTATGCTAACATTGTGTTCCCTAATATATATACGTTAAAAATTTCATCAGTTTTGCTGGTAAACTATTTTGAGTTATTGTCAAAAACGGGTTTGTGATCCTAATTTTGGACACCAGTGTAAATAGACGAACCACCACGAGTGGCTGATAGAGAAGGGTTAGTTTTGAGCTGCCAACCAAATATGACCACCGTGTAGTCTAAAACTTTACTATTGACAGCTACATAAATGCTGATAATCCAATAAAAATGGTATTTTCAGATAGCCTGAGCTTTTCTACGCCTTCCAACGGGATTCATTTTATGAATTTCGCCACCAAAAGAATTTTGGTGCATTTAAAACACGATATCAAATTTTCCCCCTGAATAATTTTTAAAATACAATCCCCTTTATTTAAAGACTAAAAATACCCCGCGGTGTATATTTTCTTTGTCTATTACAGAGTACAATTTTAAAAATACCCTAGAATCCAAGTCGGCAATCCCTGGACACATTTTCTCCTTAGGTTAAGCTTGAGGTGAGCGAATCCATTAGGGTTAGTGCCAAACAGACTTATTCTTATCAGAATATACCCATTCTGCTTTTCACATCATTCCTCGAAACATTTCAGATTGCCTCCTGTGTATACATAAGCAAATAAGTCGGGCGAGAAACGGGCCCGGGGAAAGCACTGTCGCCTCCAAAATTGACCAGAACGTCCCTTTCGGCCAAGTTGGCAACCGGATAGTCCTTGCAGCGATACCACTAAATTCATCTTGGCTTTATTTTCTACCCGGCTTCGCGTTTCTCTCCATCCCACACTAATTTTGTTACGTTGGGATCGCCTAGTTTTCTTGGCCCGCGAGCATCCACTTTGCCACAATGCCCATCTTCGTTTATTCCAAATTCTTCTTCTCCAGGCCGACCTAATTGGCCACTCTCGCCTACTCTCAGGCGCTTCAGCCAGTACCTCTGCGCGGGTCTCTTTTCGGTCTTGCTGTCTTGTGTGCGTGCCGTTCGGGGGCAGGGGCTAGTCTGGGGTCGAGCGCGGAGTAGCCGCCGTCTGCGGTCTATACCCACGGACGGGAATCCAAACCCAGATGGCCACCATGTAGCCGCTACGGGTCCCGCCTCGGGCATTTTGGAAGCAAATAAGTCGGAGAGAAACTCCCGATATTTTTCACGTTGCCATTCGGTTAAACATACGCCGTAACGATTCGTCCTCTTTTCATGGGCGGTCCGATTTCTACCGCATACATATCATTCTATTCTTCGCCGACTGTCATACTTCTCCCCAGTTTCGAGAAATAATTTTTACCGAACATCAGAAGGAAGTGGGGGGGGGGGGAGACGATTTTCATTTACATTTCAATGTAGCTCCCACGTGCTGTGAAGCGACTTACCGTGATTCTTTTCGAGGCGCATTTTTTGCCCCGTTGCCCTTCACGATTTTGACGGGGACACTTTCGCAAAAACGTGGTCCATGTCGAAAAAGAAAATTTAGGTTTTATGTTGCAAGCTCCTTTAAGGGAACAAAGGACTTTCATTCTCATATTTTTCAATTTTTAACTCTATATACAAAATGAGAATAATTAATATTCTTTTCGACTTCATCGAAAACCCTTAGAATTCAAAATAAAGATTTTTAGACAGATTAAAATTTTTTGATTTTTTTTTTTCAAAAATGCTAGCATGTTTCAAAATGTTCCATGCACATTCTATATCTTTTAAAGACCTTAAATTATTTTAATATATGTTTCCCATTTATAAGCATAATTGTGCACTGATTTTTTTGTATGAATATAAAGCCATTATAATTATTAGCTATGTGTTTCAACTTTTGTCCTTAGTAGTTCACTGTGAAATAAAATAAAAGTTAGTTTTACTGCTGTCTGTTATGAATCATAAATATTTTCCATTCATATGAATATGTAAGTGTATGTATTTCTATATATCGCTTTAAATAGATTAATTAGCAGATTGTTCATTATAATGTGTATCAAACAAGAAAAATATATTCACAAGTGTGACATGCTTTTATGAAAGCTCTTTCTCAAAATATAATTTTAAAGTAGTATTTGTAGTTATTGTTTACTGTTTAATCACTACGTTAAAATAATGTGTTTTATATGAATATTCAGTGAATGATTAATTTACTGACTAAAGTTGTCTAAAATATTAGTGTATTAAGCTAAATGAGTACTTGTTCAGTGCTGCTGTAAAATCTAAAATATTAGTGTATTAAGCTAAATGAGTACTTGTTCAGTGCTGCTGTAAAATTAAAAAGGCAGTGTCTGATCAGTGGACTTTTTTAGCTAGTAGATTTTAACAAATAAACTTAAAAACCTATTGGACTATGTTACTTTTTACTTAAACACTGTCATATGTTCCCTTTGAAATTATTCATATATCTTGCAAATAATTGCATACATTAACCGTTGTATTTAATTTGAATATTTTTCTTTACATTATTTTGTCTATATAGTCCAGTCAATGAATGCAATGCAGAGTGCATGGAATATGCGAGAATTTTTGACTTCAGGACTTTGTTAGGAGTAGCTAGTAGGTAAACATACTAAGGGTTCAAGTACACTTGTTGTTGGGGGAGGTTCCTCCCCCAACAACAGGTGTACTTGATGGTACGCAGTGGCGTAGCTAGAACTTTTGCCGCCCGGGGTGGTCTCCAAATTGCCGCCCTTTCTAAGTCAATCAATTGGTGGTTTTTATAAATTAATAAACATAAATAAATAATTGTAATTGAGACAAACTATAGGTGTTGAACTTTTTTACCATTGGATACCATATTTAAATTAGGCAGTAATAAAGGAGGCCGCTTATACCTATAAATGCAACTTTTATAAAGACCACAAGAAACTTAGAGAGATCGCAGTTTCCCCACCTATGAGACAAAACATATACCTAATTTATAAAAAAAATTTCATAAAATATGTTTTATTTTATATTTTTATATTTATAAATAAAAATAAATAATTTCATTTCTTTTGGATAAACAAACAAATTGTACACATATGTGTATGTATACAAAACGTATTTATATATTTACTCTTCTAACTTTCATAGTAGAATAATCGTGTATAATGCTCTCAAAATTTATATTATTTGTAATTTCTTGTTGTATAGACCAGCGGTTCTCAACCTGGGAGGCGCACCCCCCTGGGGGGGGGGGGGGCGTAGAAGAATTTCAAGGGAGGCGTGAGTTTAAAAAAAAATAAAATAAAAAGTGAAACTGACTGTAATTTACTGTACTCAGTTTTGCGGTCAATGTAACCGTAATGTATTTTAGACATACGAACACGATAATTGCCGTACACAGTAATTGTTGTAATCGTAAAAACACGATAATTGTCGTACGTCTGGACGTTGAAAGTGACCTGAGGTGTGCTTTGTCACAGTTACAACCTAATATTCAAAAACTTTTCATGGACAAACAGTGCCAGTCCTCTCATTAATGTTGTGAAAGTGACTGGTATTACACGTCAAACTCACCTAAATCTTTGATCTCCTCAAATATATTTGATCTGTATTTAATTCTTTGATTTCATATGTTCTAATACTAATATGTTCCAAATTAAGATATGTGTAGTATTATTAAATTTTTGTGTATGAAATTATCTACTCTACATTTTCCTTTAATAACCAGCTTCAGTATCAAATTCCTATTGTACTACTTGTTTTGACCACATATGATAATGGTGGTGGGGGAGGCGTGACCTCACTTCAGTGTTCAAAGGGGGGCACAGAGCCTGAAAGATTGAGAACCGCTGGTATAGACAATACTGCAAGATTTTGTAGTTTTAAATCTCTCATTGTGGAACGAAGATAATTTTTTATCAACTTCAATTTGGAGAAGCTCCTTTCGCAACTAGCGACACTGATAGCAATTGTTAAAAAAATTCTTAGCAAAATTACAATGTTGGGTACAGAATTTTCCAATCTATACTGTTGAATAAATTTTAGTAGATCAAGAGGGCCTTCCTTCCCTTCTTTCCGTCTTCTTGTAGTGCAGGTACAGCCATAAAAACCTGGATCCTTTTTCTTTCAATATAGAACTGTTCTTTATCAATGTCAATATATAATAAGTCTGTATCAATAATATGTCTTTATCAATGATTATATTTTCAACCCTACAATCACTTGATTATAAGGAAAAATATTCGAAATCATATAGTAATTCATAATTTGTAGAAATCGAATAGTAAACTTATGAATTGAACAAGTGGTTTTTTACAACTAATACTAAAAAAAATATGCCGCCCCAAAATATGTGCCGCCCGGTGCGGACCGCACCCCACTAGCTACGCCACTGGTGGTACGTCCGGAATGCATGCTGCTTAACAGCTCCTACAGTTGGAGGGAGAATTGAGAGATCAGGCTTCATGTTTACAGCTGATTTGATAAATGATTTGTAGCGGAACTCGTTGAGGGATTGTTCTGTGGCAAGAGCGCCATACCATGAGAGAATACTCATGATCCCAACTGTCTCAATGGAGTCAGGGGAAGAACCGCTGGCAAATACCTCAGCTGCATGTTGTATGATTTTGGACTTCTGGTAGATTTTGACAAAACCCACTTTGCTCTTGCGATACTCTGCGGATGTTGTGTCACAGCCTGTGAATGCATGTAGGAATAACAAATGGGCATTGTCCTTCATTTTCAACTCCTGCTGCAGCTGTTGTGAGGAATAAACACTCGTCTTTCCTCTTCCAGGTTTTATCAGCAGAATGTTGCGATCATTTGGGGTTTTGGCTACCAAGAAAACAGCCAAGTCGACGTCCACTCCAATAACAGCAATCTTTTTTGTTATTGACGCACCCCCGGGTGAGTCATAAATTCGTGCAAAGTTCAAAAATTCGTAATAAAAAAAGTAATGCTCGGAAAATTTTTCTGCTTGGGTCAATAGGATCAGAGGGACATTGGATTTTTTTCCGTGTAAAGAAAAAGTGTTTCCAAGAGTAACCGAAAGAGGGCGTCGCACGTCATACTGAGACGTTTTATGCAAATTAGGCAAACACAAACAGAATATCAAACAGATCACAATAACATGAGACTGTGCATTTATTTTAAAGTAACAGATGTTCAACTTTACCAGCAGCACAATGTAATAGGCAAGTGAGGAGCGTCACTACGCCATCATAGCGGAATGTAGCATGTCACCATCGATGGCAGCGACTGTCTGTCGAATGGCATTTTTAAGATCTACCAAAGTGGTTGGGGAGCCCCAGTACAGACTTTAAGTCTCCCCACAAACAAAAATCTACCGGGGTCAAGTCTGGTGATCGTGAGGGCCACAGACCTATCGCCATGTAAACTTTCGCAATGCAACAGTTGGGGATTCACCATTCGTGTAAAAAAGTTTAACCAACAACGCTCGATCTGGTAAAGAAAGCATGCTACCGGCTTCGGATGACGGATCCATTTCCAGCCAGGTGATTTATTGATAGCCTGATTTGAATAAAACTTCCCAGTATGACGTGTGAGCGCCCTCTTTCGGTTACTTTTGGAAACTTTTTTTTTTACATGGAAAAAAAATCCAATGTCCCCCTGATCCTATTGGCACAAACAGAAATCTTTTTCGAGAATAACTTCTTTTATTACGAATTTTTGAACTTTGCACAAATTTATGACGCACCCGGTATATATATATATATTTGCATTAATTGTATACATTGACCGTTGTATTTAATTTATTTACCTGTGTGGTCAGCTATTAACATGAAATTTGTAAAAATAAGGGGAAAAGTAACAAACTGAAAGAGTAACATTTTCTGAAGTCTTAGTTTTTAATTTGGATGGATTTTTTAATAGGATAATAATAAATTATTTATGTTAAATTGAGAAAGATTTCATAATAATATAAAAAAAAATCTTAGGGATATTTTGAAATTTCCGCTATTTTTTAAATTGCACTGTAATCTATTTATTTAGGTGATGTTCATGTTTTCTCAGAATTCGAAAAATTTTGTCCAAAATAGAATTTTTTTTTCCTTTTTTTTGCAAAAAGCAGTGTTAATCCAAAATTCATGTTAATAGCTGAACGTAAATGATAAAAATATACTTTAGAAATAGATAGATATTACGATTAGGTCCTATTTTGTATTTCAAAATAAGAAATACTAGATCCTGCCGATTATCGCCTCCAGGTAGGGCATGTTTGCATGCGTTTACACGTGGTTTCTACACGTGGTGTTTTACTTCGCTAGTCTTTTAAGACATAAATGCACAGCTATTTGAATACGAAGTTATTATATATAAGAATACACAGCTATTTTCAGCAAACACTGATAAGATCTTGCAATTCCTTCCCCAAGAAGAGATTTCAGTTGAGGGTATACGATGCTTTGAAGCCCCATTTCATTTGGGTGTATATCATATCTATTTCACAATGCTGTAAATAGAATCGTATGTAAAAATACTCGACTATGGGAATGTTTGGATAATTACAAAGCAAAATTTAACTTGTTTTGGACCTTGAGAATAGTCCGAGTCGGATTTAACTTCCTCCGACTCTGAGCTATAAAAAAACCAGAGCCCCCCTACTGATGTTTTAAATTCCATGAGCTGGTCTCAGAAATTTTTTAACCCTATAAGCGTTTAGAGTCACGAGAACTTTCCACTCGTAAATGTTTCCACTGGTTTCAAGATAATGCACAAGAAAAAAGAGCAGTACTACAAAGCAGTTTCTCAAAAGCGTTCGACGAAACAGATTGCACCCCTTTTTTCCGAGGGTCAGAAGGACGTCACTTTGTGAGCATCACCGTCCCTCTGAGCTATTATGTCTCCTGTTATCTGAGGCGAAATCTAGGCTGGTTTTTGGAATAGCATGGCATTTTGGCTTCAAAAATTTCCCAGGAAAATAAGAGGAAGGAAATAGTTTGAAAAATAAATTTAATATTCTAATGTAACAGTAATTTTTTAAAATATTTCCAAAAATACATCTTAAAACAAACATTTAAAAATAACCAGCAGTGAAAGTATTTCAGACACTTTCACTGCATAAAATAACTTTCACTATACAAAATAAAATACTTAATACTGTAAATTTTTTTTAAAAATACTGCAAGTAACTTCCTGTGAGAGTGGCTAGGTATTCATATTGATACAATATGCATATTATATTTTGAAATCAGTTAAGCGACTTTTAAAGAGCTTTTCAAAAAATAAAGTCTCAGGCGTGCTGTAGTCAAGGTTGTTTACTTTCACGTATTGGCGTTGAGATATTTGCACACACTATATTATGAACACTTTTACTGTTTATCAGGGACTACAATTTAGCCTTCCTTCAAATTTTATTCCTTTTTTTCAAGTTATTCAGAATATTTGTTTAGTCCTTACATTCATATGAAAATTTAAATTTTCCTATTAGAAAAATAATTTATATATGTAAGCACCACCAACATGGAAGAAATTCTTGAAAAAATAAACCGATTTATTTTATTTCGGGAAGTTAAGATAAACTAGTTTTTTTCTTAGATTTATTGAAGTCCTAAAACATTTTAATATAATATGAAATTAGACATAACGAAAATTCATCATTGTTAAAATTGTAAGCTTTAATGTATCATGTAAATATGTATTGTCATATTCACCAAAATGAGTCTCAGTCTCTTAAGATAATTTGATTATTAACATTAATATAATAAAGAAACTAGAAGCCGGTAAAATTTTTGACAAGTCTCGACATTGTTTTTTGAGGAAAGAACAATGCGGTGCAAATGCAAATTAAAAATAGATTCCTCTATTATAGGGGTGTCAAACTCTCCGCTAACAAGGTAATTTTTTGTGGCCCACGATACAACAAAATGAAGAGAGGACAATGTTACGAACAAAATAGCCGGAAATTAAAAAGTTTGCTGCCCAAATTTTATGCTATTTTGGGAGCACACACACACTTGTGTGAATAGCTATTTTTGTTCATGAAATTAAATAAAACCGTCAACAGATCAAGATTAACTGAAAAACATATCTGCCATAATGAAGATTGTCTGCTCTCAGTCTTTGAAACCAAATATTGGAAAACTAGTAAAGGAAAGCGTTGGCAAGTTTCCGGTAAATAAAAGTTATTTTAGCTTTATAAATACATTAAATTAAATATATATTTAAATAAAAACAATTATATATCAATATTATAAATTATTACCCTAAATTCACTCAAATACATAATGTGTTTTAATTTTCCTATCTATATTCCCAAATCCTCACTTCAAAATATAATTTTAAGAAAATTTGTGAATGTGAATCTTACCAGTTACATTAAATGGTCCGTGTTTTAATTGAGTTTGACACCCCTGCTCTGTTACATTAAATTTATACAAGCATACCATCAACGAAGTTTGAAACCACCTACACAACCCATATTTTATCTCTATATCCACATTAAAGTTAATATTTCACACAAGATAAAAGTATAAAATTGTAAATATTGTGATACCTGTTACAGTTTGGGGGCAGAAATGCCCAAAAACTTTTTTACTTATACATTATCTATTTAAAGTTTTAGCTTTAAGTGCAGAGTCGATATAGCTAACAGAAAAGGCGGACTATTGCCTTAATAGATAGTAAAGATAGCTGGAAAATTAAACATCGATAAGAAAAACTATTTTCAAAGTGTGGTGTGCAAGCTTGAAACGAAACATTAAAATATATAACCAGTTTTTAAAAATAACACAAGTTTATTCAAAACACAAAAAGAGTTAAATTTAAAAAAACAAAAATGATTCAACACATACGTACTTGTTGTAAACATAAATTGTAAGGAACCTTACACAGGTTCAGCAGTTCGAAAATTAAAAGTAAAAAAAAAATAAGTTGAAACGAACAAAGTTTGCTGGCTTTAACAGGAGATTTTTTTTTCAAATAAAGACTCGCGTATCCCAAGGATGCTTTGGCTAAAACGGCAACTTCTAGCATTCTGCATAGAAAAAAAGTTGTTTAGACATTGAACGTCGCTGCAAGACGAGACACAGGACTCAGGCACGTCGGTTCACCATCGAACCCTTGCCGAAATATCATCATCACCAGAAAAGATCGCTTGAGGAAAAACAGCATGCAGTCTGCATGCACACATCCAACCTGCCTACCTAGGAAGCTCGCTACATGGCACTCTTATCTGAAATGGCCGATTGGGACACTCCCTGGCGGATTTCCTAAAAATGCAAATTTATTGCACTTCTGAATACGACGTCCCACGACGATTACAAAATGACGTCACTATGCTGTAAACTCCGTCGATTACAGCTTCGGCTTGCTGAGATGACGTCATGAAATTAACGAAAACGTGAATACGATAATGGCGGCTCGAGAAGTAAATATATAAGGCTAGAAAGGGAGGAAAAATGCATTCCTGCTATTTTTTCTAACAATACCCATGTAAGTGATTCTCATGAAAACCCTCACATTCTTTTTAAAATCAGAATCTTATGTGACTGCGTCTCTGCGGAGTGGTACGTGAGAAACGTTACCCTTCATAATGACCTCAGGATTAGGCTCTTTCTACCCGAAATTAACAAAACCTGGAAGTTTCATAGAGGTATTAATTCTATTGAGAACCCTATACTTCATTCGATACCGGCGTACGACCCGAGTACCCCGTCGTCGGTAAAGCGACGTAGGTTCCTGCTTTACCGGCCGGATAATTCTCTCTCTCTTCCAAAAAGAGGAGAAGGAGGTAACTGTTGTTGGGGGTTCTAGGTTCTCCCAAATTTCGCTCCTTCGTTATTTAATCGTCTGCCCCTCTCTGCTCGTGAAGTTTCACCTCCGTGCTCGGTGAAGGTCAGTCATTGAAGCTTGAATGACCGACCCTCCTTCTTTCCTTTTATCTTTTTAGGTGGTTACTTGGCTACCCCACTTCCTCCCATTTCATGAGAATTTGTCTGCTTTATTTGCAGCCGTATGGTTGGAAACGAGTTTTTAGTTTCCTGCTATTACTGAGACATCTCTCTCTCCCTGTTTTGGGGTTGCTTCAGCGCTCCCCCCCCAAACTACTTGTTATCTGGCTCGCTCGGACCGTGTCCTGCGCGACTGGCTAATGGAGCAGTCATTCTCAAAGTCCCTCGCTTTGTGCGAGCATTGATCCTCCCCCCCCCCGATGGAAGCCGGCCGCTGTTTTGTTTATCTCGTCGCTGTCTTGCGAAGAAGTTAAGCTGGCGTGCCTGCTGTTCAACATAGAAAGCAAAGTGCCCAATAGAAGAATCATGCTTCGATCAGGGCCAGATTTAGAAAATTCTTGACTATAGGCACAACTCCGGATGGGAGCCCCCTAACACTGATGTGGGCGTAAAATTTCCAAAATTGAGACAAAAAAATAATCATGCATCGTTGTGAAAGTACCATTTTGCCAAGAATTGGCTATTTGAAGCGTAGAAGCCTAGAACATTATCAAATAAGAAAAAGCAATACAACATATTAACTTCATCCTTAAAACACCAATACAACGCAACCAGATAAACTTATTAATCCCTTATATACACTATGAGCCTGTTCACATAGGAGTCCGTTGCGGAGCGTTAGGGCCTGTTCACATAGGAGTCCGTGGCGTTGCGTTAAGGAAAAGATGACGTTCAGACGAAAATAAACCAATCATAGGCGTTAAAAATTTCATTGCTACTTGTTTGGAGGCCTATGATTGGTTTATTTTCGTCTCAACGTCATCTTTTCCTTAACGGAACGCCACGGACTCCTATGTGAACAGGCCCTTAAAGTATTGAAATATAGTTAACCAATGACAAATCTCCAAACGATTAGCAACGAAATTTTTAACGCCTATGATTGGTTTATTTTCGTCTCAACGTCATCTTTTCCTTAACGCTACGCAACGGACTCCTATGTGAACAGGCCCTATAACATACATATGATGAACTAATCAATCAATCAAATTTGAAAGGATATATAAAAAAAATTGCTATAAAAAAGGTAAAATAAAAAAATTGAATTGGGAATTTATTCTTTTTTCCTTTTAAAATTAAAATTTTTTGTGGGCCCCCAACATTCAGGGGGCCCCTAAGCCCGGGCCTAATGGAAAATCAGGGCCTGGCTTCGATCATAACATCGTACGGTCGGAGGAAAAGCGAGGGTCTTCGAACCCCCGCTAGGTACTCTCTCAACCACATGACTAAGGGCCTGTTCACATAGGAGTCCGTTGCGTTAAGGAAAGATGACGTTATGACGAAAATAAACCAATCATAGGAGTTAAAAATTTCATTGCTAATCGTTTGGAGGCCTATGATTGGTTTATTTTCGTCCCAACGTCATCTTTTCCTTAACGCAACGCTAGGACTGCGTATTTCCATAGTGCACGGTTACACTGCAACGGTGGGAGGAGCCATCTATTTCGTCCAATCATTCGCCTTCATGGGTAGCGCACGATTTGTTTACATTAGTTCACGCTGATATGCTGATTTCGCGTATAGTTTAATTGTTAGAAATAGACATTAAAAAAAGAACTGAGTATTATAAGATCTGATTTTACAAAACGAATTTTTGTATTTTGTGTATACCTTTATGTAAATATAACCTCGAGATTCGACGTCGTCGGGTCGCCTTATGCACATATGTATATAAACATATACACAATGGGCTATGTTAAATCCATACAGCTTAGGGCCTAAGGTTGTGCAGATTAGACAATTTTGTTTTTTCAAACATAGATTCAAATGTTTGTTTACGAATTTTCGGTTCAATACTTTTTCCTGGAGTCTGTGAACAGTCATTGTTCATATCTCAAAATTATTTATACTCATTGATAACTGTGTACATGAAAAATATACTGCAGATTATAGAATTTTGTATATTTCAGGGAGTCAACTATATATATATATGAATGCAATAGCTTATATTGAAGTAAAGAGGTATTTTCCAAATTGAGTCGTTTTATGTAAAGACATGTATTTTCATGCATTACGTGTTTGTGTTGAAATGTACACCTCTATAGAAGTGTTCTTTCAATTTCTTTTGCGTCTCATTGTACATGCATATATATGGTAGAAGTTGAGTATGAAAACAGAAATATGGATTCTAACCAAAATCAAACTAAAACGAAATATGTATACATGTGAGTGCGTGTGCATTAGAGTAAAATTTTGCCAGTATATTCCATCTGAAATTTTAGGAATATTAGATAAATTGAAAAGATATTCTATGAAGGAGGCATATTTACTAATATCGTACTTAAAAATACCCTCTTAATTCAAAATGACCCCTATAAAGTAGCATTTACTTCTCCCACAATTGAAAAATTCTAGAAGCAAACCTAATTTAAGTCCTGACAGCCATATATCTGCAAGTTCAATGTGCACTCTTAGTAAAATTATCTAAAATTTTATTTTGCAACATATTAGCATTCATTTTTATTGGAACAATATACTTATCCCTTACCAATTTAGTTTAATTTGGTCTTAGCCCCTCACCAAATCCATATTTCTGAAGCAATCAAATGGAGAAATACATCAATTAAATCTTTCTGTTAACTTTCATATGTCTGTTAAAATTTTACAGATAAAACCGATTTAGTTAAGATTACTAATTATTCTGTTAATAGTTATCCTGTCAGCAGCATATACCATAATAGCAATATATAACTTCAGATGTAGGCATCATATAATTTATGGATACATTTCACGAGATCACTCTGTTCACTATACAGTATTCACAGATGACACTAAAATTTACACACTTAATAAAAACTATAAATATGTAATAGCTAATATTAATAAGTATATTCCACTTACTGGCAAACATGCCATTCACCTCCCCATCATCATATGCACCACAAGCCTAATTATTTTAATTCTTTTTCAGTATTAAATAAAAATCTACATGAATCTAAAAAATAATCTTTAGGAGGTTTATTTATGCCCATTTGAGGTTCAGGATTATAAGCCAATAAAATTTTTTTAAAGAAAAGTGGCTGTTATTATTATAACAGCATGTATAGAACATGTTTTTTAAAATACATATATATAAAATACACTATGCTTTTTGATTAACTGCTACTTTATCTGATTTTAATGAGAATTAATGAAAACAATTCATTGTTTTGTCTCATCACTTTAACAAAAGGATATAACCAAAAAATGTATTTTACATTGAAAACTGACATAAAAAGCTAACCTGCTCTGAAAGTGTGGAAATGAACCGTAAAAACTAGACTAATCATAAAATTATCGATATTAATGTTTTATGACACTGGTTTCCAACAGGGGGTACACACCAAAACATTTAATTGAATAATGACAGAAATATTTCTACACATTAACAGTCTAAGATGAAATACAAGCTGAAATATGAGAAACTGATTTAACATGAAGGAAGTGATAGTCAGGTTTTCTTTGTTATTTAACTTTGAGCAAAATCGACGCTCTCCCCATTTTGTTATATTCCATCCCCAAAGATATTGTTAGAAGCATTTCATTATAGCACATATTCTCTGTGGTGCTCTGAACATGTTCTATATAAAATATTTGTTATGGTGTTTTTATAACACCATAACAATTATTTAAACTTCATCATGTTATCTATTCATGTTCATCTTATTAATAAATTCAATGCAATGCAAACAGCAAAGAATTAATCAATATAGTGCAATTTTTTAAGTAATCTAATGTGTTAACTTTAATTTATTGAATCTTTTGAATTTTAAAGATAAAAACATATACACTGCTTTTTAATACAGTTGGCTCTCTGTTTAACGACTTTCAAGGGACCGTAAAAAATAGTCCTCAAGTAGAGATCACCCTTAAACAGAATTTGTGATAAAAAATAACATTTCCCATAATGTCGGAGGGGACGGGACTGGGAAATATAGTCTTTAAATAGAGATTGTCGTTAAACAGAGAGCCAACTGTACTATTAATGTGTCATTTTTCTTTTTTACAGTTACAACATATAAATTTAAAATAAATGCAACTATATTAATCAGAAACATTTTGCAAATGTAAAGGGTACAATTTATAGATATGAGTGAAAAAAGATTAGAAATTGCTATTCTATGATATTGTTTTATTAAAAAAAATCTCTCCAGTTTTATAAAATAAAGACAATCATTTATACATATTTTTATTATATTTAAAACGTCAGAGTCTAGTGGCCAGCACGATGGCTTACAGCATTTGGTTTATTATTTTTTATATTTCTTATTAAATTTCTTGCATGTTTTCTAATTTTTTCAGCTGCGTCATTCCTGGGTCTTCCAGCATGACAGCAAAGACTACCCCTGTACAATGTTTTTCTTCTGCTAATGGCTGTCGGTTGTACTTTAATTTTTTTACTCATTCGAGTCTTTGTAAAACCATTTGATGAAATTCCATCAAAAAATTTTTGAAGACCCGAAACTGTTGTCACTCTTGTAGCTTTCTTCAAATATTTTTCTGCACTATTTAAAATTTCAGCGTCTTCACAGCTGTCAAGTAAGCTAGCAAATCTCTCCATTTCATTACGGAAGGTGTTTGCAATATTTTTGGTAGGTTGTATGTTCTCTTTCATATCCTCATTCTGTACAGATATTACCTCTGCATGGCTGTTGCATGCAATTGGATCTTGTTGATTAGGGTTTTCAATCCTTTTTGGCAATGAAGGAATCATTGGCTCTAGAAAGTCTGAAGGAATATTCTCATGGCCAGCAGCAATTCCATAATACTGCCTTTTTTCTTCTTCGCACAAAATTGGAGCATTAGGAAATAATATATTAAATTTCAGCTGTACAGCTGCTTGATGCTTGCAGAAAGCACCTTGTATACCAACAGGACAACTGCAAACACCAATATCAACAATATAAAATGCACTGTTATTTTGTGATTGCACAATATAAAATCTGTCATCTTTTTCAACAGTGCATTCCTCTAGAACTTTTATTCCTTTGCCTAGATACTTTTGAAAAAGAATATGATTCTTTTTCATTCGTCCAAAGGCAACATCTAGTAATCTTTTACATAAATATTTTTCGAAAATATTTATGATAAATTCCATCAACGCTACCGAATTAAATGCTTTTAGGCGAGTCAAAATAATTTCTTTAAATACTCGCACAGTTGCCTCGGAGTAATTGTTTGTGTTATTGCCGTGATTCTTAACATTAAGTCTAAATATCTAACACCATTCTTCTTTTCTTTTTAACAAACTGGTTACGTAATTTATGAGTCCATCATATTTTTTTGCAATATTAGAATTGAAAAATTTTTCTACATTTTTTTCGAATTCTGATACACTTAGTGAATACATGATGGCTCTAAATAGCAGCATTAATGGCTTTCTGTCGTCAATGTTAATATCATGTTTCCCATTCCAAAGCCATCTCCAAAATGCCTGAGGAACATGAAATTGGCATAACAATTACCTTACGTTTGGGAACACATTACGCAGAGCTGCTTTTAAAGCAGCACTGTCATCAGTCATAAAGTTTTCTATAACAAAAGGTTGAATATCATTCCATAACCTTTTTATTATAGAAAACACTGAACTGTAGTTTTCCATTGACTGAGATTCGTGAATGGCAAAATCAACAGGTATTGCACCAGCTTTGGTTGCCACTAAAATTACAGTCAATGAACTCTTCGCTTGATCACATGAAGCTGTTGAGTCAATGAAAACTGAATTTGAGCCTTTCAGAAACATAATCAATCTTTGCATCAACGGTGTCACAATAACAAGGGATAAAGGATCCTCTTGAAATTCAAGAATACATCCACTCTTTCTGTATTCTTCAATTTTTCTTAGCATGACCCTAAAGAGAAATTAATATATGCATTAAAATATAGGCATTAAGGAGAAAAATATTTTGATCAATAAGATTTTATTAAAAAATGTTAAAACAACTAACTAAAAGTTGTAATGGGACAGATACTTCCAAATTTTCTGTGAGTGTAAAGTATGAGGAAAGTACATACATAAACACGTATTTAAATCAAAATAACATGCAATAGAAGTTTCGGTAAATTTGTTAATAATTACAAACTTAGTTGAAAATGGAATGATGAAAACCGGGGGGGGGGGGGGGGTGACAAATATATATATATATATATATATATATATATATATACACACAAAAATTTGTGAATTCTATTCTAAATTTTTGCTATTTTATTTTAATTTTGGATTAAAAGTACTTCTGGAATAATTGCCGGAAACCCGGGGAAAAAATACCAACCTACAAAAGCAATACCTTCCTAAAGATCTACTTCTTGATTATATTTCAGCCCATTTTTCATATATTCCAAAGTGGTTATTAATTTCAAGATATACTTGTCTGGTATATTCAAAAAGCACAAAAGTACATTACCCAGCTCAAAGAATTTGGCTGTGTTTATCTGGTAAATGCTGTATAGTTATCTATAATCACAAGCTAACATCAAATGCAACAATGTTTGAAATTATTTAACTGAATTACTTAAAATTACTTTTTAAGATTTCAAAGAGTTTAAAACATTTTAACAACAAAGAAATAAAATAATAAAACAATACCTATTAAAGTTAGGTCCAGAATTAAGACCTCCAAAGTTTTCAGTAAGCCACTTTTGGTGAATATCATATATCCATTGGGTAGGAGGATTAACCCTGTTGTTAGCTAACTGTTCTGGTGATTCAGTCAACAGCAAAGATTCATGTTATTTTTTTGCAGCAGCAGGGCTCATGCCTTTAAATAAAAAAGTGAATTTTATGAAAATATTATATAATTAAAAATTTTATGCAGTTCACAAATTTTATTGATTAGATATACTGTGTCTTAAAAATGTTCATCTATACTGATTTTATATACTTAACATGTGCATTTTGAAGAATTTTAAGGTATTTTTAATCTGATAAAGATTTTGGACATTGGTTTTGACATATTGAAAATATGACATATTGCAGTTTAAAGCTTTATTCCAAAAATACACTAATATAACATTTCTGAGAAACAACGCCAAAAAAATGCATGCATTTTTTAAGGATGATGAGCAAATGTACTTTTCTATTCTGATAACAAAATTAAGTGTAAAAGGAGAAAACATCTAAAATTCAGATTATGGATTAGGTAAGATGTAAATTAAAATAAGGATGAAAATTTTGTAACAGTATTTATTCAATCAAACTGCAAATTTAAATGCTATGATTAAATAGGATTGATAAAACAAAAGTAAATTTATTTTTAAACATTGGCTAATTAAGTCTGTTTGAGCAATTCAGCGAGCATAAGAAAAATGAGTTACCCTCATTCAGAAGTAAATACAATTTACAATCCATTCTTTAATATAACAGTAAACAGATGAATACTTACCATTATTAAATAAATCTATGAAAATCTGTTTTGTCTCTTCAGATCTAGAAAGCCAGTTCCATGCCTCCGCTACATTGATTTTATGGCTATGGTGAAAATCAATTTTTATTATCGTGAAATAGCCATCTTTAGCAAAAGGATCTCTGCAACGTATGTATCGGCTATCTTTTTTCATTCGAACTGTTAAGGAAGCAGAGCAATTTTTGTTTTTTAATCCCTCCTGAAATAAAAATAATATATATATATATATATATATATATATATATATATATATATATATATATATATATATATATATAAAGGGAAATACTTGAAACTTATAATTAATCAGTCACAGCATATAGTAATGCACTCATAAGCAACTGAGCAAAAATAATTACATCATCCACTCTTAGGAGATTAACATAAAATATTGTAATGTGGATTTGATTTACACCTTTGAAATCAAAATAAATACTATGACAGTTTTTAATTTGACCACAGTCATATCAAACACAAATATAAGCTGCATTTTGATCACATGTAAGCAAAATGTAAGTTAATACTGAAATTTCCCACAAACACAGTTCTATACTAATACTTACTTTCTTCTTGCGATAAGCTGAATGCTGACATACATAATCTCTGGACAAACGAAAGCGTGATTTTTCCTTTGGCACAGAATCGCGAAGTATCCAAGAAGTATTAGTAACTGTTTCGAAGGCTTTTAGCCATTTCACGAAATCTTCCTCACTGTTAACATTTGTTCTGACTTCA
Source organism: Dolomedes plantarius (assembly GCA_907164885.2). Classification (NCBI taxonomy): domain Eukaryota; kingdom Metazoa; phylum Arthropoda; class Arachnida; order Araneae; family Dolomedidae; genus Dolomedes; species Dolomedes plantarius. Next base: position 106,423,841 of record OU015499.1, read on the forward strand.
CACAGAAAATCATCAGCTAAAATTACAGAACTCTTTATAATTTTATAAAGAAACTCTTTGGGTAATACGTTATATGTGCATAAGGCGACCAGACGACGTCGAATCTCGAGGTTATATTTACATAAAGGTATACACAAAATACAAAAATTCGTTTTGTAAAATCAGATCTTATAATACTCAGTTCTTTTTTTTAATATCTATTTCTAACAATTAAACTATACGCGAAATCAACATATCAGCGTGAACTAATGTAAACAAATCATGTGCGCTATCCATGAAGGCGAATGATTGGACGAAATAGATGGCTCCTCCCACCGTTGCAGTGTAACCGTGCACTATGGAAATACGCCTACGGATTTCTATGTGAACAGGCCTTTACTCTATCAACTGCATGACTTTGACTTTGGTAGCGGATAACAGTGATTAATCACCGTAAGTGACTTCCGTTATTTGTCGGATTAGTGGCAACGATATCGCTTAATGTATAACCTCATTGCTTTTAATCTATGAAGCTACTTCTTTAACTTCATATTTTAATCTTAGTAATTAACAGTGTATGAAGTAGTGCCCGTGGCGATAAACCTTCGCAACTTTTAATATCGATCACGGTCTTTTGGACAACATTACAGAAAATGCGAGAAAAATAAACAGCTATTCAATTAATTTACAGGTATTTTTTCTGTATTGTATGAGAGAACTGTTTGTTGTTTATATGTTGAAAATGATATATATGATATCTACGCTTTACGCTACTTTTTTGTGAGTGAAGCTAAATGGTAATACAAGACTGTTAAAAACTGCATGTCCAGGAATGGTATTTTTTTTTCAGTAAAAGGTAGATTAATACTTTCTGGTCGATGTTGCCGTGCTATTAAAATTTACGCTCCACGATTTTAAGAGACTACTAAAAGTTGCCCATCTGATAATTTTCTTTACAATATTTATACTACATTTATAAATATGTCATACAGGTCAAGCATAATGTGTTAAGCAACTTTGCTGGTTGATATACAACGGTTTTTAAACTGTTAATAATTGCAGTAAAAGACAAATATACTAGTTCCATATCCTGGGCGAAAATATTGTCAAATTCCACCAAGTAGAGTTCTAATGAGAAATTTTGGAAAATACTATTTCATACTGTTTTAAAACTTTTATCCTGACTATCAATACTTTGTATGAAAATTCAACTATATGTAGCTATTAAACAACCTTAGAATATTTTAATTAAAAAAAAATTGAATGCAGTTTTTATCTGGAATAAATAATTAAATCAGTCTAAATATTTGCAAAGTACCAATTGGTTTCAAAAAATGGGTCAACATTTAAATTTTTCAAAAATGCACCATAGGATATCTTATTAGAAATGTATATTCAGTTTATTCAAAATACACAAATTTTATTTAAAAAAATTCTTAAAAACTAGAAAATAAACATCTAAGTTCTTCAAGATAAAGACATAAAAATACAAAAATAGTGAAAAATAAATAAATTACATAAATTGTAAAAGTTTGTAGCAAGATAATTTCTATGTATATAGAAGAATGAAAAAAAAATTGATGACAATGGTATTACCAGTGAATATTTAGAATAAAAATTAAAATTTAAAATATTTCCTAAGTATCAAAATCATTTTATAACACTAAGAATAAAATAAAAAATATTTTAGGAAAGGGTACAATATTACCAAAAAAATTAATTATGAATATTCATTTTTGAAATATTTAGAATTCAAAAACACTGGCACTGTGAAGTATTGTACCAGATGTACTCAGGCCTAGAGTAAGACCTATAATCTAGATATGAATAACCCAGGGTAAGCTCTCATTTTCTGGATTATATTTCTTGAAAAGGAGGAAAATAAAAATATGAAAATAATTCAAAATTTTTTTCATTGACTGAACATATAATTCATATGTTGAAGCTAATTTTCAAATTTAAATGCCTTAAAACCACTAAATGATAATTATTCAAATTCAATTAGTTGAAACTGAAAAAAATGAGTGATATTTCTGAGATATAATCACTGACCTTTGGCGACATAAGAGTGAAGCTTAGGGCCTTATTATACAGAGCGACTCGAGTGGCAAATGCGAGCCACAGAACTGATGCATGGGCTGGCGACAGCTGTGGTGCATCCAAGCCATAGCAGTGGTCCAGCTTTGTCCATGTGGTTTGTTATGATTTCATTCCTTTTTTAGTATTCAAGATGTCTTCGTCAAGTGAAGATGATTTGTGCTTGCTTCTCTTACTGAAAAAAAAGAAATGCAGACAGAAAATGACTTTTAGGAGTGCATCCCTTATTATTACGCAGGCCTTCAAATGTGTTTTTCATACACTTAAGGATGATTTAAGAACAGACAACAAGTTGTTTTGGGGTACTTCCGGAGGATTTTTGGAGGTCAAATTTTCTAAAAGAAGGAATTGTTATAAACCCACATTAAAGAAAAAAAAATATTTATTGAGTTAAAATTTTGAATTTTTTTTGTAAGGTTAACCATATAATTTGTAAACAAAATCACATCATAAAACTTCTCAGTTTTTTGAAAATTTAAATTTTTTTAAAAAAGTGGGGTAATTTAAAATTGTTATAACTCAAAATATTTGTCAAATTTCAAAATTTTTTCATTTAATGAAACAGAAATAGGAACAGATATATTACACTCACCTCCCTTGGCGACAAAATTTTTTTGACAGCAAATACTCGTCAAAAAAATTTTGTCGCCAAAACAGGCCTACGCGGACATTTTACACTTAAAATAACAAATATACACAAAATATCAATAACAACTCAAATATAAAAATAAATTCAAAACAAACTTGCCAATGGCAATAATAAACTTTCAAAAACATGTCACAAAACCACAACAACTACTTTAAAACATACACGAATATATCTAAAAACGGCTGTATTAAAATTCAAAACCTAAACAGAAATGCTCAACCGCTACTTTAAAACACGCAAAAATATTTAAAAACGGCTGTATTAAACTTCAAAACTTTAGCAGAAATGCTCAACCACTTATTTAAAACATACGCAAATATATCTAAAAACGGCTGTATTAAAATTCAAACCCTAAACAGAAATGCTCAACTGCTACTTTAAAACATACAGAAAAATATCTAAAAATGGCTGTATTAAACTTCAAAACCTTAGCAGAAATGCTCAACCACTTATTTAAAACATATGCAAATATATCTAAAAACGGCTGTATTAAAATTCAAAACCTAAAAAGAAATGCTCAACCGCTACTTTAAAACATACACAAAAGTATCTAAAAACGGCTGTATTAAAAATATATATCTAAAAACGGCTGCATAAATACAAAAACTAAAACCTTAAAAATAATGAGAAATTTCTTAGGTGCCCCCCCCCCGCGCTAAAAAAGTCAGTATAATACAACTAGTCAGTCCAACTAATAATAACTAATATAAATAAACATAAAAAACACCTTGGTTAAATATATATTTCTTCATTAAACATATTACAGCACAAATTCAAACGATCTATTTCCATTATATCACCTCTATTTTAGATACTAAAATCCCCTGATATTTCTAAATTACACTAAATACTGATCAGATAATAAATAAATGAACAAAAATATATTGAAATATATAACCAGATTATTGTATCCAAGCTGCATCCTAGCGGAAACTTAAAATCTGAATTAAAGCAAACGAAAAATTCAAAAACCGTTGCCACAACATAATATAACTACACTAAAGAACATTAAAAAAAACCATTCAATGACGCAAAACACAAGACACACCCGAATCTGGCAACAACAAAATCCTAAAAGCAACAAAAACACAAATTGGCAACACCAAAGTAAAATCTACATCTAATACTATCCAAAATACATCATTAATATTTCGCAACAACATGGCCACCATACTATATCATGTAAACAAGCACACACAACTAGCCATTCAAACTGGGTTGCCACAAAATCTCGCCAAAATTGCATGGCTGCCACACCAAAAACAAAATTGCCAAACTTCAAAAAATCGCCAACTTGGCAACGAAGTGCGTCTAACACATCTGTATCCAGAAGGGAAAAGTATTAATTCTGATTCAGTATTTTTTTAAATATTAATTTTTATGAAATTAAAAATATTTAGAGTAAAAATTTTTAAAAAAATGATTAATTTAATTCTAAAAAATCATATTTTCAAAAGTAAATATTTTTTTCAAATTTGCTAAATCAAAATTAAAGTAAAATAATTGAAAAAGGTATATTCCAATTTTGAACCATTTATCTTTAAAGGTTCTTGACTTATAACAATTTAAAGATGAGAAAATGTGAAAAAACTCATGATGAAGAAAAACTCTTTCACAGGTTTAAACATAGATTTGCTACTATTAAACTGTTGCAAAAATAAAATGAATATCTCCTGTTCTAATTAAGATAGAAACATGATTTGAACATCATTCTAAGCAGAAAAGAACAAAAAATTTTTTAATGCAAAAATTTTTTTTTTGAAAATTTGAAGAATTTTGTGTCCTTAAAACTGCTGTAAAATTGTTTAATTATCCACTGATATCTATGACAATCCACTGAGGTATATTATTATTTTTTACCATTTTGAAAACAGAATTTTAACCAGCTCAAACAACGTCAAAGGGTTGACCGAGTCAATAGTCTTGCCATAGCTAGGAACGGGAACTGTAGCACTGTGCAGTGGCTCTGTGTAATAAGCTCCATGGCAAACAATGGTCCGCTACCAAAGCCACAGTCGCGCAGGCGAACCACAAGAAGAGAGGGTATGTGACTGGAGTGGCCTGCCCAGGCAACAGCCGCAACCTGTAGCCACAGCTGTGGCTTATTATAATAAGCTCCGTATGATTGCATGTATCGTTTCCAGTGGCTTGTCTGAGCATTTGAAGCTATGGCGTGCGTTCGCCACTCAAGTGGCTCTGTATAATAAGGCTCTTAGCTGGATCAGGTTTGCAGTGTATTAAGCCATTAAACTGAATAATGAAAACATGTATAATAAAGGTTATAACCCAATTTTAGCAGAACATAAACAAAGGTACCATTGTATAATAATCAACTTTTTTCCTTTAAAAAATCCAGCACTTTTCCAAACATTCATGTGTTGGTGTTTTTATAATTTAATTCTATACTTAATATATTAAAATTGTTAAAATATCTAAAGCTTATTGAAGTTAATAAACCATCATTTTTGTGCATTTAATTTTTGAAAATTACAATTAATTTGATATACATTGTCAATTTCATGGAAAAATTTTAGATAGAACTTATTTAACAATTAAATTTTCCACATAAATGATATACTGGCACCAAATTTGGTGAGTTTTTACAGGTTCACACCTTGAGCACTTATCTTCTCTTTAGTCATTGCTTTCTTGTATCATTCTTTTATCAGGGAATTTTTTATTTGTTTTTGTATTCATTCAGTGTTAAAATTTTTGAGGACAATATTTAATAAATAACTTTCATACTCATCCCTTATTGCAACAAATATAACAGCAACAGCATTAAATGCAATACTCGTAAATATTCATAATTTTATGTTTATCATTTATTATAATATGCTTGTTTAAAGTTTGAAATCAATATATTTCAAAGAGAATGATTTAAAAGTAATACTTGATATCTAAAACTAAAATTCTTATTAAAACAAAGATTAATTATTTAATACTTCATAACTGTACATTATTTATTATATATAAAAATGCTCAATTTTCTCTGCACCATATATTCTAAAGATTTTTTGTTAGAAACATTTCAAGTTTTACAAATTCCTTATTAAATGATATTTATGACAGCCTTGATATGATATTTAAAATTTTTGTATTGTATAAGTTGTACTTAGGTCAGTTTAGAACTAGATTTTAATTATCTGCTCTCTTACTTACATATTCTTTATACTCAATAGATTATTTTGTACTGGCAAAATTCATAATTGCTTTCCTGCTGTTCATGACGTGGGTAATTTTTTAATATACACCCAATTCTCTTGTTGCATGGATTTGATATAATATGGTCTAAGAAAAAGAGCCAATATTTTTATTACTCTTTTTTAAAATTTTTACTTTAACATGGTTTAAAAATCTAAATCCGAATTAAACATATTGAGTACAATGTTATCAGAGAGTATTTCAGAGGTGTTGATGATTGCATATTAGTTTATAGTAATGATGATGGAGTGACCTCCAACTTGGCCCTGTAAACAGCCATGTTTATTGTCTAGTAGTGATATTGAATGACTGAATGTTATATGTATATATGTATAAATAAAAAAGAATTTCAATTTATTTTTAACTAAAGTTTATTTTTTAATTCCGACTGCCGCACTTTTTCAGTTTAAAAAACTACGCATATAAACATACTTGAAATAAAATTTGTAGACTGTCTCTTACATATTCAGACCTGCCAACTTTCCAGATTTACCCTGGCAATGGCAGATTTTTAATGCATCTTCTGGGTTTCCGGAATGGACGCTATTATTACTGGATTTTTAGATATATAACAAAAATATCTTCTCAGTTCACGTCATCTACGTGAAGGGAAACCTTAGAAAATTTGCTAATATGCAAATTGAACCCATAAGGACACTGTTATAAAGACCAATTTCACAATGAATTTTTAAAAAGGGCAAAATCAGCTACAATAAATGCTACAAAAATTCCAAGATTTTCTGCAATTAATTAAACCAAACTTTTTAAAGAAATAGAAGTACTCAAAATATAGACGGCTGGGGTCCCTGCTAGTGTCAATATGACGTACATTAAAATGTATGATTACAAATTCCCAATATATAACTTTTCTGTAATATTATAATTTCAAGATGTGTTGAACAGTAAGGAAATATTTTGAACTATGTAATATTATTAAAGAGATCCTATAAACTATAAGTAAGTATACATTATAATTCTTTTATGAATTTTTACTATACTGTTTTGTGTTATGTCATTATGTTGATTATTTTATGCACGGTAGAATATTGCAGGATTTTGCTCTCACTGAGGTTGGCAGGTATGCATATTTATTCAAGTTTAGTCGATCGATCTATATTTCATATGTAAATCAACATTTTTTATTAGGTATATTTGGATGGCACCCATCTCTAATTTTTATATGTTCACTATCTTTTTTTTTGGGGGGGGGGGGGGCAAGGTAGTCTCTGAAATGTATCCCCTTTCAAAAGGAAAACCGGATGTATAGAGTTTCTGTCCTTAAGATCAGTGGTAGGTCATCCACACATGGGTCGTCTCGTACTCGGCTCAAACTCGAAGCGATTTCTCCCACCATTCAATTTCCTACATAATTGAATGGAGCTCCACTAACGGGGCAATTAGCAATCAGCTCGAAGTCGAAGCGGTCTCGATTCGTACTCGTCTCATTTGACTCGAACTGTTTGGAACGGAAATTATCGAGAGTGACACATGGAATTTTCGATTGCAATGGAAGAGTTCAACATTAAATTTGTGGGAGAAGTGGAAAAACACCCGGAGCTTTATGACCACATGCTCCAAGAATATTCTAGAAAAGATTGCACAGAAAAAGCGTGGAATGAAGTTGCTAAAGAAGTCAACTTGACAGGTAATTAATTTAATTACAAACTTTATTTATGTTACAAAATTTAGTTAAAAAAATGTATTGCATTTTAGTATTTCTTTATTAATTACAAAAACTTGTTATAATCATTCATTAAAAAATCTTATTACAATTTCACAAAATCTGTTTTGATTTAATACATAAAAAATAATAATCAAATACAAAACACAAAGTGAAACTCAATATATTTAATTTTTCAAATCAATAAACATAAAAATTATGATTTTAGTTTTGATGAAAAAGTGTCATAGCCTGGACTTTGTCGTGGTGATCGCTGCCTGAGTCCCACCATCTCACACAAACACAAGAGCTTAGCACAAATTTTTTATCTTAAAAATTATATGCATTTATAACTCCGGTTGAAAACGAAATTTCGAATAATTTTATAATTAACAAAAGTTTGCAGGCTTTATGCATGTTACTCTAAACACAATAATTCGACTGCCAAGGCAATGATGCCATTGGAGTCATAAAATAATTTGCTAAATAATCTCTCAAAGCATTAGCGGTAGGATGATTATTAATTTTAGCTTGTATTGCTGGAGTAAAACCATTGTAGTTGGAGTTAGTGGAACCAATGATATTGACATTTTGTTGCAATCGTTGTGGTGAGTATTGACAGCCATATCTTTTTCTAACGTAGTTATGGAGTACACAAACAGATTTTAGGATGTGGTTGACAGTGTTTTCATTCCGGCAACGTATCGCAGTACTGAGTACTTGAAATTTCTCAGTCATTATACCTAAAGTGCATTCAATTTTTTTTCTTCTTCCTCGACTTAATTGATAGTTAAAAATTCTTTTGACATTGTCGAGAATCCGTTTGGAGTAAGGTCTCAATAAATATCGGGACAAAGGGTAGGCTTCATCTCCTATGAAGTAATGAGGGAAAAAACAGTCATCATAATCATCTAGGGGAAGCTTAGCTGGCGGTGGAATGTCAAGTTGTGAATTAGATAACCATTGCTTAATTGCTGAGGCTCTGAAAATGCCTCCATCAGTGTTTCTTCCAGCGTACCCCGTTGTAATCAACGTAAAAAATCCATCAGCATCACAGCATCCTAGTAGTACCACGGAGTGGTATCATTTGTAGTTAAAATTAGTTGAACCGTTATTAGGAAATTTCTCTATGCGCACATGTGTACCATCTATTGTCCCTATACAGTTTGGTAGGTTCCATAGAGACTGAACATGCTGTGCGATACTTTTCCATTGATCACTAGTGGGGCATAGCATATAAAAGTCTTTCAACTTATCCCATATAATCTGGATGGTCTCTGATATGATTTGCCTTACTGTAGTCTCTCCATGGCAAAAGTAGAGTCCTAGCGAAACAAAAGTACACCCTGTAGCTAGATATCTGAAAAAAAAAAAAATAATAATAATAATTCTAAGTTAAACCCGAAAAGATTGCTATTCTCAAAACTATGTTAAGGAGAATGTTTATAAAAAAAATAGTGATAACTTTTTCAGTGAAAATATTTTTGTTTCTTTTTTCTGTTATAGTGGCTGAATGCAAAGAAAAATGGAGGAACTTGAGAAGCACTTTAGCAAAGAATCTCAAACCCAAAGCAAGTGGTAGTGGAGTAGGGAAAAAATGGCAGTACTACTTGCATCAGGATATGCAATTTACTATCCTGTTTATAAAGATAGCCAGTTATCCCCAGTGGGAATTTACCAGAAATCCCCCAACCAAGGCCCTCTCCCCCACCATCATCTGAGTTTCCTGTAAATGAGGAGCCCCTACAGGAAATTCAACTATTCGAAGATTTATGTACAGAGCCAGGAAATCCGCATGGCCAGAAAGAGAAAGAAGGATTCGTCAGATGATGCCGAAAAAGCGTTAATAGAATATATTACTATGAAGAAATCTAAAATTACCAATACTTCGCATTTAAATGAGGGAAGAGAAGGTATTCAAAATTTCTTAAATAGCCTCAGCCCTGATCTAATGCAAATGAACAATGTGCAGCTGAGAATTTACAAGAGAAAAGCATTGCTCCTCATTGATGAAGTAATGGGCACATCCCCAGAAGTGTATCATTCCAATACAAGTGTGATCCAATCCTACCAGAGCACAACCACTCACCCACACCCTCAGTCTGAGTTTATTATACCGTCACCGTCCGGAAGCAATTTATCTGTGCCAGAATATGTGCTACCCCAAGAACCCATTGTATATTCCCCCGCCCCGGAAGAGAACCCAGTAGTATTGAAAGAATTGTAAATATATAATAATATATTATTTCTATTTTTACAATTGTATATGTACTTTTTTTTAATTTTAATCTAGTATAAATTAATTTTTTTGTTGTATAATTAAAATGGTATAAAATTAATTTCTGAATAAAATTGTAATTTCTCTTTTCCTAATAATTGTTTTATAATTTTTAATGTAATTAAAAAAAACCTACCTTAATGTTATCAGTAAACGTTCTTCTGCACTCACACATTCCCCCTCATACTTGTGTTACTGTAGTTGAAGGCTGGAGCAAAAATTTCCACAAGTCCAATGTACAATTCTTTTGACATTCTATAAAATGCTAAAAATTTTGCATCACTTTCTTGTAATTCATGTGACTCAACAAACAGCCGACTGGGAAAATTCCGTTCCAAGTACGGATGTACTTGTACTCTCCTCTGAAACCTTCTCCTTTTTATCTTACGGTACCAATATAACATAAGAATGTCCTCCTCATCACTGGAGCTGCTCATTTTAAACAAATAAAACAAGTAGTTTTGTACATTGCACATTGAAGACATTCAACCTACTGAGAAAAATATGGATTCGTCATCCTGCTTTGAATTCGAGACAAAACCACTTCGAATGTGATTTGACCCGTGTGCGGGTAGACTGCATAAGTTCATACAAGATGCACATTTCACTTCGAGTTCGAGCCAAGTACGAGACACTTTGTGTGCGGATGGCCTTAGTGAAATTGATGTTTGTTGTTTCAGGATTTATGTATTTACCCCCCACCCCTTCCCAGGGGAAAACAAATGTATATTGATTATAAAATAACTGCTGTATAAGTGTCAAAAATACAGTTTTGAAAATTCTGGTGCTCTTTAAGAAATATGATGTATAATTATGTTGTGAGGAAATATCCATGACATGAATTATTCTACATGACAATAAGTTAAAACGGTTGTTAGAGGATTATAAGAAACCATTTATGTAACAGATAACTTTGCCCAAAATATGAAAATGTTGGCTTCTAAGTTTTTATTTTCCTTAAGGAAAGTATGCATAAACATTTTGTACAAGTTCTTTTATAAAAATTATTTGAATAAATTTTCTGAATAGAAGTCAATAATTTATCTGACTAATTTTCTTCCTTTTACAGTCATTTTGATAGCTATGCATTACATGTTAAGTTTCTTACTCACTAACTATTGTGCTGACTGTTAGTTACATATAACTTTGTTTTAAACATAATTTTTAGAATATAAATAGAAACTTAATTTATAGAAATCTCATAAATAAGAAATTTGAAGGTTTTACATGATATCTGCATTTTAATATTTAAAAATTTGGAAGTATCTATCTACATTAACTTAATATCTTAAGGTTACAGAATATAACAATTAATTTGCATTGGAAAATTTGACATCCAAATTCTTGTTATACATGCCTTTGATCAAGGCTGGCCTTAGTCATAGTGGGGACCAATTGCAGAAATTCTGGTGAGGTCCTTTAAAATTTCAGTATACATTAAACAATAAAAATTTAATATAATGTATAAAAGTCAAAAATTAGGATAGAGGTCATATTTCCTTTTTTATGTACATTTATAAGAAAGAAAAGCTAAAAAGTAGCTAGACTATATAATTTTTTTTCACAGAACAACATTATTTACAATTCAAATTTTGCTAGATTTTTTTATCAGCAATATTATTTATAAATTAATGAAATTTTAATTTCCTTGTTTCTAGATGCTTTATAGACAGTATTGCAAGACTGTCGAGTCTTTGCTGGGATATTGTTAACGTCAGGTATGTTTTAATTAATTTTAATTTAGAAAAGTTTCTTTTTCTCAATTCTAGAGTTACATGAATTGTTAAAAATTTCCTTAAAGATATAAAAGCATTTTAAAAGCCAATAGGTGTCATTTATAACAATTCTACAATTTTTATAGGGTTTCCAAAACAATAGGTTTTAATACTTCCATGTCTTCAACAAGGATATAGCTATCTATGTCTACATATTTTATGGGTGTCATTTGGTCATTATTCGGAATCATTTTCACATCTGTCCAGGCAGTTTCTGGTACCGATGCATGTTCCTGATGTTCATTCTGTGAAATCATCTCAAATTAACCTGCATTGGGCTCTGTACTTAACTTGCATGGGGCCCAATTGCTTGCAATAAATCCAATCTGATTATATCCAGCCGTGCCTTTCTTAATTATTTCCTCATATATTTTCTATCCTTTCAGTCATAGTGTTTCTAAGGTGGTGAACTGTGGTGAGTTTGTTTTCACAGACTTAGTAAAAATTTATGAAGAGAATACTGACAAGTAGACTGAATTTATTGTCTTAATATTGACAGGTAAATCTACTCAGAGCATAAATATTGTGGGTATTTTGCATCTTTCACATTGCATGTTATCTCATTGAATAATCATTTGGCAAGTCAAGTTTCAGTAGGTATTTAGCTCTATTTAAACCCTTCAACTATTTAAAGGAGTTTTTTAGAAACTTTCAAAATTTGTAGGCTTCTTTTCACAAGAGAATCTCTGTGGAAGATCTTCTATTTTCAGCTTTTGGCTTGAATTGCTCTTAATTTGCTTCAAGAATAAGCAACAAATTCATAGTCTGAAGAAACTATATAACCTAGCCTCCACATTTCTTTTAACTCTGAATACAATGGTTTCTGATTCACGAAGTCTATTGCGAAAAAAAATATGTCTGAAGTTCAATATTTGTACTGTTATGGTTAGGTTTCATTCCAAAATGCAAACTTTGGTATTTTTCTTCCTTAAATTCTTCAGTGTGTTTTGCAAAGAAGCTACACACTTCAGTTGTACAAGATGCTTTATATGCATAGCAGTGAAAATGCAGGGGACAGGGAAAGCATTTAATCATTTTAAATTTTTAGTGGATTTCTTATTTTTAGATTTCTGGGATTACAAATCTCCTTTCGTTTCTCACTAATATGCGAGAATAATTTCTTCCTTTCATTCTGTAGGAATAAATACAGATAACAGAGGGTCTTCAAGGTCTAAAAAACCAGGGAAAAAATAAAAAAACAGTAATCGTTTGTTGGGAAATCAGATAATTCCGAATTATGTCTACTACCTCCTTGAAAATTTAACATGACCTGATCATGGTAAATAAAATTTTCAGAATGTGATATTTGTATCCATAGGTATATATGCAGATGTGTTCACAACTTATGCAAATTTATGTTAACGTATTCATGGTGTTGTGTGGCATTTTCTTGTACCTCATTTTACCACTTTTTTATCTCCTGACCTAGTTTTAAGTGATGATTTTGTTGAGAAACCTGAAAGTAGATCTGAATTTTATCTGAGGCATTTAAATGAAACATGAAGTTTCTAAATGTATACAAGTTAATAAAATTAAAATATAATTGCTTTAAATTCTTTGATGAAATGCATGAAGGAGTGTATCAATATATGTGCCTGCAAAGTCATAGATGACTAAAAGCCACCTCTAGTATCTGTTAGTAATCCGGTCTGTGCAGTACTTCTCATAAATTTCTTTCCAGTGAAGGCATATGATAACTAGCCTCTTGTACTGTAGCTGATCTAATCACAAATGTTGTTTATTGTAACTCTCTACCTCTAGAAATGACTACTTATGTTTTAATAGTTCCAAATGCTCCTAATCAAAACTGTACACCTCAGATATCTTGAGTTTTCAACAATCCATAACTGCCTTGTGCCAGTCTGTAAATATTTTATACTCCAATAAGATTTATATAAAAGAATTTTGCGCTACAATTTATTTTGATAGTAACAATAACTTGTTTGTTAAGCAATATCTTTTCCTTTTTGTCACATTTGCTTGAAATAAAGACAATAAATGTTTTGCCAAGTATCTTCACCTGAGTTTGTGTACAAAATTGAGAAAAATTACTTTTTCTTTTTTCCTGTCAAGTATATTACTTCTAAGGATTTAAATTTATTATTTTATATAATATGTGTGAAATTTCCTTATTTTTGAAGGATGAGGGAAAGGAAAAATCGTATATGGGAAGTAATTTATAAAAAGACCATAAAGTGTTTGTATATGAGCAAAACAGTTTATATTTCATTATGTAGGGAATTTTATATAACTGTACATTTTGTTTTTAATTTATGTAACGTTTAAAAAATTTAATTTGTGTGACTATTACTGTTTTGTATACTATGCATATATGTTTCTTTAATCACTGTTTTCTTAGATGTAGTATTGAAATTTTGCTGTTTCTCTCAGAGGATACATTTATGTCTGAAGAATAAAATATTTCATTCTCTATCATGAAAAATTATTTATAATGACAATTGCTTTTTTATCTCATTGTTAATGAAGAGATAGGTGTGATTTTCTCTAACCAAGACGTGTTATAATAGGTATAACTTAAATGTCGTCTGATTTTCTGTATGTGGATATTTTGAAATAATTTGACTTGATACATAAAATTAAAAATGTTAAGAGAATCCTGTAAGAACAAAATGGTTTTCCAGTATTCTCTGAATCACAAGATAGTTTTATTTATTTTATTATCCAGTATAAGGGTAACTCAAGATAATCAGAATGCAATTTGAATTATTCTTAATTTATTTATTTTAATTTTTATATTATTGAATTTTAAGTTTTCTAGATTTGTAGCAAAACTCTTTAATTGTTATCAAAAACAAGTTTGAAGAGGGTTTAAAAGATAATATAAGTCCCCAATTCACATTTTTGGTCCCAGTGTATATTTTTATAAGCATACATATTTATTTCTAGTGCATTTATTATGTAGTAGTATCCTTTGTGCATTTATTATGTAGTAGTATCCTTTGTGCATTTATTATGTGCATTTATTATGTAGTAGTATCCTTTGTGCTTATATGGCTAGTTGAGTGGATGTATGCATATCAGAATTATAGGAATGTTTAATCTCTTAATTTTAAAGAATATCATAAATCATAAGTATTTCCCTTTACCGATAGATTTTGCTAAGGACTCTTTGGCCTGACGTTCACTCTGAATACAATTGAATATAAAGACATTTTTTCCATGGAAATGCATAAAGGAGCATTTATAAGAATAAACCTTAATTTAGAAGCTTCATTAACACTGAATATCCATGCTGCAAAATAGAGAAAAGTTTAAAAATTAAGGACAAAGGAGAAAAAGTTCCGAAATCAGGATATATAAAATTGTATGCAGAGTTTTGTAGAAATACAAAAATGCAGAAATGTATTTTTTTAGAAATATTGAAATTTAAATGTAAACCTTACTTAAATTTAAACACTCCCTCCCCCACTCCAACCCCCCCCCCCAAACAAAAAATAAGATAAAGAAAAAATTGATAAAAAATGAGAAATTTGAATATACTCATAGCAATATTTTTTTAATATAGAAATATAAAAAATACCAGCATTTTTCAAATATTTCTTTTATTATATTATTCTAACTAGCAGCAATCACCCAGCACTCCCATTTGAAAAACTTTTTTCATTCTGAAAAATAAAGATTCTGAATAGAAAAAATCTTAGAAATGTACAAATAAAGCATTAAAGACACCTGACTTATATCTCATTGAGTACAAGAGGCCCACAGATAACTTTTGAAATGTTTGATTCAGATTATTTGAAGAATAACTTAAAAGCACTTATTGTACAGTAGATGAACTAAGAGAAACGCTATTGTCAATTCTAATGTATTATATACACAACATTCAGATTAAAATATGGAGAGAGCATGGTAAAAAATATCCGTAGCCACCAAACCATAATCCCAACAAATATGCTTAAACAAGCGCATAAGCCACATTTTCTTTATATTTCCTGTAATATATATGTATTATTATATTTATGACCTTTTTAATTTGATAGTAACCGAGCTCTTTCATCAGATGTTAGTCTCTTGAATTTCTCAGAGTATTAAACTGAATAATTAATGATGAAATTATTTTGAATTACGGGCAATTAAAATTAATATATAGGAAATATTAAAATTGCTTATCCATTATTGATCGACCGATATCAGTAGTTTTGTGACGATCCCTACAAACCGAAACATATCAAATATCTGCACAGCCTTATGATTTACCAGGGCAAAAGAATGATAGCTAAAGAACCTGGTGCCTAAATTGTAATAAATTTAAAATGCTCAGTAATTTAATTAATCCAGAACATAATTTGTAACAGTTTATAAAGCTCTTTCTTCCTAACACAAACAATTTCATACATTTTACTGTCAATTTAACGTGAAAAATACGAATCAAGCTTATACCCCAGTCAAAATAGACCCGATTTTGACGAATGGCTAAAAAAAATATGAAACTTTTAAAAATTGGTGGAGATGTTGGTTTGGGCATACTGTTGAACATACTAAAAGTCCCCACCGATCAGACTTGAGCTTTCGCCGCCATCTTGGAAAATGTGTAGACTTTTTTGGTTTTTTGCAAGTAACTTCAGAAATATTGATTTTATGTAAAAAAATTAAATGCAAAAATTGAAGAGCATTAAATTATGAACAAAAACATCATTTACATTTTTTTTAGAAGTCTAACACAAACAAAGATAATTGACTTTGAAAATAGCGAACAATCACGCGGATGCGGGGGTCATCCCCATCGCGATGGGGGGATGTCCCGCGTATGTACCCCAAAAGTCTTACACACGCACGTTTATCAAACCTCTGCATATCAAAGCTCGAGATAAAGTTGCACCAACATCCAATCCATTGTTATCAGGTTGTATTGTGGGGTTTGGTAGATTCTATCTTTTTATGTCATACTTAGGCTGCATTTGGTACATAATGGCTGGAAGTGGGTAAAAATAAATACTAAATTTGATGTATGAAACTACGTCGGTAGAAAAAAACGTTGCCTGGCCATGCATACGCTAGAAAAAATTCTAGCTTATTTATTTATCCATACAGCTTTAGCAAAAATAAATTTTGACGCCATGTATATATCTGATTTCAAAAGCAATAATCTCCATGAGTTGTTTAGAGAATTTGCTACTGAACTACTATAACTAGAAACCATATACGGACATAATCATATACGAGACATCGATATTAAAATGAGCGAGACTTTGAAGCAGTTGAAAGAGAATGGCCCAACTGCATCCCTCTGGGTTCAGTACTTTGAAATGGTAAAACTTATGAAAGTTCGATCACCGTCAATTGTGCGGTGAAAGTAAACGGTTTCAATACATTAGTAAACTCGTTGTTGCTTTTCCAGAGGATAGAGATTGTAAAAGCAAAACGACGAAGAAACGAGCAGCATTTTATTCAGAATATGAGTTAGCTCCTTTTACATATGCTCTGTTTAATGAAGCTGGCATGCGAGAGACGACGACATTGGCTAGGTACGATGTTTTTGAAGTTCCAAAGACCTTAACCTCCTGAATTGCGTCAACATTGTGGACAGTGGTTTTCTCCTGCACCGTGTCAAATGGGGAACACAATTAACTTTTTCGGATGTTTGCATTAAGTTAACCATATAAAAAAGCATTATGGGACCAGCTGTATAATCGTTTTTAATGGCTAATCCAACACCAATAACAGTACAAAAAAATGGAAGAAAATCTACGGTCTATTGTGATAAAATCTGTAGACATAAGTTTTGATGGAAACATGCGAGTTACTGCTCAACAATAACAGTTCCTTTCAAATAAAAACAACAAGAGCAAACTGATCAGCATGCTATCAGCTGAGCTGTAAAACAGTGGGATTCGATTCCGACAATGTAATGACGAAGCCGACATTCTCATTGTAAATACTGCAATTAATGAAGCATGTTCTGGTAACAACATCGTTGTAATCATCGATGAAGATGTTGACCACCTGGTTCTATTAACAGCTCTCACTCCTACAGGAAAGACATTTTCCTTGTCAAAATATGTAAAGGGAAAGCAAAGAAAAAAATACATTCGTGAAATAAAATACAATCATCGGGACATACCAAAGTATCCTTTTTCTCCATGCGTTCAGTGGATGCGATACTACTTCTGCAGCATTCAACAAAGGAAAGAAAAATTGTATAAAATGTTCCAAAGTAAAGATATGGAACACGACGTGACAGTAGTTAATAAATGCAACTCATCGCATAATGATGTTGCTTAAGCAGGAGAATGCTTTTTTTCTGATCTGGTATGGAGCACATCCCAGTGAAAAGTCCCTAAATACGTTTAGGTACAAATGCTTCGCAAAATTTGTCACTAAAATAAAACCATATATTTCGTCTCTTCCCTCAACTGAAGAGACAGCCATGTGACATTCCTTTCGGTTGTATCACGAAGTGCAATAGTGGCTTGGGAATGAGTAGAATCCTGAAGTGAGGGCTGGAAATGTCAAAAGAAAACCCTCGTGCCCATCACAACTATGGATGCAGTGGCTCCCGTTTCAGTTTTAAGCATGGTGTTTCACAGCTGTAAGACTGACTGGGGAGAAAGATGCGTGTGTCGGAAAGCAAGCATGAACTGCACAACGGCCTACAATAACTGCAATGGGATATGTCACAACGACATACCCCATTACAGTTATTGCACTGTAGGTCATGAGAATCCAATAAAAGGAATTGATGAATGAGGTGGTGCTAGCTGGCCCATAGACGTTCTTTTCAAGACTGACGACGCGAACAATCCCGAATCGAAAAAAGCACGACAAGCATAAAGTAGCTAAGCTTAAAAAATTATTTACAATGAAAATATGGTAGTGAATAAATCCAAGTTTATTACATTCGTTCATAAAATTAAAAATAAGCAATTATCTACATACCAAAAAACATTAGTCTATTTCCTTGTGTTTAAAGATTGCCCAAATGAGGGAGAGGAGAGAATTCAAAAGAAAGCTCCTGCACCGAGACTTGGACGCTACATTCATAATCAATCCGCATTTAATAGTCAATATTTTGGTTAGTGTTGGGGTTACGGCAAAATGTATTTAATATTTTTTGTACACAATTTAATGTTCTTTAATTTTTGTATAAAACTTTTTTTTACATAAAGTTAATATTTCACAAGTTATTTACAAAAACACAAAAAAGGCCTTCAAAATCTTTAAACATCTCATGGAAATTACTGCTTTAGAAATCAGATGTCCATGGCGTGAGAAATTATTTTTACTAAAGCTGTTTGGGTAAATAAATGAGCTATAATTTCTCTAGCGTATGCGTGGCCAGAAAACTTTTTTTTACTGACGTAGTTGCATACATCAAATTTAGTATTTATTTTTACCCACTTCCAGCCATTATGTACCCAATGCAGCCTAAGTATGACATAAAAAGATAGAATCCACCAAACCCCACAATACAACCTGATAACAATGGATTGGATGTTGCTGCAACTTTATCTCGAGGTTTGATATGCAGAGGTTTGACAAACGTGCGTGTGCAAGACTTTTGGGGCACATACGCGGGACATTCCCCCATCGCGATGGGGATGAGCCGCGCATCCGCGTCCTACGCGTGATTGTTCGCTATTTTCAAAGTCAATTATCTTTGTTCGTGTTAGACTTATAAAAAAATGTAAATGATGCTTTTGTTCATAATTTAATGCTCTTAAATTTTTGCATTTAATTTTTTACATAAAATCAATATTTCTGAAGTTTCTTGCAAAAAACCAAAAAAGTGTACACATTTTCCAAGATGGCGGCGAAAGCTCAAGTCTGATCGGTGGGGACTTTTAGTATGTTCAATAGTATGCCCAAACCAACATGTCCACCAATTTTCAAAACTTTCATATTTTTTTAGGCCATAAAACCTATTTTGACTGGGCTATTATCCAAGGTTTTAGAAAGCATTTTATGCATTTAAAATTTTGACTAGGAAGTGTGGTTTATGGTAATGGTATACTGTTAACATATATCTCATTTAATTTTTCCCTCCTGTTTCCAGGTGCTCGGTACAGATTGTTACACACCGAATTAAACAGTTATCGTGTAAAGAAACGTCAGCATGCCAGAAGAGAAAATGTGTATTTCCAGTTTAGAAGGATTTTCCGACGAACGCCATTCTTGCGAGGAGATTCCTACTATAGCCGAAGACGAATGCACTCCATATGACACATGTAGAGTTAGTCTAAATATAAAATGTTCCAGTGCACAAATTCCCCCTCGCACCGAAGAAATTTTCAAATGTGATTTTTGTGACTTAACATTTACACAGTTGGCCGCCTTAAATACACATCATACATACCACACTACTGATAATTCTCTTTGTACCCTTACAGAAAAATCTTTCTCCTGCACTGTATGTGACATAAGATTTTCTGTACAGAGTGCTTTAAAAAGACATCTCCGCACCCACACGGGAGAGAAACCTTTCGCCTGCACTGTTTGTGAGAAAAGGTTTTCTTTAAAGGGTATTTTAAAAATACATATCCGCACCCACACGGGAGAGAAACATTTCGCCTGCACTGTATGTGGGAAAACATTTTCTGATCAGAGTAATTTAAAAAGACATCTCCGCATCCATTCGGAAGAAAAACCGCTCGCTTGCACTGTATGTGGGAAGACTTTTTATGAACATGCTTATTTAAAAACACATCTCCGTATCCACAAGGGAGAAAAACCGTTCGCATGCACTGCATGTGAGAAAAGATTTCCTGCACAGGCTTCTTTAATAAGGCATCTCCGCACCCACACAGAAGAGAGACCTTTCGCATGCACTGTATGTGAGAAAAGATTTTCTCAACAGGGTAATTTAAAAAGACATCTCCGCACCCACACAGGAGAGAAACCTTTCGCGTGCAACGTATGTGGGAAAACATATTCTGAACAGGCTCATTTAAAAACACATCTCCGCGCCCATACAGGAGAGAAACCTTTCGCATGCACTGTATGTGTGAAAAGATTTTCTCAACAGAGTCATTTAAACGCACATCTCCGCGCCCACACAGGAGATAAACCTTTCGCATGCACTGTATGCGAGAAAAGATTTTCTGCACAGAGTAGTTTTAAAACACATCTCCGCACCCACTCAGAAGAGAAACCTTTCGCATGCACTGTATGTGAGAAAAGATTATCTCGACAGGATGATTTAAAAAGACATTTCCGCACCCACACAGGAGAGAAACCTTTCGCATGCAATGTATGTTGTAAAACATTCTGTGAACAGAGTCATTTAAAAAGACATCTCCGCATCCACTCGGGAGAAAAACCTTTCGCCTGCACTGTATGTGGGAAAAAGTTTTCTGACCAGGGTAATTTAAAAACACATCTCCGCGTCCACACGGGCGAGAAACCTTTCGCCTGCAGTGTATGTGAGAAAAGATTTTCATCCCAGTGTGCTTTAAAATCGCATCTCCGTACCCATAAAATTTAAAGACACATCGCGTAAACCTTTCACCTGCACTGTACGCGAGAAAATGTTTTCAGAACAGGGTAATGTAAAGACATCTCCGCGTCTATACAGGAGAGAAACCTTTCGATGAACTGTATGTCAGAGATTTTCTCAGCATGGTCATTAAAAAGACATCTCCGCTTCCACGCGGGAGAGAAACCTTTCTCTTGCACTATATGTGAGGAAAGATATTCCTTGCAAGAAAATTTGAAAACGCATCTTCTTATACATGAAGAAAATACTTTTGGCCTCTATGATATGTGAGAAAAGGTTTTGTGCAAACGACTATTTAAAAATACATGTTTATACCTGCATAGGAGAGGAATATTTCATCCTGTCTGTATGAGATAAGTGATTTTCTTTCCAGTGTGCTTTAAAAACGCATCTCCGTACCCATACAAACCTTTCGATTGTATTGTATGTGAGAAAAGATTTTCTGCAAAATCGTAATTTAAAAAGAGAAGCCCTTTCATGTGCACTGTATGAGATATAGATTTATGGCTTGAAAACACATGAAAAATGCCTCTCCTTACCCATTGAAGTATGTGTCCAACACTGTACTATCGTATGAAATATGGTTTTTTTTGTCGCAAAGAATTTTTTTTCCCACCGTGGTGAAAATGTCCTTGAAAATGGAATTCAAACTCAGGTGTAATGGTGTTTATTTAGAGAAAATATCGCACATAATTATGTTTTGGGATTTCGTGTTTTATGACATTATTAATTTTTTTTTAATATATCACTGCAATATCGGTCAAGACCTACGATCCTTGACGGATACTTTACCCACCGAAGTGATAGAAGTAAAAAAACTGTTTTATTCATGTTTATACTTCAGGAAAGGGTGTTATGAAATGTCACTTATTCAATACTTCTGGTTTTTGTTTTTGCCTAATATTTAATCTTTAAGATTTAACTGTTTTTTCTACATCTGCTGTGTTCTGTAAATGAGGAAATAAATATGAATAATGCTATGTAAATAAATGTTTTACGGTTTCATGTCGAGACTGGATTAATTTTCGCTTTTGTCCGTCTTTTTTTATTTTAAATTAATTTTCTTTTTATTATTTTATTAGAAGGGATTTTGCAATGTGCAGCCAAAGTAATATTTATTGCATGGAGCATCTAATTATACTTTTAAGTTAGATATCGTCTCAAATTTTTAAGTATGAAATGTATAATTTTAATTCTGGACTCAGCTCTGGAAAAATGTATGAAATTTATAAGTTACACCATGTCTCGCCTATCGAATAATGGACTCTTTATCGAGTCTTGCAATATGTTTGGACAGAACATTTGATAATTTTCTCTCAATCCGAGTGGTACCGGTAATCACAGAGGAAACCTTTGTAAGTGACGTTACACATCATAAGACGAAGTCTGATTGGTATTTAAAGCAGGTTTTTTATGAATTTGTTTGTTTAGCAATTTGCTGGATAGCTGAATACACATATGCGATAAACTTTGTGTGTTACTCAAATTAAATTTAATCTTGTACGCGAAAACACGAGTCTATCTAAAATTCACAAGAATGTGGAGGCACCAGTTAGAAAATTATTTATGCAGAAATGTCGTGGTCTAAACGAAAATGCTATCTCCTTTGAAAAAATTTCTAAACTTGAAGAATGTCATTTCGAACTTACATTTAGACACGTTTGAGGTTAAAAACTTCTGTGCTTGTAATAGATTTAAATGAATGTTTTTGAAACAACCCATGCAAACGAAATGTGAATAAGAGGTGGATATTCCGGTACAACAACAACAAACAAAAAAAAGAAATTTACGAAATGATGCATTTAGGTGAACTAGAAGAGGATTCATTTATAGAACTTGCCTCTCGAAATTTGTTTGAAATTTTATTTTATTTTATTTATTTTTTTTGAGCCAAAGAATTTTAGAAAACTTTTATTCAGATAGGAATTCGCTTTTCCAGATCCCTCCCACCACTGACATGGTTTTGTCGTCACAACGCTGGAAGGTCTGTCGATCCCTATTAGGCCATGCAGACTGCAGATAATACGGCGCTCGTCTCTTGTGAAGTATGTAACAAAATATGCATGACGGAAAAAAGTAAATCAGCATCACCGGAAAAAAATGAAATGAAAATAAATATGCGGAGAACAGTCCGACTCAGTTGACTTAATTTTTTTATTTTTGCAGGCTGCTAATGAAGGCTAGAGTTCGATTTCCTGTTCTTAGAGATGGTCATAAATTTCTCCCAACATTTTTGCAGATCAGTGGCTCGTATCAAGACAAAATTCCTTCAGCCGTGCCTTGCGAGTGAGGTTGTCGATTATTCCCATAGAAACGAATGAGATGACAACGAACATGTTTACTTTCAGTGCCACGATTAACATACTACTACAACGTTAATTTAAAGTGTTGGTTAAACGAATAAAATATTGCCCTGGATTCTTAATTCAATCGAGAACACCGTCAATGGAGCTTAATAAAAATATGAATAACTTAGCAAATTACATCACTCTCTGTACCCAGGAATCGTAAGGAAGTACTTGGTCTGAGTACTGACAATAATTGTCGCCCTATTATAATAGGGCGACGAGCTGCACGTCGAAGAGATCCTAGCCACGGTCTGCAGATCGTGAAGAACATTCGCCGTTGTGCTGGTGTGCGTATTCGTATTGGATTAGTCCATATAGGCCGCACACTTCAGCCCGATGCCTATGGTCTGGGACTTCCAGCCAGGGGGCATAAGAAACAACAACGGACGTATGTGCTTGTTCTCAGTTGCTTCTTTTCGTGATATATATTCATTCAAAGGACATCAAACAAGAGTTCCTGATTTGTAGCTCAATCGAAACTACAAGATGTTATGGTGACGATAAAAACTTTTTCTGAATCCGGAGGACTACAGTGGAAAAATTTCTGTGGCGTTTGTGCTGATGGAGCTTGTGCTATGTTGAGGTCAAATTCAGGCTTTCAGAAAAATGTAAAAGAACTTGCTCCTGAAGGGTGTGTCATTTACAGATATGCGTTTCCCACCAAAATTTTACTAACTCTCGAAAAATGTACTTTATTCAGTAATCGAAATTGTTAATTATGTCAAATCCACGGTCCTTAACACTCGTCTCTTTAGAGAATGTTTCACAGACATGGCTGCGGATCATGAAATTCTGCTGGCATCTACGTACGTATATGCTGGCTATATGCTCATCTACACTCAAGAGCCAAAACATTATGACCACCCCTACATTTTGCAATGAATTCGCCTGGATGACGTGGAAGGCACGTGATCAGGTGGAAGTGGTATTTACCTGCTGCTGGAGAGTCTGAAGAATCATTCTTTCACTTACCTCTGTGTGTGATGGGAAAGGCTTCGGATCTAAGCGACTTTGATAGAGGGCAGATTGTAATGGCTCGAAGGCTCGAACAAGTATTTCCGAAACTGCACGACTCATGGGTTATTCGCGACCTACAGTCGTTAGTACTTCTGCAAAGTGGATGAATGACGGTGGAACCAGCAGTAGACGACATGGCGTTGGACGTCCACACGCTATCAAAGAAAAAGGTCGTCGGAGACTCTCGCATGGTGAAGCAAAACCGGAGCCAGACAGTGGCTCAGCTGACAGCCCAATACAATGCAGGGCCAAGTAGAATAGTATCGCAGCACACTGTACAGCGGACACTGTTGGATATGGGGCTACGCAGCAAACTTCCCACTCGTGTGCCTTTGCTGACCAAGTGTCATCGCCAACTGCGCCTGCGCTGGGCCCGGGAACATCGCGACTGGTCCATGGATCAGTGGGAGGGAGTTGCCTGGTCAGATGAATCACGGTTTGTCATTCATCACGCCAATGGCCGTGTGAGGATACGCCGTCTTCCAGGTGAACAGTTGCTCCCTCAATGTACAGTAGGTCATACATAGTCCGGTGGTGACGGTATTACAATTTGGGGGACGTTCTCTTGGGCGTCTCTGGGACCCGTGGTTGTGGTAGAGCAGACCATGAATGCTACTGGGTATGTGAACATCATTGCGGACCAGTTGCACCCTTACATGGCCTCTGTTTTTCCAGCTGGAAATGGAATGTTCCAACAGGACAACGCCCCGTGTCACAAGGCTAAAATTGTGTTGGAGTGGCTCCAGGAACATGATGCTGAATTCCAGTTAATATCCTGGCCGCCTAACTTACCGGATCTCAATCCGATAGCACACATTTGGGATGTCATGGGACGGCAGCTCAGAGTTCAAAGACCACCAATTCGCAATATTTCGGATTTGCGTGACCGTTGCTTAAACATCTGTTACAATCTGTCTCCGGCCATCTACCAAGGACTTGTGGCATCCATGCCAAGGCGGGTTAAAGCTGTGTTGCGCGCCAAAGGTGGGCCAACTCGTTATTGACAGGTGGTCATAATGTTTTGGCTCTTGAGTGTATATGCTGGCTATCAAAGGGAAACGTTCTAAATCGCGTTTATGAGATGAAAGACGAAATCAAGTTCTTTAAGGTTATTTTGTGAAAAATTTCGAATTTTTTTATTACTTTAAATTAATGTTTAAACATTTAGGATTCCAAAAATGCCTTACTTTTGGTTCAGCGATAATGAGAAGCAAAGTTCTAGCCCAAATTAGAAACCGGAAGTGACCTTTTAAAGGGGCCACATATACACTGCTGGCCACTCTAAATGCAACACCCTGAAGGAAACTTGCAAATAACATGAAATTTACAACATGCATTAGCGGAGGTGAGATATGCAAATGATTAGAATTTCAGCGCAGACGCACATCACGCGCGCCTGTGGCGCCACTTCAAAGCGCTATTTGAGGTTTGGAGATTTCGACGATTTCAAGTTCGGCAATTGTGTTTTTCTTGTGGTTTTTTCAAAAAAACGATCAATTCTGCCTCGTCGAAAACAGCGATCATCTTTTGATCAAGTATCCGAGTTCGACAGAGGAATGATAGTGGCCTACCGAGATTGTGGATTATCTTTCAGGGAAATCGGTAGTCGTGTTGGACGAAACCAAACAACTGTAATGCGGATATGTGATCGTTGGATGCAGGAGGGTACGACGTACCGGCGTGTTCGATCGCATCCACCTCAGCGCACCACTTCACGTGATGACAGGCAAATTGTGCGCATGGCAGTGACGGATCGCTCAGTCACATCACGAACCATAGCACAGCACATGCAGTCTGTAACGCATCATCCATTGTTTGCGCGTACCATTCGACGCCGTTTACAGCAGAGTGGTCTGTCCGCAAGACGTCCTTTGCTTTGTCTCCCCTTGACGCAGAACCACAGACGTCTCCGCCGCCAATGGTGCGATGACAGAAGGATGTGGACGGCAGAATGGAATGAAATTGTCTTTACTGACGAGTCACGCTTCTGTCTGCAACACCACGATAGTCGCATTCGAGTCTGGAGACACCGTGGAGAATGGATGCTGAACAGCTGCGTTATGCACCGCCACACTGGTCCTGCACTGGGTATTATGGTATGGGGCGGTATTGGATATCACTCTCGCACACCTCTAGTACGCATTGCCGGTACTTTAAACAGCCAGCGCTACATCTCCGAGGTGTTGGAGCCAGTTGTCCTTCCTTACCTTCAGGGCTTGCCCACAGCCATATTTTAACAGGATAATGCGCGACCACACGTGGCACGCATTGTCCAACGGTTCTTCGTCAATCGCTAGATTGAATTGCTTCTTCGCCCGCCTAGCTCTCCGGATCTTTCGCCGATAGAAAACATGTGGTCCATGGTTGCTCTACGATTGACCCAGATTCCATCCCCAGCTGCTACAGCAGATCAACTTTGGCAACGTGTGGAAGCTGCTTGGTCTGCTGTACCCCAAGAACTCATCCAAAGTCTCTTTGAATCAGTGCTGAGGCGTGTGGCAGTGGTGATCTCCAACAATGGCGGCTACTCTGGCTACTGATTTTGGCAGGAACCACACTTCACAGAAGTCTATAAATTTAATCATTTGATACTTGGTCAACATGTTATCTAGAAAATAAATTTTGTTGTGATATCTCTTGTCTTTCTTGGTGTTGCAATTTGGGTGGCCAGCAGTGTATGTAAAAAATGCATTTAAACAGCTGTTTCTTTGCTTAGAACTTACTTTGAACTTTATGACCAGAAATTACTAAAAAAGTGTGTTCATTGAATGACTCAACAAGACTGGATCGTTTAACAATCTTTTGTGTAATATTTTGCCTTAAGAAAATTTTGTTCAACTGCAAACATTGTTATCAGGTGCTTCTCTTGCAGTGATACTATTTAATTCCGGTTTTATTGGTCTCGTACTTGGTTTTAATTATTTAGAAATAAAACCTGAACCAGAATTGATAACAAACTACAAGGAAATTAACATTGAGCGAATAAGGAAATCGAGGCGACAAATACTGCGAACTACAAAAAAATCCAGAAAAATACTAAAAGCTAAAAGAACATCAAAATTAATTAAAAAATGAAGCCAAGGAAGGCTTGACCCACAAATATGATGAATTTTGAGGTTGTAAAATGTTTACATAATTTTTTGTGCTACATGAAAATCTTTATTTGCGTTTTCTGGAAAACCGCATTTTTCATTTTTTTTTACGTTTACGAAAAATCTTATTTCTTCAAAGGTTTTTAAGATATTGAACTAAAATTTTGTCATAAGGTTCTGCCTATCTACTGGTATGTCATGAAGTAAAATATAACTTGTAAGTATGTATTTATTAATTTACGCGCTATTTTTATTGAAAAATATCTAATTTTTCCTAAAAATATGTTGTATATACAACAATTATTAAGTTTAAGAAGTATTGCAAATATTTTGCTTCATAACACAGGTAAGTGGTTTACTAATAGTTGAAAAAAAAATAAAATATATTGGTTAGATTTTGTTTTAGAAGATTTGGCATGAACGTTAATTTTTACTAAAATTTGACTAAATATGGCCTAAATTTGAAAAGTTAATAAAAATTCCATTAAAATAATTTCGTTTAATTCATAGTTTTATTCCCTGTTTTAACTAAAAACACTTGTGTTTCATAAAAATTTCCTATTTTTCAAAAAAAGTGCCCAAAAGGTAAGCACATACCTTAACCCTTTCAACGGCAGTGACGTAATATTACGTCGAGCCCTGACTGTCTCATCCGGGCAGTGACGAAATATTACGTCTGACCTTAGCCGTCTCATTTGGGCAGTGACGTACCCCTGAGCAGGCGCTGGTGTTTTTTCCAGCACTGCACGGAGTCCGTCCCCCGTTTTCGGAACGATAAAAGGTGCTTGATTTACAACTTCGAATTGTCCGAAATTGGGGAATGAGGACCCCTACATGTACGTCTCCGACGCATTCACGGGATGGGGGTCTGAATAGAGCGACGTTGGTAAGTTGGAGGGGGGGGGGGAGGTTGCAGATCGACTTGCCCGAAAGGTCAAATATTCGGTAATTACATCAGTTTCCAAGAATGAGTGGTGTGGAATGGCTAGCTGGCTGTTGTAAGGCCACAAGAACAGGGCGTTTATGAATTTCCCTAGGATCATAATCTGGGAGATTCATAATCTGGGCGATTTTTTTTATATTTTTAAACATTAACAAGTTAAAAATTTCAAAGGCAATAATTTAAATTATGATTAAATTATTATTACGATTGACGATAAAGTTTTCATTGCACAATTAGTATTTACATATAATAAATTTTATATTAAATACAGGAAACCATGGTTTTTTTAATCCTATGTCAACAAAACTCTTACTAATCGCAATGATAGATAAAATATGATATTGCAATGATAGAATTTCCCTCCTACTTTATCTTTTACTTTACACTCTAGATAAAGCCATCATAGCTAATAAAATCACATTTGAATGAACCATAATGTAAAAATATATAATAAATGGTATTTTTGATATCAATCAATGATTTCTTTAAAAAATCAAGTGATTTAAATCCTAATTTAAAACATGCATATTTAAATTATGTATATTTAAATTTAATTAATCGTCTTTTAATAATTTTTATAACTAAAGTAACGATTTTAATAACTAAAATAATGTCTAAATATATTTTATTTTATTTTATCAATTTGGCTAAATTTCAAACTTTTCCATCATTATTTTATTACTTTCCATACAATTTTGAAAAGTTATTTGATGTTGTACAGTGCTTCATACTGGGAGATGGCTGAATGGTAGGGCTCTGTCTTTCGATCCCGAATCCTACTTCTGGCATGGATGATTCCCGCCTTTCGTAATCGGCTTTAAAAGTAGGATCCAGTCTATCTAATTAACCCTCGTGTAACAAAATATTGTTTAGTTCTTCATCTCAATCTTCTGACATCTTGTTTTAATCTGTAAATTAATGCGTTGGAGGGATTGGTGAGAAATTCTTAGCTGTTTCTTTTCTTTTTTTTTAACTCACGATGAACTACCTACCCAAATTATCAGGTGTAAGGCGTTTAGAGCGCCACATCCGAGGTTATCTCCACAATTTTGATCATCCCCGTAGCTGTTTCCTTAAAATTTCATTGATTTTTGATAATGGTCGGAAGCAAATTAATGAAAGCATAATTTTCCGAGTGAACCTTACGGACCTTGCAGAAATTCTCATTTCAAGGAAAACAGACATCTATAGAACACTTAGAACAAACAGAAGGGATGTGCCCGACGAAATCAAAAATAAGAAAATGAAAAAGGGTGAGCTGATTGCTTATCAACGGGGGAAAGCTTTGATAATGAAGTGGCATGATAAAAGATCTGTTGCCCTTTTAAGTACGATCCATTCCACAGACATGCAAAATATAACAAAACATGGGAAAACTTATAGAAAACCGGTAGCAGTTCTGTATTACAACCATACAATGGGTGGTGTGGACAGAATGGATGCATCTATTTCAAATTATGGGATAATAAGAAAACAGAAAAAATATTATAAAAAAATTTTCAGGTACCTTTTAGATATTTCCGTTTGGAATTCATTCCTTCTTTACAAAAAAATGGAGGGAATCTTAATAATCTGAACTTCCGTTTGAAATTAATAGAGAGAATAACGGAAGAAAACATTTCTTCTGAATCAGAAAATAACTCTATCCATTCATGCAAAATTATCTCTGCCCTAAGGTTTCAAGGAAGACATTTTTCCTCATATATTCCACAAACAGAAAAAAGATCAATCCTTCCAGAAGATGCATTATTTGTTGCCAAACGGAAAATGAAAATGGCAAAAAAATAAGAAAAGAAACTAGATATTACTGTAAAATTTGTGATGTAGCTTTGTGCCTCGCTCCCTGTTTTGAAAAATACCATACAAAAGAATAGAATGTTTAACATATATTTCTATATTCAAAATAAGTATACGTCTTTGTTTACATCATATTTTCACATAATAAGAAATAAGCAATTGTGTATGATATAGCGATCTATTATCGATCTTCTGTTGTAAAAAATTGTAGCACTTAAAAATATGGTATTATGTATTAAGGTTATTACAAGATCATTGCATCTATAATTGTAACATTAGAAAGAACTAACAAATTTTTAGCGATATAATTATTCATTTGTAATATGAAAGAAAATAGTATACTGTCGCGAAAACATATAGAATAAATGAGTCGAAACCAAAAGCAAGGGTGAAACCATGTCGTCCTTGCATGACAAAATAGTTGACTACCAGATGACACGGATTTGAGCCTGTTCCCTCATCCACAAGGATCAACCCCATGCCAGCTAAGAGATTCTGCACCCTTGCCCAATGATATGGAACTGACGCTAAGAGTTTGAGCCTGTTTCCTTGACGACAACGATCAACCCCATGCCAGCCGTGAGACTGCACCCTTCCACAAGGACCAGGAACTGAGTGGTGACTTCTAGACTGTGTTTACTGATATTCTACGTGGACTTCCAATTATGACGCAACGGATTATTATCGTTATACCTGTGAGTGTTAATGAGTCCGAGGACTGAAACTCATGTGTATACATGTGGTGTCATCGATGTCAGCCAAGGTTTGTTTCAGAGTATTTTATATTAATGATAGGGAAGTGTCATTTGGAACTCCTAAATTTCGGCATTCCTAAAATTTTAAGATTTTGAGAGAAAGATTGAAAACAATTAAAACATTAATTACAAAGTTATGTTGAGAAATTTAGTTACTGATGAATTTGAATATGAATGATGATTGATGATTTTGAATATGATGTGTGTAACTATAAGTAAATGTTACTGATGATTTTAATTGGCAGTAATAAAGTTATGTTGAGGAATTTAATTTCTGACAAAACTGATTATTATTGAGGTGTATAACTATTAGTAAAGATTATTGATAAATGTAATTGGTAGTAACAAAGTTATGATGAGGAATTTTATTACTGATGGAATTGATTATCAATGATGTGTGTATCTATTAGCAAATATTTATTGTTGAAATTAATTGTGATAATTATTGAGGTTAACATTGGTGAATATCTAGAAAAATTGCATTGAATGATTCACTTGAAAGAAATTTAGAATAGGATTAAATAATTTGAAGAAAGCTTAATGAATTTTTTTAAAGTGTTATTGTATATAAAATGTATAGTAGTGTAAATAAACCATATATATTCAAGCATAACCTTTGAGCAGTCATTTTGGGTACTGTGTGTCACTTTTTATACTAACCTTGAGATCATGCCAAAAATGGAATATTATGTTATAACCTATATTGTAAAATTTAATATTAACTAATTTTGGTTTGTTAAAATAATTCTACCTTCCAAAATTTCATTACATATATGAAACAATAAGTAATTCTGTGTGTGAACTGCAATATTCTTTTATCGTTTTGTGTGAGTGTAATTCGTTTAACAATGAAATATAAAATTTATAGGATAAAACAATGTGACTGTAACATGACACATTTAAATAATTTGTGTATTATTATGTTTTAATTATATAAAATTTACACGTATAATAATTTTTACCACTTGCACTGTTGCAGAATGTGTAAATATTTTTAACGTCCGTTAAAATGTAGCTTCTGTGTAACAAATTGGTAATTATAGAAGTTTAAATTTTTGGTTCCTGAAATCAATGAAGTAATAAAATTTATATACCACCTCAATATGATTGACTTTCTTTTTGTTTAGAATGAGTTAAGAATTAAGTTTGTATGGTGTTGTGCACTAAATATAAATATCATATCATGGAAATATTATGAGAAAACGTGTGAAAATTTTATGCTAGTGAGATGAAATAGTTAATGGAATTCTCTAGAATTTTTTATTAACTTAAAATTATAAGAGATGGTTTAAAATCTGAAATATTTAATGTTTAATTTATATTATCGAATGTTTTGTTTAGAATATATCTGAAGTTTGGAAGAAATCGAATATAATACTTTTGCGAAATTTTCATAGCATTTTAAAGTTATCATCAATAGTTGAGTTGATGTCTCGGGTTCGAATCCCGTTTGTGATAAGTATGTAAAATAAAGAAGTATCTATAAAGGAAAACTTTTATATTTCTGAAAAAAAGTTCTGTGTTGCCGGTAGTTCTCTTGACTAATAGATTCAAAGGCAATCAGAAGAAAGATTTTATATTCTTCACAGCCTTATACTATATTCCAATTATAATTTCAATACCTTGTTTTCGATCTGCGATAATTTCAAATTCTGTTTAAAATGACAGAGGATCTGAGGAATAATAGTTATAATTGCTGATGTGCATAAAAGAACATCAGGTATGTATATTTATCTATATATATATATATATATTCTAAACTGCATGCTTTGTTCATATGTGGTCCGAACAAGTTAAATAGTGAGACGACGCAGTGAAAAAAAATTAAATTTTTTAATTTAACTACTTATTTAATACTTTACGAACTTCTTTCTTCACTTCCAATCCTGATTAATGCAATTTGTAACAGATTTCGACCAAACTTGGGGAATAAATAGGTTTTAGGGGATGACTAATCAGTGGGTGTAAAAAAATTATTTCTTGAAATAGGGGGGCGGGGACCGATATAACCCCCCTAAACGCAATCAGATCCCGTGCGAAGAACGGGCAAAATGCTAGTAAGTGTATATAAAATTATAAAAAATAGATCTTTCATGCAAAAAACTAGATCTTTCGTTAACAACAGCATTATTTTAAAGATTCGTTGTAAAATAATGCTTTTTACCGAAACACTTGCAAATTGAATCAAATCAAGAAAGAGCAGAAACATTTTCTGCCATGATTTATGAATATTATTTTTATATCTCAAGATATCTTAATGCAGATAAATAACAATATTTATCAGTCTGCTTAACATATGACACGCCATGTCAAAAATAGTGTATTAGAATTTTGATTATATTAGAAAATAAAGCATATAATAAATTTTTAACAGTCATAAAATTTAGAATTATTTAGAAAAGACTCAAACTGCATAATCTTAACTAAAGAACATTTAACTGGCTCCTTTAAGTAATAAATAGACTTAAACTGATTTAATATTTATTCTGAATAGCAGTTTTTGGTCTTTAATAACTTACAAACTAAAATAAAGACGTGTTTTAAGATGAATTCTACATGGAAAATTAGATGAAACACAATTATGAATTTAAATATCTCTAAAAAATAATGATTAGTATATATATATATATATATATATATATATATAATATATAGTATAATGCTTTTTACCGAACATATATCTCAACATCCATCTATCCATCTCTCTGTTTGTGTGTGTTTGTATATGTCAGTAAATATATTTATATTATCATATTTAGCGTGTTAATATTTATTTAAATTCCAAATCATAGATTGCATTTTTACGAAAGCGACAAAAGTTTCTGTACGCTACAAAGTCACGGGTAAGAGGAAGCCTTCTGTCTTTCTATTCTACAAGTACCCGTTTCTAAGAATTCTCCTGCAGTTGGGGAAGTAGTTGGGGGGGATCGCTGCCCCTAAGCAATTTGGAGAGAAACTCTAGGGGGGTGGAAGATTTTTGTTACGGCCGCGGTGTGAGGTAGGAGGGCCGCGGTGTGACAAGCAAAAGATACTTCCGATATTTGAAAAGGGGGAAAGAAATGCTATGCAGTAAAAACAAACTTTTCACGAGAGGAATTGGGCCGGTTGAAGGGTAGAACCGTTGAGATGTTAGAAGCCAGGATAGGTGAATTAGTCTTTTGAATTGAGCCAGTGAAAGGGTTAAAGCTCAAGAAAAATGCGAGCTTTTATCTCACTTCAGTGATAAATGTGGAAGAAAAGACTTGCTTATTTAGCAGATATTTTTGAATAGTTGAGTGATTTAAACCTGAATCTTGAAGGAACGGACACGCATATTATCCACCTCCCTTATAGCCTGAGGGTTTTTGCCTCGAAAAGTTAAAGTAGGAAACATTGCCGTCTTTGAAAAATTGTCCAGTGTTCAGAAATTTGAAGAACTCGATGAGTATCTAAAGTCGAATATTACAGGTCACTTTCAATCTCTGGGAAAAGAGGTTCAACGGTATTTTCCTGAGCCCAAAGAAGAAACTGAAAAAAACCCATTCGTTACTTCTCTAGACGTGATTAGCATTCCCGATAAAATACAAGATGAATTTTTGGATCTTCAAAATGATTTATCGGCACGTGATTTGTTTAGAGAAAAATCGTTCATTCAGTTCTGGTGTGCCATGTATCAATCCTATCCACAAGTATCCAGACTTGCTTTTCGTATTCTGGTGCCATTTATCACAACGTATCTATGCGAGAGTGGTTTTTCTGCCCATGTCCACATCAAAACGAAGTTCCGAAATCGACTGAGTGTCGAAGATGATATGAGGCTGGCTTTATCAAGGACCCAACTACGATTTTCAACCACGAACCAGCCGGGTAACATATTCCCATTCCTAACATGAAATCGCGCCATCACATCGTTTTGCGGCTGCTGATTGGTCAATTGAGTTTGCATCGGTAATTGCCATAATATTTGATCCTAAGCGCATTTTAAATGAGATAAAATCTATTTCTTAGTTGCTTTCATTTTTATATATTATTTTACGCCATATTTTAACAAGGAACGTGAATTTTTTTTAAGTGGCGCCACCTATTAATGTAAAACTAATTTAAAGTGACAAGCTATTTGTAAAAGAAATTTTCGCCATAAATGCCTTCATATTTCTTTTTTGTGCATGGAAAATTTTAAGAAATTGCCAATTTCCGTAGTAATTTCACTGTAAAATTTTAGGAGTAGAATAAAACAGAGTAAATATTACTCAAATTGACTTTTTTCTTAAATTTAAATGTTGAATTAAAAAAAAGGAAAGATATTTTTCTTTTTTTTAAATTTAAATGTTGATTTAAAAAAATGAAAGCTTTATTTATTTTTTTAATTGAAATCTTAATTGCAAGATGCAAATTTATTTTTTGCTGTTTTGCACACTTTAGTTTTTTAACCTTACTCTTAAAAAATAAAAATTATAAATACTCTTCTAAAAATTACCAAAAATAGACTGAAAATAAAGTAACTTTATTGTACAAATGCATACATTTTATAATGCACAAATATGTAATTTAATGCCGTTTTACTTTAGGCTGATTAAGGCATATATTTGCTGCTAGGGAATGTTTTCTCTTTTTACTTGGTTGTACACCAGCTGGTCGTCCTGTTGGCAAGCGTTTACTACCTCTAGTAATGTAGGGAGAGCGTCTTGCAATAGAAGTTGGTTGAACTCCAATTGCAGCACTTCTTCGTTTTATAGGTATGTACCTACCAGCTGTGTGCAAAAAAGTTTCCCAGCTTCCTGTCGATTTAATATTTTTTATTCTTTTAAAAAAAGTGTTTAGATTTATAAAGTTCATTTTTCAGTGAAAAAACATCAAAAATCTCCTTAAGGAGTTCTTGGCGCTTTTCATCGAAAGATGTAGATTCAACGTCTTCGTGAGTAATGTTTTGGGAAATTTTTTTCTGAAGAAGTTGAAGGAATGTCTTCTATAGTACAAGTGCCAGGAATCTGAAATCGTAATGGCTCAAAAAATTCCTTAGGAGGTGCCTTTTCTCCTAAAGCCAAAACTGCTATTTCGTGTTTATTCTTCGGTCTCACTGGTGGAAAATTGCTTGTTACAATGTCAAAATGATTAAATATTGAAAATTGATGTTTTCAAAACCGACCATATAAACCAATAGGACACGAGCAGCAACCACTTCTTATATTAACTAAATAATAATCATTATTGACTTTCACGGAAAATGTATTTTCATTTTCCATTTATATGTCTTCTTTTTTTTATTATGGAGGTTTTATTTTTCAGTGAGAAGAAATAGTCGAGCACTTGCACACCTATTATTAGCAAAATCTCTCAATTTTTTTACGTAGTGCGCTTCTAAATGTGTGGCTACAAAATCTAAAAGGATCAAAACATTGTATGCTTTGACCCGACATAAGACTTTATCCTTAAAAATACGCACACACACTTCTGAAAAATTGTTGGTGTGATGGCCTTTCACTTCCTGATTCCTAAACGCCAGACACCACAATATTATTCTTTCCCAATAAGATTTCAAATATTTATTCCAATTTGCATATGTTGGCAGATAGGCCCCAACATAGCCACATGCATTTTTGTACGCTTCGCCAGCTTCTTCAATAGTCCGAGGATATAGAATGCGCTGAAAAAATTGCATCAGTATACCCCTGTGCTCTTTTGGAATTTCATGCTTTGCCTCCCACAGCCATCTCCATACTGACTGCGCTACATGAAAAATGCACAATAAATTTCTGGAAAATGGCCAAATTTTTTGCAGAGCTTTAATTTCCGCTTCAGAGTTATCTGTCATAAAAATATCGGGAAATCCTTTACCACAAAATGCCTTCTCTAATGCTTCATTTAAAAGCTGAAAGCCTTTTTGATATGATTCTTCTGTCTGTCCTTTTGTAATTAGGACAGCAATTGGTAGAGAACCAGCAGCACACGGACATAACATGAATGTTATACTGTGATTTTCAGGATCACAGGAAGAAGTAGAACCCACGAAAATCATTTCACCTGCGGATTTCAATTCACGGGCTCTTTTCATGATAGGTGTCATAATCACTACAGCAAATGGTTCTTCACTAAACCGAACAATAATGCCATTATTTTCAAATACTTTTAACTTCTCTTTTAATGTCTAAAAAAAATAAATAAAATATAAAAGCATTATTATATTTTACCATGAATATTTTAAGTTTCAAGGAATGTATGTTGAACCTTAATAACAAAAGTGTAAAAATTTATTAAAACACCAGGTACTGCCTTAAATTTTCAGGTTTAAATAATTGATGACAGTCTGGGTGATTCAATAACTCTTATTTTACAAAGGGATCAAAGTGAATCAACATAAACAAACAGTGGCAGCTCGTGGATATGAAAAGTGTGTGCGTGTGTGTGGGGGGACTCTTTATGGTAATGTCCCTCGATTATTATAAACTACTTAAATCTCATTTCTACTTCAAACAAACAAATGTGTAGTCTGGGCTCAATAGGAAGCTTCCTTCTCACTTAATATGAAATTCCAAGAATAACATTATATCATTGTTTTTTATAACTTACCTCAATCACACCTTGGACCTAAATGTTGAAGACGACACTGGTCATACCAAAAGTTAACATCTGTAAGGCGGGTTGATTCTACTGTTGGCCATATCTTCATCGGTAATGTTTTCTTCCAGCTGTAATATTCCTTCGTGGTATTTGCATGCTTCAGCAATACCTATGCCATCATTGAAGTATTCAATGAATTTTTCCCTACGTTTACTCGCAGGAAGACACTTCGATGCTTCTGCTGTGTTGTGGCTATGCTTATGTACATCATTAATTGTAATGACAGCAAAAGATCCTTTCTGAAAATAAATATAACTTAGAATTTTTGTTATATGAATACATCACTAAATTAAACTACTAAATCACATCACTAAAAAAAACTGTATTTTCAATTTTGATTTTTAAGTTTATAACTTACATTGAATAAATACTTGACATCTTTATTATATTTATGAACTTTTATTAAAATTATTTTAAACAAAATTATTTTTAGCAAAACTATATGTTCATGCACATAAAAAGTTAATGGAATAATTAGTACAAAGTTCATTAGTCACATTAATTCTGAACATTTTTATGACTTACTTCTACAAAAGAATCAGCTTTCTTAGTTCTAGCTGTGTTTAATTTTGCTTTGATCTGAATTGTAGCTTGATAGCCTGAATTTTTCGAGAAACTTCTTTTATTTACATCAGGGAATAATTTCATAAAGGCACTGATGACAAACAAATATTTTGCTGCAATTGAGATACAGAAACATAAAATTAACAAAATCAAAATTAAAAGTACAAAAAAATTGGAAAATATATGGCTCTTGGTAATAATAATAATAATAATTGGTTATTTAATAGAAAAATTTGGTTCTATACTTTTAGAGAATAAAACCTAACTTCTTTCATTTAAATATCCGGTTATTGTCTTATGAAATGCATGCATGAGAAATTTTGCTTCAATTAATTAGTTCTATCAATCAGTTTCTATTGAACTGTATCGCATACACATCAAACCTCTACATAAATATAATTTAAAATTTAATAATACATAAATATAATCAGAATTCATGCAAACTGCTTAAACAGAAAATTTTGATTTAAAATGCTTACTTACATGGAACTATGAAAGAATTTCAGTCAAAAAATTTTATAAACAAATAGCTTGTCATTTTAATATATACATGAAAGCATATGCTTTTGCTTTTACATTAAGGTAGCTATGTACTAAAAAAAATATCTCCTTTCCCATTTTCACTGCTTCCTGACTTTTGTGGTGGAAGGAGTCCAGTTGACAGTTCGAGAATTCCACCCCCCTTAGGATTGACAGTTTGAGGGATTGTAATGACCGTCTCTCTATAGGGGGTCATGCGCTGCATTCCGATATCCTCGCCTTTCCAAATTATCCCCGAAAAGAAATCGCAAACTGCTAGTTGTAGCGGGCAAAAATTCTAAACTGTCCAAGGCTTATGATTTTGCCATCAGTTTACTCACTGCTACGATTGGTCCCGCCATAAGCATAAAAGTAAAATTAAGACCGACTTTCACCAAATCAACGAGAAATTAAACAAAGCAAAATATACAAAATATAAATTTCACTGAAAGAAAGTTCTGATTTTGTGTCTTTAAACAATGTTGCAAATTATCCTTATCTACAGAGAGAAAGTTAGTACTTTGAAACTATTTCTTAATATGAGTTCATTACAGACAATAGTAAATTAAGGATTTTAATACTGAAAAATTGGGATTTGTCGGTGGAAATGAAATTAGGTTTAAAAGAAATAATCTCAGAAAACTTTGAATCTTAAAGGAATTGCTCATAGGATTCCGATAAATTAAAGATATCTACAATATCGCACATCGGGGAGATATTGCAGATATCTTTAATTGTAACTTCGATTTAATCATTTGGAAATCACCAGTCATTTGCTGCTAATAAGTATCCTATGCCTGTATTATAAAACATGACTGTAATAACAATTTTAGATATTTTATGTTCAGCTATCACAAATTTCAACCTATTCCAATTCAAGCGAATACAGGTCGAAAACTGCCACATCTTACTTTATCCTTTTGTTGAAGTTATTAATTTGTTGTCTAAAAGAAAACTGCTTATCTGTTGTGTATTATAATATTCGGAACTTTAATGCGATAACGTATCTGTATTTTCTAAAATTTGAGAGCCATTAAAACGTATTTTGAATTATTTTATCTAAACATAGTGAGAACTACATTTTTTTCCTTTAATTTATATGTACTTAATTTAAAACCATTCTTCCTGACGTCGTCTTTCTGTGCGTTAAAGTAAACAAACACTGACTTCTTGCACATAAACTTCAGAAAAGGTTCGATATCTTGAGAAAATTGTCTAATATAGGTATAATAAAAGTACACATATATAAAAGTACTATATATATAAGTTATATATATAAAAGTACTATAAATAACTGTGCATGATTATTGAAAAGTTTTCACATGACACAAATGTAGAAATTCTAGAATAATTAAACGCTAGATTTTTTTTGTTGTAAGTTTCTCTAAATATGGTGAGTCCCATGGATAAGACATTGAAAGAGGTGCCAAAATGAGGCAGAGTAAAAATACGAAATTATCAACAAATAATGATAAAATATAATAGTAACTAATAATAGCAAATACTTTCAAACTAGTTGATATAGTTTAGGCTTCAGACAACGGTGTTTAATGCATTTATGAAATTTTTCAATACATTCAAAACTCCATTGATTCGTTCTTAATATTTCTTATACTTTAAAGATGAACGTGAAAGAAAGTTTTCGTATATCTGTCCTGTATATATTTACTTACCTTTTTCTTTTTTTCCTATATATACCTAAAACTAAATACCCGTGCTTCACAACGGAATACATAACTTCAGTAGTAAAGTGTTGTCATTTCTTTGAGGAGATAATCCTATAATTTAATGACCCCGATCCAACATTAAATAAGGGTTTATAGATTTATATTTATTTCTTAATTTTGGGCCCCTTCTGGATTTTTTAGCTTTCTTAGTACCTAGGGCCTCAGATGAGCCACCATGCAAAATTTCAGCTTCTTAGGTCTTATGGTTCCAGAGATGCAGTGATCAGTCAGTCCGTGTTTTATTTTGAGGGTTTAAGTCCCATTTCACATCAAATTTTTAAAAATATTTCTTAGTGAGCGCCTAAAGCCGAAGCTCGTCGAAACAGAACAGACAATGCTACTCAGCTGCAAAGACAGTTGCTCTTGGCAACAGGACGAAGGGTGTCCAGCCAAACAGTACGTAATAGGCTTCATCAGGGAGGTCTCTATGCACGTAGGCCAATGGTCTGCCTTCCGTTGACCTCACGCCACCGTGCGGCCCGAAAAAGATGGGCTGCTGAACATCGAGATTGGGAGCAACATGATTGGAGCCAAGTGCTGTTTACAGACGAGTCCCGATTCAGTCTGGAGTGTGACACCCGACGTGTTTTGGTATGGAGGGAAAGGGGCACTCGAAATAACCCCACATTCGTTCGTGAAAGGTCACAATACAGACGAGCTGGTTTTATGGTATGGGGTGGAAGCAGCATAGGTGGACGTACGGACCTGCATATCATTCGGAATGGTACTTTGACGGCCTGAAGGTATGCAGACGAGATACTGAGACCTCATGTCATACCTTACGCTGCAGCCATTGGAGATTCCTTTGTTTTCCAGCATGATAATGCCAGACCGCATACAGCTCGTCTTGTGGAGAACATGCTTGAAGCTGAAACAATACAGCTTATGGAATGGCCAGCGTGCTCTCCTGACCTGAATCCAATCGAGCATGTTTGGGAAATGCTCGGACGACGCATTGCTGCGAGACCAAGGCCTCCTTTTACTCTCCGAGACTTGGAGATTGCACTTCTTGATGAGTGGAACAGTATTCCCCAAAGTCTTATCGATAACATCATCGCATCCATGGAAAACAGGTGTGCAGCAGTCTTAGCTGTTCGAGGAGACCACACGCCATATTAAAAATCTTGCATCATTTCTAAACAATACTTTTTTTTATCGTTTACATATAACCAATTGTATGACCCTGAACAGGGCCCTTTTTTTTCTTTTGCTGAGGGCCACCTTATCCTA
This sequence comes from Dolomedes plantarius, assembly GCA_907164885.2. Lineage (NCBI taxonomy): Eukaryota > Metazoa > Arthropoda > Arachnida > Araneae > Dolomedidae > Dolomedes > Dolomedes plantarius. The sequence goes on from OU015499.1 coordinate 106,465,526, forward strand.
AACTTGCCTTTTTTTATCTTACCTTCTCTAAATTTTTAAGTTAACTCTTTAAACTTAAATTTTTATTCTTAATAATTACTTAATTTTTTAATCTTAAATTTTCTCTTCCCCTCAACTATTGAAGATGTTAAACTTAAAAGTTTTGTACATTGATTGTAATAGTAACTCTTAAATTTAACCTAGCCTTTATTTTAACTCCTGAGCACATTATCTTTGATTACATAACATCTTGCAAAACCAGCTGGTCAAGGCACTCCGGTCATCATATCCAATTCTGCTCAGAAGGCACTTCAACGAAAGGACCCGATAGTGATATTTTACCATTACAAATATTATTTTTAAAATATTATTTTAAAATCTAAAATGTTTTTAAATATTGGTTTTTTTTCAGGCAGCAATCGTGGGATATTACACGAAGAAGGTTCTTTTTATGGGAGTGAAGAACAAGTATTGCTCTATATGTAGGAGAACTGAGAGAAATAATATTGATATTCCGGAGCATGATTGCTACAGAAACTGGCAAGGGAGTTCATCCGGTATGGAAGCTGGTATAATTGTTGATGGCTTCAAGCAAAGCTTGGTGATGTATGGAGCCAAGTATTGGAGACTTATTGGCGATGGTGACAGTAATGTCTATAAAAAAATCTTAGATGCAAGACCATATGATAACTTAACGGTAGAAAAAATGGAATGTAAAAACCATTTGCTTAGAAATATGTGCTCCAAACTTAGAGAAGTGGTTAGAAACAGTAAATATGGGCCTTGTTATCTAAGAAAAGAACTTGGCTGTAAAATTTTCAAAATGAGACAAGCTGTTGTGTGTGCTGTTCGATACAGGAAAAATCAAACAAATGTACCATCACATGAAATTCTAAAAAGTTTGCGCAAGGACATTTTAAATGCCCCTCTACATATATTCGGGGAACACAAAAGATGTGAAACATATTTCTGTAAAAAATCGCAATCTAGAAATTTCATTCAAGAATTTACGAAATGCGGACTGCTTTACAGAATAATGGACATTTTAAATCAATTAGCAGACAATGCAAAAAGTCTGTTATTCGATGAAAATAACAATTCTGTCGAAGAACTCAATGCAAGAGTTGCCAAGTACATCGGAGGCAAACGAGTGAACTTTTGCATGAGGCAATCGTATCAAGCTAGGTGCAAAGCAGCAGCGTTGTCTCATAATTCTAAAACACCAAAGCGAGAAATGTTCCTGGCTCTCCATGGAAGAAGTCCAGGAGCACAAACGAAGTTATTTGAAAAAAGAAGGGGTGTTGGCAATGAAAACAGAAGTAAACGTAAACAAATATCTGGAAGTTTGGTTCAACGACCGATATGTCTGTTTCCCTCTGTAGATGAAAAAGCAAATTATGGAAGTCAGGCACAAAGACCAGATCTTCCATCTGATTTGTTTAATATTAAGAAAACTGAATTTCTGGAAGCCCTGAAGTTAACAGAGGATGAGAGGGTACAAATACAAAAAAATACTATTTTTCAAAGAGATAGCCCAGTGTGGCTGGAAGAACGAAGAAAACGCCTAACAGCGTCAAATTTCGGCCACGTATGCGCAAGAAGGGCCGATACAGGGTGCGAAAATTTAGTAAAATCGCTTTTATATTGTCAGTATGACACCGAGTCCATCAGGTACGGTAGACATCACGAAAAAGATGCTTTACATTACTTAAAAGAATGTTTTAATATAAACATCAAACCATGTGGCCTTTTCGTAGATGCCGAATTGCCGTATCTATGTGCTACACCAGATGGGCTGATAGAAGATGATGGTGTCATAGAGATAAAATGCCCCTTTTCGTGCCAAACAATCTTGCCAGAGGAAGCTATTGCTTCCAGAAAATTCACGTTTTGGACCTACAATAAAAAAAACGAAAGTAATTGGCCCAATTAATAAAAAGCCAAGGGCAGCTACACATAACAAAAAGAAAATATTGCATATTTGTGCTGTGGACGAAACAAGGTGCAAAGGTAGATAGAATCGAAAAAGATGATGATTTTTGGAAAAATTATATAGAGTCAAAAGTTAAACTATTTTATTTCGATTGCTTGCTTCCAGAGATCATAGATCCACGATATCCGAGATCAATACCAATACGCAATCCATCTTATATTTTGGCTGCACAACAAAATAGATATAAAAAAATTCAAGAAAAACTTGAAGTTAGTAAAAAAAAAGCTTGAAACATTTTTTTCTATTTAAAATTTTTTCATGTAATTAAATAAATTATAAATAATTTTAGTGCTTGTACAGTGGATAATTTTAGTTTACATGTGTTATAATATTATTTTAATGATAGAGAAATTTGAAAATCTTAGTTTCATGTTTATTTATTATCCTCCCAACAAACACAGGACTGACGGCAGCTTATCGGGCCAGTGCTGGAAGCGGCGGTAGAACGACAAGTACGGGAGAAATTTTCTGGGCCGTTCGCGGGTTGTTTACGAACCTTCGAAGGGGAACGCTTTGCTGTTTACGTGTTTCAGGGCCTGTGATGGGTTGATATGAACCGCGCCGATACCGACATGGCTCCATCGTACCTTAATCGGCCGTCCGATTCGTAGCCATAAGTAGCAGAAATCTGTATCAGAATTATGGATTTGAAAGGGAAGGTGATGATTAAACAAAAGATACTTTTCAGAAAAATGGCTCTTATTTCTGTGTAACCTCTTTTACGAGGAAAATTCACATAACATTCTTGGTATGTAAAGATTATATTATGTGAGAAATGTAAGGTAATCAAAAAGTAGTTTCATTGTTAATTTTTTATCTATTACTGGAGAAATTTTAAAAATATCTACTTAAAAATGGAGCCTTGTTGCACCACTCTTTATTTAAAAGAGAGGAATTAGTGGTATCTATCTTATTTTACTACTCATTTATTTTTAGCGGTGGATGTCACACATTTACGTAGCAACTTCCACAATGAATTTCCTAGTAAATATTAAAGATATTTTTTCTTAATCAAACTCTTCTCTTTTTGTTTTTACCTGCACTGCAAAAATAAAATGCTATTTAGTGCATGTAACCAAATTATAATTATACCTAAAATGTATAAGAAAGTGCCTCAGCTACCAAAATATATTTGCAGTTGTTAATTTTCAAGCACATATTTCAGACGGGTATGATTTTGATTTTGAAACGGATATAGACGTAGATCTCCAATGTGGGGAGAGGTTCCATATTTATGCCCTCTACTTCTGAAAATTGTTCTTATTTATCTTATTTATCTTAGTTATTATTATAATCTAAGAACTTCAGCTTGCCAGCCTTGAAGCAGGGGAAAGAGAGGGAATAAGATGGGAAAAAAATGCCAGCCACGGGATTCGATCCCGCCACCGCTAGGTTACAAACCCAGAGCGCTACCACCCATGCTACGAACCACTCAAGTTAAATGTGTGTATTACCGATAACAAACCAGAGCATGTTGGCGGTTTCAAGATAATCTTCGTGCATGTTCGCTAGGGTGGAACGAAAAAACTTTTTTTTAAATTTAAATATGCTATAGTTTTCAAAAGTTGCCTCTTGGGATTAGAATAAAGAATATAAAATAAAATTTTATTGTTCTACTAAAATCTTTTCAAGTACCGCAAAGTGCTTTAAAATGGATATTTTTATGAAAAAGTGATAAAATTTGAATTTTTTTATTTCTTTTATAGTATATTAAAATAATATATATATATATATACATATATATATTGTAAATAAAATATTCAAAATACGATATTTTTACAGGAAACTTACAATTCTAAGTATTTCTAACTGTTAAATGCCATTACAGAACAACTGATTTTGTAGAATTTCGCGATTTTCATCATATTAATTTTACAGTAGCATATCTTAATAATACACAATTGAATGAAAGAGAAACAATTTTTAATTAACGGGCATTAGTTAAAATAAACAAATCACACTTATTTAGAAAAATATTAATAGTGATTAATGTCTTTAAAAGCAAAACGTTATTTTGAAAAAAACATTTATGTTTTTCAAAAGTCCATAGTAATCACACATGGTTTCCATTGCTTATTTCACTGACACATTGAATTGTTTTTTTTTGTTTGAAATTTTGGCATTTTCTTTTGAGATTGTATTTTTGTTTTTATCAATGCATCTCTTGCAGAAGTGTCACGAACGGACAACTCGGTATAGAATTTAACAATCCTTTCTTTCTGTTTGTGTGTGACATGGAAAATTATTGAAGTCAATACGTTGACTCTCGTGATCATATTCTTTTGCTTCCTTTATAAACGGCTTTAGTTTGTCATCAGAAATATGGCTCTTCATAGGAAGTCCTGTTACTTTAACATCATTCCATTCAATCATGTCAATATAATACTTGGTATCTAAATTTATACGTTGGTTTAAAAACTTTCTGATGTCCCCTTCAATTTTAGCCTTTGTGTTTAGAATCAGACTTAATCCAAGCTCTCTTATGTGACTGCGATCATCTGATATCATACAAAGGAGGAGATTTTCAGAAGCAGCAAAGTATGCATTTCTTTGAATAACTGGGTGAATTAAATTTTTAAGAGTCTGATGGAGGTAACGTGAATAGCTTACAAGTTTCCACAGGTGCTTTGATCCATGGATACAAGATGCTTTCAGCTTTAGGTTAAACCAAACAGCTGCATAAACTTTCAAAATGTACTCAGTCAGTATTCGGAGATTTTTTGCAGGATATTCTGTTCCCGCATACAAGGGAATTATTCTGTTTGCTAATCTAATCCATCTTGAATGGCAAAGTTTTCCTGGTTTTCTCATGGACAAATCAGAACACCTCCCAACAGAGATTGCATTACTCATTTCTAACAAATATTTTAGGTCCACACGTAAATCTTCCTTAATTTCTAGTAACGGAATGTCATTTTCAATAGGTGCAAATTCGATGACTGGTAGTTCATAGCAGTTTTCTAGTAGTTTACCTATTTCTCCTCCAAATTCATTTGGACCTTTAATTAGGATGTAGGGGCAGTTCATTTACTTGAAATAAACAAATCAACCACTGCAGTGGCCTTCTTAATTCCTTTTCCAATAAAGGAATCGCACCATTATTCAATCCAGTGTTCAAGCCAGTTCCATCACATCCAATTACAGTAATGTTTAAGTGTTGGTTGTTGCCGTTGAAAGTGCTATTATGCCATCTTTTATACCTTATCCAGTGACAAAAATCTGCTTCAGAAAATTCCTCCTTTGTATGATATCAGATGATCGCAGTTATGTAAGAGAGCTTGGATTACGTAGGATTCTAAAAGCAAGGACTGCAAATGAAGGAAAGTTTTTAATTCAACGTATAAACTTTGATGCCAAGGATTATATTGATATGATTGAATGGAATGATGTTAAAGTAACAGGATCTCCTATGAAGAGGCATTTCTGATGAAAAACTAAAGCAGTTTATAAAGGAACCTATCACGAGAGTCAACGTATTGACTTCAATAATTTTCCATGTCACACTGAAGCAGTAGAAGGGATTGTTAAATTAGTTAGCGAGTCATCGTTGTCCGTTCGAGGCACTTCTGCGAGACATGCATTGATAAAAACAAAATTACATTAATACCAAAATTTGAAACAAAAAGAAAAAAAATTCAATGTGTCAGTGAAACAAGTGATGGAAACCATGTGTGATTACTATGGACTTTTGAAAAACATGAATGTTTTGGTGTACTACAAAGGATCAGGAACCAAAACAAAACAAAACAACAATATAAACTAGCAACAGAATAAACTTGAAAAATATACAAGAACTAAATAGGTATGATTTGTTTGTTTTAACTATGGTCCGTTAATTAAAAATTGTTTTTCTTTCATTCCAATGTGTATAAGAATATGCTACTGTAAAATTAATATGATGAAAATGAGATGTATTTCATTATGATTTGAATTCTTTAAACTGTAAATACTGTTCATATGACTAAGATTTCTTATAATGACAAACTAACAAAAATTTTGTCATTGTAAGAGTAGCTCAGTGGTTTGATATAAAAAAGGGGGGTCGTCGTCTGTGTTTTTAGCTTCCCAGAAGCTTATGAAAACAGAAAAAAATGCTTCAGCTATCGAATTTGATATTTGGTTTAAATTCGCCGCCATTTTTGAAAGATCGGGGAAGAAAGGCAGGACTTCGGATGAATGGCAGCTACGTGGACCAATGAACGACGTAGAGAACAACGCTTTTGCACGGGTTGCCACTTTAAAACGTGACGTAGTTAGGGTAGCTTCACCTAGACCAGCCATTAATCCGCCCTTAACTGCAACTAGTGGATCTTCGGAAACGAACCTGGACTTAGAAATGGAACTGAATACGACTACCGCTATGGACTTCCAAGCAGATATGACCAGAGCCTGACTAAGGCAGGGGCATACGGGGCAGTTGCCCCGGGCCCCCACATCAGAGGGGGGGCCCCTAAATCGAATAGAAAGTTTAGTATTAAGTATTAAGTTCTTCATTACTGAAGTAGTGAAGCAGAGGGGGGCCCCAAAGAAGTTTTTGCCTCGGGCCCCAATTAGGCTAAGCCGGGCCCTGGATATGACCGCTCAAAGATCGCCATCGCCCCTAGCTGCAACGATCCAGAAATACCCGATGACGAATTTGGAAACCTACATTCTCGAAAAAGTGTTGAACCCGATCACGAACCAAGAAATACGTCAAGAATTGCTGTCTACTTACCCGAGCGTGGAAGCTGCATATTCAAGACTGGGAGGTAAGCCGGATTATTATTTGTCGGCAGAAATTAATACCACTAACAATTTCCTGAACACCAACACACCTGATAACTCGAATCCTAAGCCCCGCAAGAGGGCAAACATTGCACTTAACCAATTAACTAATGTTCACAACTCACACAATAATAACACTCAAAATAACGGTTTTATATTTCCTAACGCCAGACATACTGCTAGACAGTATAAACCTCTTCTAGCAACTCCTAATACTATCCAAACCAACAACAAATTCAGTGGATTATCCGAGAAAACATTAAACGACACCACTATTCCAAATTCTACAGAAAACACTAAAGTAAAGCCAAAACTATAGAGTCCCCAACCTGCTGTAACTGCAGTGGTAATCACCCTGCCAGTTACAGAGGCTGTGAAAAATTCCCCAAACTTAAAATTAAAAAAGATATCAGACAATCCCAACCCCCCAATCCCATAAACAATACTGTCAGGCCAAATTTCTCCTTCGCCAATGCCCTCACTAACTCCACAAACACCCAAAATCCCCCACAAACCCAATCCCAGCCACCCCAAGCTAATATTCATCAATCCCAAGCCCCCAGCGTTGATCAAAACTCCCCACAAAACCAAGTTTCTGCCCTGATAAATGAAATTAACCAGGAAATTAACAATATAGACTACAATGCCATAATCCCCCAACTTAAGCACATCCTTGCAGAAATAAAACAACAAACTAACCATGTAAATAAGCTGGAGATATACCTTCGTTATCTCCCTAACCTAATCTCCATCCCCCATCATGGCTAATTGCCAAAGGTTTTGCCTCTCCGTTCTTTCTTGGAATGCAAATGGTATTAAATCCAAACTCCTCGAATTTCGGGATCACATAGATGAGCACTCTCCTGATATCATCCTCGTTCAAGAAACACATCTCCACCCAGGTGTCAGAGCAAATGTAGCAAACTACCACACCTACAGAAACGACACACCACCTAACCCTGTCCCCTACAGGGGCACTGCCATATACATTAAGAAAAATATCCCCCACTATGAAATCCCACTTCCCAACCTCACAGCCATCTACGCCACAGCACTTAAAGTCACTCTCAATAATAAAACCCCCTTCTTAATTATCTCCACTTATATTCCCCCCCCCCAACAAAACCACACTGACGTACATAATGATTTGATTAAAATAGCCCAACTTGACAATAACACCATAATTTTTGGAGATTTCAACGCCACACACACCTTTTGGAACTGCAACACTAACAACACACATGGAAATACAATCTATAACTTAATTAACAATTATGACATTGACATACTTGCACCTGAAACACCAACACATTACAGCCACCAAGGTAATGGCTCCATTATTGATTTTGACCTCATTAAGGGAGTCCCTTACCCCATGAACATACAAACACTCAATGCACTAAACTCAGATCACCTTCCAGTCCAACTAACCATAAATTTCAACTCAAATCTAAACCACAACACCCATAATACTATTACTGACTGGAATCACTATAACTACTTACTTAAGAATACACCATATAACTTTAACATCCCAAACACTCCTGATGAAATAGACAATTACACTAAATACATAACCGACACCATCACTACTGCCTATAACACAGCTACACAAACAATTCACAACAATATTAACAGAAAATCTACTGGCAAAACACTCAACCACCTTAAAAATCTCAGAAACAGCACCAGGAAAACATGGAAGCAAACCAGACTCCCTCATCACAAAACACTCATGAATCAAGCTCAAGAAAACTTAAAAACATACATCAAACACAAGTCAAACACCAGATGGAATTACTATGTATCTAACTTAACCACACAAAACAACTCTATCTGGCAAGCCACACGACAACTTAAAACTAGGAAGTTCAACATGCCACCACTTTACAATAACACTACAGATACACAAGCTCTTACCCAGGAAGACAAAGCTGCATTAATTGCTCAAAAGCTAGCTAAGCAGTTCACCCCCCATAACTTATCCCATCCCCCCACTGAGAGAGAAATAATTTCTAACCTTGAAAACCTACTAGACTCCCCCATCCCTCCTATTGATACACATATCCCCCCCTCTGAAGTTATTAACCACATCAGGAAACTTAAAAATAATAAAGCCCCTGGTGCGGATAAAATCACTAGTATAATGCTCAAGAATCTACCACCCAAGCTCTTAATTTATATCACCACCCTCATTAATGCCATTATTCGCACCAGCTACTTCCCCTCTCCCTGGAAAAACTCTATAATTATCCCCATCCATAAACCTGGTAAAGCTCCCTCTGACCCCTCAAATTACAGACCCATTAGCCTACTCTCAACTATTAGTAAACTAGCAGAAAAATTCATTCTTAACTTAATTAACACCCACCTAGATAATAACATCCTCTCCCCTTACCAATTTGGTTTCAGGCGTTCTCTCTCAGCCCCTCATCAATTATATAGAGTAGTTAGTGATCTCGCCAAAGCTAAAACTTACAGCAAATCTACTGCTGCTGTCTTCCTGGATATCAGCAGGGCACTCGACTCAGTCTGGGTACAGGGACTCATTCACAAACTCATTAACTACAATTTCACACCTAGCATTATACACTTAATTTACAGCTACCTTACAAACAGAACATTCCAAGTCAAACTTCAAAACACACTCTCACAGAAACACAATATTCTCTGCGGTCTGCCACAAGGCAGCTTACTGGGTCCAGTTCTGTACTTAATTTACGTAAACGACTTCCCAACACACTTCAGAACACACACTGCTGTTTACGCAGATGACACAGCCATATACATGTCATACAACAAAATTAACTTTGCAGTCAACCAGCTTAACATCCACCTACTCCACATTCAAACATGGACACACAAATGGAAAAGGAAGCTCAATACAGACAAATGTGTTGCTGTCATGTTTTCCAGAAAATCACCTACGTCTTATAATGACCATAACATCATAATCAACAACACTGCTCTGCCCTGGAAAAAATCCTGTAAATATCTTGGAATTACTCTTGACAAGAATCTCACTTGGCGTCCCCACATAAAACACATTATTGATAAATTTCGAGCTGCTAAAAGAACACTCTTCCCCTTAATTGCTCGAAATAGTTATTTGAACTTAGATATGAAGTTGCTCATCTATAGTGCATTCCTTAGACCTATCTTAACCTATGCTTGCCAGGCCTGGTCTTACTGTCCAGAGTATCAAATAAATAAAATCTGTGCTGCCCAAAATAGTACTATTAGAACAATTGTAAATGCCCCCTACTACTTTAGAAATTATAAAATTTATGAAGAAATTAACTTCCCCCCCCCCCTCACTAAATTCATCCACTCCCTTAACATTAAATTTTATGAGAGCATTGAAGCTAATGAGCTTACTCTCCTAACTGATCTCTCTGATTATGACCCTAGGAAACCCTTTAATAGAAAGAGGCCAAGAGCCTCTTTGGCTCTTAACTGGTAATTCCCTTCCTCTTGATGTGTCCCAGTAGCACAGACGGTAGAGCGCGGAGCTCTACCGTCTATGTAATTATTGAAAAATATATATATATATATATATATATATATATATATATAAATTTTTCAAAAATTAATACGTAGCTCCCGGTCTACGGTAAAAAACATGTATAAAATATTTACGAAAATTGATACTTGAGTTTGGTTTCAAACCCAAGGTAAAGAAAATATTATTTATTTTAACATTAACTCTCCTTCTTAGTATTTTCCTTTTCTCTATCCACTAAACTTTCTCAGGTCGCAGAAATTCGAGGAAACAAACACACTTCTCTCCTATCTCTTTTACTAACATCTGCTGACAATTTTATTCCGGTGAACTCCAGAAAAAGCAATGCTATCTTCTAGAAGTTGGGGGTAAAATTCTACCCAGGCACTTCTCCACAATCCAGTTGCCAGTTGCCAGGGTAGCTTCACTCGTAGTGGGTGCCTCTTAAAAGAAGTTACCTCCAGCTTAAGAGTAAGTAACATTGTTTATTGTTTAGAGATTTGTGATTAAACTAATTGCAGTTATTTAAAATAATTTATTGTTTTTAATTTTCAACGTTTCAAATTTAATGCATATATTGATGTAAAAGAATGGGTAGGATTAACTGAGTTGATCTTAAATGTCTTGCCTATAGTTATTAAAGGATATAAAAGTTAAATTAATGTAATTGAATGTTATACAAATTCCAGAAACTTCATTCTAACACTGTTTAATTTAGATATACATTTATGCAAATTCTTTTGTATTTAAATGAAATATGTAATTTTACTTTGTAGTAAAGTAAATATCTTTTTATTTGTATTTAACTTCGTAGATAAGATCAACAAAACATCAGCCTGGCTTAAAGGATTGTGGAAAGCATCAAAAGGTAACGTGCTATTCTAAAACTTAATATTGTGGCATTTGTTAAGAATTGTAAGATTTCAAAATTTAATAATTATAAATTTCCTTGCAAAACAAATAAGATAAATAATATGTTAAGCATTTTAAAAGAATTTGGATTAAATGAAAACAGTAATGAGTGATGGTGAAAATGTATTAAATGTGGTAATTGAATTGCTTGATGTTCTACGACATAAAATTTCTGATCATCCAAATACAATAATTGACTTCTTGACAGAACAACTGACTTTATTATTAACCAAAAAAAAAGCCTTTCATTATAGTTCTGAATCAATGATATTTTGTAGTATATTATATAGTAAATATTTGAATGCTTAGAATAATTATGTCTATCAAAGTATCCTCTTTAAACATACAGACTTTGTTCCATTCCCAACCTCCAGTCAACCAGAGCAGAAAATTATAAAAAAAGAAAGTTACTATTTTTCTTCAAAATTTTTAGTTCTGTACAGTGATTCGCAAGAGCTAGTTAATGAGCCATACCTTAAGAGAGGGGAAAAAACTTTTAAATTTCCATATATTAAACCTTTACATAAACATATTACTTAACAGACATTCCTAATTACTTACAATTTCTTATATTACATTACATAGAACTTCATCCATAAAACAGCTATAATATAACAATGAAACTTTTTAAAATTTACAACATTATTTATGTTTTTAATATAATATATCCAGCATTGCAAGCATTTTGCATATGTTCACCTTCATGCTATAATTTTAAAAAATTCTAACAGAAGTTTATTGATTTTATACTTATAGATGAGATATCTGATATGCATATTTTTAACACAACATACTATATAATTCTGATTTATGCTCAATCATGCAGTCTGTATGAGTGCATAAAAGAAGCAACTGGAAAAAAATCATGCACTTATCAGCATACATCTAAATATTAATGTTTATAGTTGATTTTTTATTTTTTAGTATCGCATAATCATATGTGTATAAATATATGCAGAAAGTTATTCTATTTTTCATCCCTTAGTTATTAAATTGTTGGTCATTATGCATTTATATACTTTAATTTCTCGGTTTCAACTTTAAAATCTTGTAGAATTTGACAAAGATGAGGACAATTTTTGGAACAGCTTGCTTATATGTACACTTTCTCTGTTTTCCACAGAGATGTTCTTAATCTGTTCATAAAAACCACTGCAAATTCTTTCTAACAACATTTTTCTTAAGTTTCTATGAAATATTAAAACTTTCTTTTCATGAATGAATGAAAATCCTTAACACAAATCGAAACATTTGAACATTTGATGTATTTTATAGTACCAGATCTGAAATAATACTGTAATTTTTTCTTAAAAAGAATCAATGGTAGTATAATTTTGACTGCTATCCAAAAATGGACTTCAATATAAAATTTAATAGAAATATTTGAATGCTTAGAATAATTATGTCTATCAAAGTATTCTCTTTAAACATACAGCTTTTGTTCCTTTCCCAACCTCCAGTCAACCAGAGCAAAAAATTATAAAAAAAAGAAAGTTACTATTTTTCTTCAAAATTTTTAGTTCTGTACAGTGATTCGCAAGAGCTAGTTAATGAGCCGTACCTTAAGAGAGGGGGAAAAAACTTTTAAATTTCCATATATTAAACCTTTACATAAACATATTACTTAACAGACATTCTTAATTACTTACAATTTCTTATATTACATTACACAGAACTTCATCCATAAAACAGCTATAATATAACAATGAAACTTTTTTAAATTTACAACATTATTTATGTTTTTAATATAATATATCCAGCATTGCAAGCATTTTGCATATGTTCAACTTCATGCTATAATTTTTAAAAATTCTAACAGAAGTTTATTGATTTTATACTTATAGATCAGATATCAGATATGCATATTTTTAACACAACATACTATATAATTCTGATTTATGCTCAATCATGCAGTCTCTATGAGTGCATAAAAGAAGCAACTGGAAAAAAAGTCATGCACTTATCAGCATACATCTGAATATTAATGTTTATAGTTGTTTTTATTTTTTAGTATTGCATAATCATATGTATATAAATATATGCAGAAAGTTATTCTATTTTTCATTCCTAAGTTATTAAATTGCTGGTCATCATGCATTTATATAATTTAATTTGTCAGTTTCAACTTTAAAATCTTGTTTAACCTGACAAGGATGAGAACCTTTATTTAGATAACATCATGTGTGCTAGATTTTTATTAAAACTTTAGGTAAACTTTTGCATTCTGTGTGTGTCATTAAAAATTTGAGAATGTCCTCAATAACTGATTTATAAGCTATTTGTTTTCAAGACTTTTAGAGAGTATTTAGTTGTCATGTTGTGCAAAATAAATAAGAACTTACTGGTCCAAAGCATAGACGTGCCCCCCCCCCCAAACTTAACTTGAAATAAATTAAAACGTTAATAGAAGTTCGGTTAAATCAGAAAATTGTAGAAAACTTTTAAGAAAGTTGGTTTTTTCCCGTTTTTTTCAAACTGTGAAACTGAAAATACCGATTATGTCTTTAGCCCTAACATAGTTTTTAACAATATGATCCATAACAAAAATTTGATGCTACATTTTTTTCTTCTTTTATTTATATTACATTTATTTTTCTCATTGTATAACTTTTTGAATACTACTCAAACATCAATTCTATTGTTACTCAATTTCAAAAAATCATAATATTTCAAATTTTAAGGATCGACCTTTTTTATTTCACTGATAAGCAAATTTATAATGTACTCTGCTTTTCAATGCTTCTTGGTATCACAAATCACTCTAATTTTTATTATGGCATTATAAGAAAATATTGGTTTCTTTACAGAATTCTGAAACTGGAATCCATCTTCACCTCATTGTGATTTCCATGAAAAGATTCCACAACTCACTTGGCAGTGTGCTCGATTCATAATCTGTAAGTTGATTTTAACCTCACTGAACCCATTTTTTTTTATTCTCTAGATATCCTTTTTTTTCAGCAGTGAACTTGTGGGCAAAATCACAAAGTTGTGAATATATTTTTTTAAAATTTATTTTTTGTACTTAAATTTGAATTTTTCTATGAAAAACCATAAAAAATATTTTTATTACATAATTCTTAATTAATAAACAACTCAAATTTTCAAATTTCTCTTTGTATATTTTATACGCTAATCCGAACATTCTGATAAACTTTGGTTGCAGTAATTTGTGGATTGATATTGATTTCCTTTATTCATTATATTTTTAACTGGCAAGCCTGTTGTTAAAGTATTAGGTATGTCTGAAAGTGCAGTTCAGGGACTTCAGTTAACCATGACTCTTGTGAAAGTCTTTTATCATAACTGCTTACCAAAAAAAAATTTATATTTTTATACTATAAAGATATAAAATGCCAAGGGTTATTTTACTCTTGATAGTTAATGTTAAAAAATTTTTAATTTAATTATCAGAATTTCATGAGAAGTAGTTAGAGGTTCATTCATAATTCCTTACAGAAGTAATAATAATAATAATATTGCTTTTACATGTATTAGATTATTCGTTGATGAGCTAATAGGTAGTTGAATGTCATTTGGAATACTAACTTCTGCCTAGTATTTAATTTTTTTATTATTTCATTGTCAAATTTTGGTGGAGATCTGTCACATAAAATATATTTTTGTGAGCAGCTGTTATTATAAAGTGTAAGGATAAGGGCAGTAAACAAATATTCCAAAATATATTATTTAGGTTCAGTTAATTATTAAACAATTGTTGACTATAATAAGGTTATGTTTGCAAGTGTGTATGTTTTTTTATGGTGTATTATTTGGTTTATCTAACTTAAGTTGAAAAATGATGCAAGCATACAAAGATTGACTGGCTGTCAATGTTGAGTGCAGTAGCATAGATTATTTTACAAAGTGCAATAAAATACTTTTAACATTTCAAACCGAACTTCTAACCAGAATTTTAAAAAAAATTTAATAAAACTTTTAAAATTGAAAATATTTTCATGGATCTAAAGAATGGAACATAACACCTGTATTGTCAACTAAGTCATGGATAAAAGATGCAGCCCTAAAAGCAAAAGGCCTGGTTTCTGTATACTTTTATAATAATCATGTTACAACAGTATACAGAAACCAGGTTTTTTGCTTTTAGAACTGAATCGTTTATCCATGAATTTGTTGACTATATGGGTTTTCAATTCCATTGTTAAGATCTGTGAAAATACTCTCATTAGCAAAATATTTTTTAAAAAATTTAAATTTGGGTTAGAAGCTTGGTTCAAAAAGTCTAAGTGTTTCTTCACGCTTTATAATATAATCTATGCCATTTCACTCAACATTGACAGCTAGTCAATATTACCCACCTCATTTTTCAAATTAACCTAGACTAATCAAACAATATATCATAACAATTGTTTAGTAATTACTGAATCTAAATAGTATATTTTGAATAATTTCTTACTGTGGTTATCCCTAATAACAGCTGCTCGCAAATAAAAAATATTTTATACACAGATCTCTACCATAATTTGACAATTAAGTAACAAAAGATATGCTCTATTAAAATACTATGCAGAAGTTGTATCCCAAAGTACTTTCTACCACATTTTTTGTAAAACCAATTACTGTGAAAGCTACATCATATAATAAATGTTTACTTTATTCATTATTATAGTAATAGATTAGTTGTTAAAGAGTATTCACCCTTTTCACTAAATTTCTGAGTACAGTAAGACATTCAATCCTGTCAATTAAATGATTAGTTATTACAGATATAAATAAAATAGATTAGAATGCCTTTATAGAGTACAATAATTGAAAGCTGACTGAGAGACTTGTTTAGAATGACAACAAAATTTTCTCTTCACTATCGAGAATCACTCTCACATTGAAAGTAAAGAAACACAAGAATGAAGATTGAATACTAAATAATATGTTAGCATATAAAATCTTAAATTTCTAAATCTGACCCAGCATCTGTATTAATGCTCTCTATGGCATGTTGTAATTAAATTTAGAAATTTAAGATTTTGTATGCAAATGTTTTACTTAGCATTCAATCTTTATTCTTGTGTTTCTCTACTTTCAACAGCATTGTCAATAGTGAAGAGGAAATTTTGGTGTCATTCTAGACAAGTCTCTGATTCAGCTTTCAATGTTGAGCTGAAATTATGCTCAATATTAAAAACTTATTATTGTACTCTTATCAAGGCAATCTACCCTATTTTATTTATATCTATAATAACAAATTAATCGACATGGTTGGATTTTCTACTGTACAGAGAGAAATTTAGTGAAAAGGGGAATACTCTTTAACAAATATTTTATAACTATTTTCTATTAGTATATTTATTTAATCAAGTAATTATTTATTACATGATGTAGTTTTCACAGTATGTAATTGGTTTAACAAAAAAATGTGGTAGGAATTTACTTTTTGGAAGTAGTTATCAATAAAATGATAACAGATTTAAAACTGCACTCGTGTGTTGGGTGCTGTTTTATATCAAGTTTTTTTAAACCCCTGTCTCAGAATTATATTTCCTAATTGGATTTATTTAATTCTACTTTATCAACAATGAATTTTTTCAACTACTTTCAACAATCAACTATTTTTACAACAATAAATTACCCTTTAATGTACAAAACTATGCAAAAAATAATTTTCTTATCTGCAGAGCATTTACTAACTCTACATCAAAAAATAATTTAAATAAATTCTTTTGATTCATAAATTATATCAGGGGGAGTCATTTTCCTTTCACATAAATTTATGAACTGATTTTCTTTCTTTTTTCCCCCTAGATGCTGTACGGATGGAACAGAGCTACAGCGAAAGGATCCTGTTTTATAGAAATAAATTGTGTAAATAAACTATTTTTACTTTAAACCAGCTCTTTTCTGTATTTAAAAACGTGTGTCTATAATTATTTCTCAAAATTACAATAGAAGATATTACTATCATAGTACTATTTTTGAGAAATATTACTATCATAGTACTATTTCTCAAAAATAGTACTATCAAGTGTTGGATATTGAATGTCCAATATAATATAAAAGAAAATATTTTTTAAAAATGACTTATAAGAATTTCATCAATTACTCTTTAATTCACAAAACTATGCAAAAAATAATTTTCTTATCTGTAGAGCATTTATTAACTCTACACCAAAAAATAATTTAAATAAATTCTTCTGAGCAAGTTTTCATAAGCTCACAATGATGGGTTTCATCATACACACTACACATTACTCAGGTTTGAAAAATGAATGTATCAAATTTATGTTTATAAATTTATCAAATTATGTTAATAAATTTTATACTGGGGAAGTACAAATTTTTTGGGTTAATTATTAAAGTAGTACTGTTTTACATACTATAATCTCATTCTAAATTTAAAAAAAAAAACTGGAAACTTAGATCGAATGGAAAGATGATTTAGCTTTAATGGTTGGTATTAATGTTATCTTAACTTTCAAATTTGGGTAAATGTATCTTAATACAAAATGAGGTTTTGTTCTAACAAGTAAACTTGTGATTCATATGCAAATTTTTAGGTAATAACAAAGATCAGTATTTGGTAATACCTAAAAATACATAAGGCAAAACTGGAAAGAATAATAGAAATATGAAGGCAAAAAAATAATAATAATAAAAGTGAAAGGGTTGATATCAGAGGTTATTCGTCAATGAAATAATAAAAATAAGCATATAAACGAAAGGGTCCTACGCAAAACTTTGAAAAACTGCCGGCGGTCCGATTCTGGTAGAATGCTGGCATGATGCCCGGACCTACGGCACATTGCTGTTTACGAGATGGGTAGATGACGGTATGTCGACACCAGTTATTGCTCCCATAACCGGCCCGTCAACCTCCGGTTACGCTCCGGCTATCTGTCCGCATCGATGGCTTAATCGCGGCTGCCTAACGGTTCGCAGTCGGATGAATGATGGCTCAATTCCTACCGGAAGTGGCCCAGCAGTCGACGGGGTAGTCGCGGGCGAGAGGACACAGCCGTGACGGAAACGATACTGACCTAATGCGCCGGCCCGGCAGTGGTGAAATCGGCTGGCCGGAACCTTCCGACCCCGGCCCGATGCCTCTGTGTTTGTTGGGCTTACATAGAATATGTATGCGCGTAACATTAGCTTAGATTGTGTTTTTAAATGTTTTGTGTTTTTAATTTTTTTCATGTAATTAAATAAATTATAAATAATTTTAGTGCTTGTACAGTGGATAATTTTAGTTTATATGTGGTATAATATTATTTTAATGATACAGAAATTTGAAAATCTTAGTTTTATTTTTATTTATTATCCTTACATTCGGAATATGTATGCGCGTAACATTCGATTACATTGTGTTTTAAATTGCTCATTCACAAAAAATCATTCTCAAATGCTGTGTTCTGTTTCTTTGTTTTACTTTGTCAGTTTAATGACTTTAAGTTTGCAAAATTTAAATTGTGATTCGAAATATTGTTTTGTATTTACGGTGATATGTGTCACATTTTTTTTAATCTTTCATAATCCTTACCCATTCTACAGAAACTTGCAGTTTGACTTCTTTTTATAATGTTTACATTCGGAATATGTATGCGCGTAACATTCGATTACATTGTGTTTTTAAATTGCTCATTCACAAAAAATCATTCTTAAATGCTGTGCTGTTTCTTTGTTTTACTTTGTCAGTTTAATGACTTTAAGTTTGCAAAATTTAAATTGTCATTCGAAATATTGTTTTGTATTTACGGTGATATGTGTCACATTTTTTTTAATCTTTCATAATCCTTACCCATTCTACAGAAACTTACAGTTTGACTTCTTTTTATAATGTTTACATTAGGAATAGGTATGCGCGTAACATTCGATTAAATTGTGTTTATAAATTGCTCATTCATATTAAAAATTCTCAGATACGATGTTAGGTTTCTTTGTTTTACTTTTTCAGTTTAAAGATTTGAAGTTTGCAAAATTTAAATTGTGATTCGAAATATTGTTTGTATATACGGTGATATGTGTCACTTTTTTTTAAAATCTTTCATAATCTTACCCATTCTACAGAAACTTGCAGTTTGACTTCTTTTTATAATGTTTACATTTGGAATAGGTATGCGCGTAACATTCGATTAAATTGTGTTTTTATTAAAGTGCTCATTCATATTGAAAATCATTCTCGAATGCTATGTTCTGTTTCTTTGTTTTACTTTATCAGCTTAATGATTTGAAGTTTACATTTACGATCTACATTTACCCGTTCTTAAGTTTACTTATAATTAAGGATGAACTTGAAAGAATATTTACTTTGGTTACTTGTTAAAAAAAAATTGAGACGGCTGGTGTATGACAACGAGCCCAACATGAGGGGAGTTATTTCTGATATTCATTTAAGAGTTACATAAATTAATCCCAGATCGTTTCTGTTTGTTTGTCTCGTATTCCTGTTTTCCAAAGTTCGGGGTTTCAGAAACCCTGACGATAATTTCTCCCCTCACTCGCGGGTGGCAAGTCGGGAGCGCTACCCCTCGCTGTGATGGGCGGTCCCGTCAAAGTTATCAATCATCCCCCCCCAAACAGACGAAATTCTCAGCAAATTTTTTTAAAAAATCTATTTTTGTCAACTATTTACAGCTACATAAATGCTGATAATCAAATAAAATTGGTATTGTCAGATAGCCTGAACTTTTCTGCAGTACTCTACCGGATTCATTTTATAAATTTCGTCCACCGAAGGAATTTATGAGCGTTTAAAACACACTATACCAGATTTTTCTCCCAATAATTTAAATTTAAAAATATTAATTGCATTTAAAAAAAAAACGAAACCGGTACACAGGTGTAAAATTTCTTTCTCTATGATGGAGTACAATTTTTTAAAAAAAATCTTTGAATCGAAGTCGGCAATCCGTGGACAAATTTTCTCCATAGGTTAACATTGCGGTGAGCGAATCCAATGGGGTTTGTACATAGCAGACTTAAATTCAAGAACTGGTTGCAATTGGGTCGGAAGCATTAAATAAAATAAATTTCGTTTTTGGAAAAACCTCTAAGTAATTTCAATATATTTCGATTGGAACATACAGTCCACTAAAAGGATTCAACAGATGGTTTCTGCATTCTGTTAGTGAGTAAGAATTTAAAAACAGGCCTTACTTATTATACACAATGAGGCCTACGGTTTTGGACCATATATAGTAATGTTAAAAAAAATAACAAAGTGGGTGTACTTCATCCCCCAGGCACCTAAAGACACAAACTACGATGTCTCACATAATTGATCAACCACTCTATCATTAAAATATTTGGATAAAATAATCATAACACTAAAAAAATTCAGGTGTGCCCCTTGCATTTAATTTCGTTTCTATTGATACTAATTTGCACTATAATAATACAGTGGTAACTGAATATAAATACTTTACCACGCAGCATTTGGGAAAAACAAAATAATCCCCGGAGTGATTGGACACTTCTTGTTCAATTAAATGAAAATAGAAAAACTTACATCTCGAACTTTCTAATAGGTTATCGGATTACCATAAGATATAAAAACGTGGCTGGACCTACTCTTGAATTTTTGTAACTTCTGGTACACCTTTGAATCAATCGTCTTGTACGAGGGCCTCACTGAAATTTTTGAGAAACGGCTAAATGGTACAAGCTTACTAACTCTTAGGCTATAAGTAGTTCTACATTATATATATATATATATATATATATATATATATATATATTGTAAGAATCCGTTACGACCTTTCCGAATAAATCACCCAGACAGCCGGACCTCCCACAGCAGGTGGCCTGCGAACAGTTCTATCGATCAGCGTCAAGGTGTCTGGAAGCAGAGAATGGGGTTGCTCCTATCTGCCGGCCCCTGGGAAGACGTAAACTAATGACTATTTCGACGTGAACTAATGATTTTCAGATCAGCTGATTTATAAGAGCCGACCACATGGCTTCGTTGTCAAGCGAATCACAGCCAACGGACATGACGTCACAAATTGTGCCAGCCAACCTAAACATTTGCAGTCACGTGACCGGAAGTACGATTGCCAACGCCAGGAGAAGAAATCCAGATTTTTGAACAGACTTGGTCGAGACTCTCATCTAGAGAGCACCTTTCGTCTACGTTGTCCTGGAGTGACCGACTTCATCCTGAACTTTATTTTTCAGAGCAGCCCGCTCGAAGCTTCTCGTCAACTAATACTTCACCCTGAAGTATAGCTATCTCAGAGCATCCTGCTCTACAGGCTTCTGTTTGCTCGTTACTTCATCAAGAAGTTATCTTCATATTTCAGAGCAGCCCGCTCTATAAGCTTCTCGTGATTTATAACTTTCCTTACGAAGTTATTCTATTTGCAGAGCTGTACAGAGACTGTTCACACATTTTTTAGACGATGTATATTGTATTCACAAAACTAAATTACATAAAATTCTTGTGTTTTAAATGTTCTATTTGACATCCCTTATTCTGAACTATCTTTCGACACCGCAATTTCCAGGATAATAATGCCTTTTGAAGTGTCAGAAGAGGTATTCTATCCCATTCCTCTTAAACAGCTTTCCAGAGTCCTATAAGGGCTTTGGGACATCGTTTGGATAATGCAGATTTTAAAAGTCCGAAAGCACAAAAATCCATGGGTGATACATCGGGAGATTTAGTAGGGATATCAGTGAAGGGTATGGCTTTGATACCAGTTTTTTGTTCCGTTTCTTTTACGAAATTTACAGTGGATTTGATGTGTGACTGCTAGCTTTGTCCTGATGGAGTCTCACAGATTGATGGCACTGTGGGTAAAGCGATGGTATTTCATGCAGAAAAATTGGCAATGAAATATGTTCCTGATAGTATTTGGAGTTAATCTTGTCATTTTTTCCACTCTCTTTATTTTAAACTTGCCATTATAAGAAAAACCAGTAACAATCATGTATCCCTTAGAAAAACTTTCTTTCGATTCTTTGAACCATGTACTTAAATTTTTTTCTCCCCTTTTATGATAATAAATGGCTCTTTTTTGTTGCTATCATTTAAATACACCCATGATTCATCTATTGTGACAATTGTTTTCCATTTTTCTTTGGATAAGTGTTTCTCATGTAGAATTCTGCAGCGTGTCCTGTGTTCAGCGATATGATTTGGAAGAAGACGATGCACATTGCGTTTTTTCGCTTTCTTAAGATTTAAATCAACGTTTATCATTTTGGTTACAATGGACACCGAGCATTTTAATGAATTTGCAACTGTCCTTTGACTAGGGGGATTTTCTTTTAACATTAAACAACGTACCTTTGCAATTGTCGAAGATGTCCGTTTTTTCCTTGGATACTTGTTTGGAATTTTTGTCCCACTTGAGGCTCCAATTTGACATTTTTTTTCCTTTCTTGTTGACGATATTACCTATCGACGCTTTAGATATCACAAAACCATGACTCTCACATCGTTTTTGGATAACGGAGTATACATATTTCTCTTCGGAAAGAGCATAAATGTAGCCTTCGAACCACTGCTTTGTTAAAAACGCCATTTTGAATAAAAACAAAACTTTCAAGCCGCAGACGATAATTTTGACTTTTAAAAACATAGTACAATTGCAATTATTTCTTTTGCAGCAAACGATTTTTTATTACCGCTTACCAAAATCGTCTAAAAATGTGCGAACAGCCTCTGTATGCTCTAGAGTCTAGAGGCTGTGTACCGACCTTCTAGTTCCGCTGTGAATTTGCTTGCCGACATCTTATGATCGAAATTATTTGGCTATTACGAGGGCCAGTTCCCTCTATGTCTAGAGGTAGATCAACATTGTAAATAGTGTAAAAAGTATCCGACTTAAATTTAATAAAACTGTAATTTAATGTAGTAGACTGACTCTGAACATTTTTAGCTACCCGGAGTCTGAAGTTATCACAGTCTACTATAAATGGTGGCAGCGTGTCTGGGATTTTGCCATTAATTAAAAATAGGCAATCCACCCCTTCGAAGTAGGGAATTTAGTGTATCTGTCTAGGACTTTTTGTGCGGACGTCCCGTCCCAAGTGTGTGCATCACAGATACCAGTATATAGCAGCGAGCAGCGAGCAGCGAGCAGCGAACCAACAGTGGATTTGTGCAGCGATCAAGTATTGGGGCTGCATATTAAATAAGGAAATCCCCCCAGAACCAGCCTGGAAAGACTTCGTCTAGCTTCAATGAGAGCCTACAATCCAGTCTTCAAATTAGACAAGGTAAGCCTGTTTTCTCATTAGAGGCAAAAGTAATTGATTGATTAATTAAAAGTAAATTAATTGATTAGAATCTGTGTAAATGTTAACATGTGTAAAAAAATGTTTTATGGGAAATAACTATTGAATTGGAATAAGTAAATTATCTGTGAGAAATTAATTAATTTAGTCAAAAGTAAATTAATGAAGTATTAGAATTGTTTATGCAAGAGAAAAGAAAAAATGAATTGTATGCAATGTGTTTAAAATTTTAAAAGAAAATTGAATGAACAAATATTTGTTAGATGAATACTAGAACTGTGGATAATCTGATTTAAGTACTTATTCTAAATTGAAATTAAGTAACTGTGTTTTGCCAACTAATTTAGTCAATTACTGAAATTAAGAAATTGTGTATTGCAAATTAAATTAGCCAATTATTGAAATTAAATAATTGTGTATTGCAAACTAATTTAGTCAATTATTGAAATTAAGTAATTGTGTATTGCAAACTAATTTAGTCAATTATTGAAATTAAGAAATTGTGTATTGCAAATTAAATTAGCCAATTATTGAAATTAAGTAATTGTGTATTGCAAACTAATTTAGTCAATTATTGAAATTAAGAAATTGTGTATTGCAAATTAAATTAGCCAATTATTGAAATTAAGTAACTGTGTATTGCAAATTAATTTAGTCAGTTATTGAACTTGTGTAGAGTGATTAAGATTATATTGAAGTAGCATTTGATTTATTATGTGTGTGAAATTTGGTCTGAAAATTTTTAAACATCGTTGAATTGTATGTGCCATGTTAGGATTTCAAAAGAGTCTGAAACTGTAATCTTTCGGAGTACCCCCCCCCCCTTTTCTTGGAAGAACGTAGCAGTAGAATTCCCAGAATTGAGAGGGCTCTATTGTAAAGGCGTGAGAAAAGCGGAAAACCAGTTCTTTTGTTGTGTTGAGGTCAAGATTCCGAGGTTTCCGGTAAGGTTAAGTTGTGGATAAACGGTTAAAGAGGGATTGATATCGACAAGTTATTGAGGCAAAATGTCGTTTTTAACAAAATACAAGAAAATTGACTTGCAGAATTTGGCTTTGGAGCTGCAAGTAGAAATACAAGAATCGGATAGAATATTTGATCTGGCAAAAAAGGTTCAGAAAGTGAAGGTTTCGAGGAAGAGAGCGCGAAAAATATTCTCGTAAATATTATAGAAGATCGAACATTGCAAGCAGAGCGCGATTTTGAGCTTGAAAAACTTAAAATCATACATATTGAGGTAAACAGTAGTGGGAATTCCGTGAACTCAGAAAGCGGAAACCCGCCTAGGCATGTTAAATTGGTAATGCAGAGGTATGATGCCGAAAAGATAGACATAGCTTTATTCTTAAAGTTGTTTGAGAGGCAAGCTAGGAAATTGCAAATTAATGATTGTGATTTAGTGTCAGAGTTACTAAGCCTTTTGCCGAGCGAAATAGCGGGAATAATCATCAGGGAACCTGCAGAAGAAAATGATAATTACAAATATGTTAAATCGGTACTGCTAGACAGGTTTAAACTCAGTGCCGAAGCATTCCGTACGAAGTTCCAAACCCATCAACGGCAGAACGGTGCTTTGTGGAAAGATTTAATATTTGAATTGAGGAGCTATTTAGAGGGATGGTTAGATGGAATTGCAATTAAAGATTTTGAGTCACTCAAAGAACTTATGGTAGCCGACCAAATAAAGCGACGCGTGCCAGCGGAAATTAAAGATAATTTCGTAGATGTATGGGGAACACTAAATGATCCTATAACCTTAGTAAATAAGCTAGACGCGTATGAGTCGACCCGCCGATTCGTAAAGAAACCGACGCAAATTAAACCACCCGAAAATAGAAAGGCAGACCGCCCCAAGCAGTCAGAGGAAGTTAGTCCCGCGACGAAAACGGGAGTAGAGAAATCAGGCCCAAAAGAGTGGCGCAACGCTGCTAACAAAAATAATAACGATTGGAGGACCAGGGAGTATGAGAAGCGAAGTGGCCCCACTTGCTTTCAGTGTTGTCATGGTGGTCATATCCGCCCAAACTGTCCCGAATTTAAAAAATCCAGCGAGATCATAAACAATCTAGCTACGACGGAAGATTTTTCTCCTGCGTTTAAGCCCTACTTAAGCGAAGCTCGCGTGAATCATGTCGAAACCGTATTATTACGTGATAGCGGGAGTAGCGTAGATTTGTGCCCTGTTAAATTAGTTAAACCAGGAGATTTCACCGGAGAGAATATTTGGCTCAAACAGCCCTTGGAAAATGAATTTAGACGTTTACCTTTAGCTCGCGTAACACTTGACACCCCCGAATTCGGCCAGGTGATAGCAAAGGACGCCGTGGTAGGTAAGAGTGTGGAAATGAACCACTACTTGCTAGGAAATTCCTCTCAGGAGCTGATAGATGCGCAAAAATTAAAACAAGATAGCGTAAATGCCGTCGTCACCCAAAGTCGAGGGTTGCGGGAGGAAATTCAAACGGGAATTACGGTAGAGAACGGGGAAACGGCCGAGCAAATAACTGAGTCGCAGGAACCCGAGGTAAATTCGCCGGATGAATTCAAAGAACTTGAATTTCCAATAGTCGTCGAGACTAAAAATGCGTTAGTGGAAGAGAGTGCCGACACTCTCGGTTTAGAACAAAAAAATTGCCCTAAACTTACACCTATTTTTGAAAAAGTTAAGCCACAGGAAACCCTGGAAATCGTGGGAGAAAATGAATTACTTCTTAAGGAACCCCGAGATCACAGAGGGGAGGAAAGAAAAAAATTGATTGTACCAACTAAGTACAGGTCTAAAGTTTTAAGTTTATGCTATGATGGCATCGGATCGCACATGGGAATGTCAGAAAGTAAAGACAAATTAGTGAGGTATTATTTTTGGCCCCAGTGCATAAAAGAGTGTAAGGACTATGTTAGGTCATGGGATCTGTGTCAAAGAGTAGAGAGATCGAGAGAACGGAAGAAAGCCCCGCTGAAATTAGTCCCAGAAATTACGGAGGTTTTCACGGGAATTAACGTAGAGATCATTGGTCGTTTGCAGACCCCACCAAAAAGAAACCGGTATATTTTAAACGCTTTGTGCATGGCGTCCAAGTACCCGGAAGCCATAACTTTGAGTACTTTAAACTTAGAACATGTGACGGATACTCTATTAGAAAATTTTAGTCGGATAGGGTTTCCGAAGGAATTGCAATTAGATAATTTTACCGAATTCACAAGCAAATTAACGACCACGTTTCTGGAGGAAGTTCATATTAAGGTGACGCGGAACTCAATGTTTCACCCGCAAAGAAATCCCGTCGAGCGCTTTCACCGCGCCATTGAACGACTCTTGAAAGTTAATTGCCTTGAGGCGAAAGAGAATTGGGAGGTAGGGTTACCCTCAGCCATGTTGGCACTTGGATACATGACTCATATGTTTATGGTTTTTAGCATCGCCGAACTGATATTTAGGACGAAATTAAGGGTGTCGGAAACACTACTTTTCGGAAAATGGTGTAGGAATTCGCCGGAGACTAATGTGGTTACAGATTATGTTTTCAAGTTCATGAATAGGCTACAGAACTATCAGAACATCGCTTCCGAAACTAAAAGGGAGATTAAAGTTAACAGGTAAACTAATCATGATAAAGGGTCAGTGAGAAGGGAGTTTAAAATTGGGGAGAAAATTGAATGGTCAGAGGAGTGCAATACAGCAGCTCGAGAATTGAAAACGAAAGTGACCGAGAAACCTGTTTTGTACGCTCCGGACTTCGTCAAAGAAATTATCCTACGAACCGATGCATCCGACATTCGTATCGGAATAATTTTGGCACAAAAGAGACCGCAGAGATTCACCATCGAGACGGATCACAATCCGCTCCTTTTTCTTAAGACAAATGCGGGAAATAACCAAAGGCTTATGAGATGGACTCTTGCCTTATAGCCTTTCAATTATCAAATTGTCCACAAATCTGGTAAATTGATAGGTCATGCCGATTGCCTAAGCCGTTTCATGGCAGAATAGAAACCTTAAGTCAGGCGTAATGTTGTAAATAAATTAATGTAGAGTGTGAAAATAATTAATGAATTGTGTAAATAAATTAGTGTATTAATGTGTTAGATAACCTAGTAATCATAATGTATTAGAATAAATGTATTAACTTGTGTAGTAAATTAAATGCATTGCCTCTAATGATGTATTAGGTGAGCTGTGTCTAACCGTGATTTTCAGATTTTGCCATTATGCCAAAATCTCCTTCAAGGAGGGAGGGGTTGTAAGAATCCGTTACGACCTTTCCCAATAAATCACCCACACAGCCGGACCTCCCACAGCAGGTGACCTGCGAACAGTTCTATCGATCAGCGTCAAGGTGTCTGGAAGCAGAGAATGGGGTTGCTCCTATCTGCCGGCCCCTGGGAAGACGTAAACTAATGACTATTTCGACGTGAACTAATGATTTTCAGATCAGCTGATTTATAAGAGCCGACCACATGGTTTCGTTGTCAAGCGAATCACAGCCAACGGACATGACGTCACAAATTGTGCCAGCCAACCTAAACATTTGCAGTCACGTGACCGGAAGCACGATTGCCAAGGCCAGGAGAAGAAATCCAGTTTTTTGAACAGACTTGGTCGAGACTATCATCTAGAGAGCACCTTTCGTCTACGTTGTCCTGGAGCGACCGACTTCATCCTGAACTTTATTTTTCAGAGCAGCCCGCTCGAAGCTTCTCGTCAACTAATACTTCACCCTGAAGTATAGCTATCTCAGAGCATCCTGCTCTACGGGCTTCTGTTAGCTCGTTACTTCATCAAGAAGTTATCTTCATATTTCAGAGCAGCCCGCTCTATAAGCTTCTCGTGATTTATAACTTTCCTTACGAAGTTATTCTATTTTCAGAGCTGTATGCTCTAGAGGCTGTGTACCGATCTTCTAGTTCCGCTGTGAATTTGCTTCCCGACATCTTATCATCGAAATTATTTGGCTATTACGAAGGCCAGTTCCCTCTATGTCTAGAGGTAGATCAACATTGTAAATAGTGTAAAAAGTTTCCGACTTAAATTTAATAAAACTGTAATTTAATGTAGTAGACTGACTCTGAACATTTTTAGCTACCCGGAGTCTGAAGTTATCACAATATACCGGGTGGCCATAATTAAACTGTCAGTGATCACAGTGTTCTGTAGCGCGATCTATTTGCGAGAATGACGCCACATTTTGTAGGAAGATTAAACAAGACGGGGGACGAAGGATTCCGCGAAAAAATAAATTAGTTCCAAAAGTCACCGCTAGGGGAATATTTGGCGCTGTGTAATAGAAAATAGAGTGTTAACAAATGCAAATTAATACGGAATAAAATTACCTTTTATTATGCACATTTTCTTATTTAGTTCAAGTGCAATATGGCAACACTTTTAAAAAAGCGTAAAATCTACATAAACACCGATAAAGTCTCGTGATCTGCAATATCACGTACGCTGAGCAGAAGAAGAAGTTCTTTATTCAAATTTCACGTTACATCCATTGGCACAGTGCCAGCTGCTTGGTTTTTAAAAGGCAATGTGTTACGTTTCGAATCAATCGGATTGAAAGTTTATGTGCAATGTCTCCTTCTTTAGTCGAGCGTGCGTTACTGGTCAAATTCTTTTACCTCAACCAGTGCAACGCGTCAGCCGCTCTTCGTGCTTTTAGAACGCACAAAAAAATGCGTAAAGGTAACGGTCCTGTGTCAGTTAATGGGCTAAAAGCAATGGTTGCGATGTCTGAGAAAACAGGTTCTCTGAAGGTTCAGTCAGGCAGAGGACGAAAACCTGTACCACAGGATACAATCGAAGCAGTTGCCACGGCGATTGTCGACAGAGGACAGACAATATTGCTGCCACCTCTAGCGCTCGTGGATTAGCTCGGAATATGGATATGCCTTACAGTACGGTATGGAAAATCTTACGAAAGATTATCAACTTCTATCCGTACAAGATCAGCCGTGTACAGGAGTTACTGTACCCCGACCATGATAAGCGATTGACTTTTGCTCTCACCTTTCTTGCCAGAATGGAGGTGGATGATGCTTGGCCGTGGAAAATCTTATGGGGAGACGAGGCCCACTTTTACCTGCATGGAACTGTGAATACCCAGAACTGCCGAATTTGGGATGACAAATCACCACATGCAGTCACAGAAATTGCCTTACATTCACCAAAGGTAACTGTTTGGTGTGGGTTCACAGCGGAATTTATCGTAGGTCCATTCTTCTATGAGAACATTACCCCGACAGGACCGGAAACCTGTTCTGTTACCGGAGAGAAATATCGCCACATGTTGAACAGCTTTGTCATTCCGGCACTTCAGCAAAGACAATGCCTGGGGGAAATCATTTTCATGCAAGATGGAGCCCCTCCACACGTTGCTGTACGGGTGCAACAGCTGCTACGACAGAAATTCACAACAGAAAGAGTCATTAGCCGCTACTATCCAACTGCATGGCCACCTCGGTCGCCTGATCTTACCCCATGCGACTTCTGGCTATGGGGTTACCTTAAGTCCAAGGTCTATCAAGGAGTGGTCCAGGACCTGGCTATGTTGAAGGATAACATATCACGGACTGTACGGGAGATTCCTGCAGACATGTTACTTTCTGCTGTTGTGCATACTGTGCACAGAATGCAATATGTGGTGCAACAACGGCAACAACGGCAATGCAACAACGGCAGCCACATTGAACCTCATTTGAATGCAAAATAAAAGGTAATTTCCGTATTGATTTGTATTTGTTAACACTCTATTTTCTATTACACAGCGCCAAATAATCCCCTAGCGGTGACTTTTGGAACTAATTTATTTTTTCGCGGAATCCTTCGTCCCCCGTCTTGTTTAATCTTCCTACAAAATGTGGCGTCATTCTCCAAATAGATCGCGCTACAGAACACTGTGAGAACTGTCAGTTTAATTATGGCCACCCGGTATATATATATATATATATATATATATATATATATATATATATATATATATATATATGTTTGTGTATATACGAGTATTACAAACTTCAAATGTAGCTATAAGGGACTGTTTTGTTTCTGAATTTTAGATTCTAGTTCTTGTCAAATGTTTTAATATCTGGAGTTTGAGATTGGGTTTTCAATATATCCTGTCAGTTACACAGCAGCCAGAAAACATTCCATACAATATTCTTCGAGCCAAGGGTTGAATGAGATATGATGCTACAGTTTGTGTAAAGATTTGAAAGAACGTTTTAAAATGTCGTATTCGACATTTCAAAACGTTCTTACGAGTTATATGATTTCGTATGATTCATATGATTTCGTACTGGTTCATTATCATCAGAAATAAACTCGTGATTACCAACTGCAGAAAAAAATGACGTCCACGCCGATACAGTACCTCTCGTTCCCAATATTTAACTAGTGGAATTAAGTTTTGTATCAGTAATTTTTTTTGCATCTTCTCTCCCATCAATTTAATAACCGAGTCAAACAAAATTACTATCGTTAAGAAATATAACCTCATTCTAGAATTCAAACTCAAAATTTTTCATGGATTTTCAGACGGTAATTCTAAGCTTTCATTTCTTCTTAGAAATTTAGAATCATGAAGCTACAGAAGGAAGAGTAGCTCCGTGTTAAAAAAAGAGTTTCACATTAGTTCGCCGCCACTAGGTGGCGCGCACGCCGACAGTTCCACCGCTTTAACACGGAAACCATACGCTTTAATATGGATTTTTCGTATTTTTCAAGAGAAAACGAGTTTTTTTAGTGCGTATTTAATATGAATTTATTTATTCAACTTAACAATTGTTTATTTTCATGCAAAATGTTTATTTGAACTGACTTTTTTGCTAAACTTCATTAAAATTCTTAAAGGAAATGAGTAAATAATGATACATGATTTTCTAGAGCTAGATAGTTATATGCACATGTAACAGCACACACAAGCTGCAGCTACAGAGTATGCAATGTCCAAAGATCTGACACATGAAGAGTCACACTTCATTATATAAACTTTTTCAGAATAATTGTGTATTAGTTTCAGAATAAAGGAGTTCAGAATTTTGTAATAACTGAATAATTGAGGAAATGAAATTACAGAAAAGAATTGTGAAGGAAACCTCTTATGGAAAAAAAATTGTGAGAAATACTACTGATTAACCAAAACACACACATATAGCAATATAAGAATATTTATTTAAGATAAGTATGAACAATACATCATACATAACAGCCTTTAAATAGAAAAGCAACATTTTCTATCAATAATCACAAATAAATTCTAATTTGGACTAATAAAATAGGAAATCAATTAAGTATTTAATCACATAATACTTTGAATTATCTTCATTTCGAAAAAAAAAATCCATCAAAGCATCTCAGATTAAACAATATAAAACTGGAGGTCAATATAATTGCTTACGCAAAAGGTTTCTCTCCTGTTGGGGTGCTAAGATGAGCTGTTAAATGACTGTCCAGAAAATCTTTTCTCACATACAGTACAAGCGAAAGGATTCTCTCCTGTGTGGACGCGGATATAACTTTTTAAATTGTCCTGTATAGAAAAAGTTTTCCCACATACAGTACAGGCGAAAGGTTTCTCTCCTGTGTGGACACAAAGATGTCTTTTTAAATTACCCTCATCAGAAAATGTTTTCTCACATACAGTGCATGCGAAAGGTTTCTCTCCTGTGTGGGCGCGGAAATGTCTTTTTAAATTATATTCTCGAGAAAATGTTTTCCCACATACAGTACAGGCGAAAGGTTTCGCTCCCGTGTTGGTGCAGAGATGTGTTTTTATACCCTTTTCAGAAAACATCTTTCCACATACAGCGCAAGCGAAAGGTTTCTTTCCCGTGTGGGTACGGAGATGTATTTTACAATCACCTTGTCGAGAAAATGTTTTTCCACATACAGTGCATGCGAAAGGTTTCTCTCCTGTGTGGATGCGGAGATGTGTTTTTAAATGACTCTGTTCAAAAAATCGCTTCTCACATAGAGTGCAGGCGAAAGGTTTCTCTCCCGAGTGGAAGCGGAGATGTATTTTTAAATTACCCTTTTCAGAAAATGTTTTTCCACATACAGTACAGGCAAAAGGTTTATCGCCTGTGTGGACGCGGAGATGACTTTTTAAATGGCCCTGTATAGAAAATGTTTTCCCACATACAATACAGGCGAAAGGTTTCTCTCCTGTGTGGACGCGGAGATGAACTTTTAAATTGCCCTGTCTAGAAAATGTTTTCCCACACACAGTGCAGGCGAAAGGTTTCTCTCCTGTGTGGATGCTAAGATGTGCTATTAAATGACTCAGTCGAGAAAAATTTTTCTCACATACAGTGCAGGCGAAAGGTTTTTCCGCTGTGTGGGTACGGAGATGTGCGTCTAAATCAACTTGTCGAGAAAACACTTTCTCGCATATAGTGCATGTGACAGGTTTCTCCCCTGTGTGGGTGCGGAGATGTGTTTTTAAACTAGACTGTTCAGAAAATCTCTTCTCACATACAGTGCATTCGTAAGGTTTCTCTCCTGTGTGGGAGCGGAGATGTCTTTTTAAATGAGCCTCTTCAAAAAAATTTTTCCCACATACATTGCAGGCAAAAGGTTTCTCTCTGGAAATACACGACATTTGCTCTTCTGGCATGCCGATGTTCCTTACACGATGATTACGAAACTAATATTCAGCAAGACGTTGAACTTTGGAATTTGCGGACACCACAACCTTTTAGGTTTGCACCTAAGAGTCTGTACTGAGAACCTGCAGAGAGGAGAAAGAAATTTGAATGAGATATATTAACGCTGTACCTTCAAAATTTTTTGTATATCTCACGTGGAATCAACAGCAATGTATAAAAGTTTTTGTCTGCTAGGAAATTATAATATGTATATATATATATATATATATATATATATATATATATATATATATATATATATATATAAACAAAGAAATTATAAATTATGTTCTTGGCTAATAAAACTACAGCGCATTCAAAATTTATTGCAATTAGGGCACGAGGTTCCATAACCATCCTTATTCTTTCGTCCTGGCAGATCATAAGGACGTGCAGGGGTTTTATGTTTCGGTTTATAGGGATCACCACAAAATTAATGATATCGGTCTGATAAATAACGGAAAAACAATATTCATATTTTTTTTCTTTATATTTATTTTAGTTGTCGATAATTCAAAATAATTTCATCATTAAATATTGAGTTTAACGCTCCGAGAAATTCCAGAGATTCACATCTGATTAAAGAGTTCGGTTACCATTAGATAAAAAGTTCAATAAATCTAATAAAATGTATAAATTAATTTCAGGAAATAACAGAATTTGTGGGTTATTATCTTTCTTAGGCATGTTTGTTCTGATTGTTGTTTGGCGGAGACAGATATTTTTCACCACGCTCTCTCCACATTTAAATTATGTTTGTGTATATCATTGATTCTCAACGGGGGTGGTTCCGCCCCCCCCCTTGGGGGCAGTGGGAGGATGCTGAGGGGCGGTGAACTGGTTTTTTGCCGTAGGGGGGCGATGAGCATGTTTTGGCCATCGAACTTACTTCGAACTCACTGTTTTTTCGTCAGTTTCGATTCACCTTCATTGTTTATTTGTGCAGTCGGCTAGGTAAGTGCACTTATTAGTTCTTTATCGTGATCATGAATTATTAATTTTGAGAAATAGTTATCTTTCCCTCATTATATTTTATTGCCACCAACGATGTCGGTTAATAAAAAGAAGTGTCGTCAATACAATTCCACGTACTTGAAGTTCGGATTAGTTCCTTCGCCGTCGAACTCGCAACTACCCATATGTTTACTTTGTAACAAAATGTTATCTAATGAGGCAATGGAACCGTCTCGTTTGCAGGAGCAACTGCAAAAAATTCATCCTGACAAACAAAATAAAGATTTGTCGTTTTTCACGAACATCAGGGACAAGTTTCTGAAGTCACCATCTATATCAGGGTTACTAGCAAACCTCATAAAAAAAATGCGCCGTTGATTTGATAGCCTCATATATAGTATATCAAAATTAAGTGATAAATCGGGGAAAGCTCATACCATCGGTGAAGAGTTGATACTGCCGGCTGTCAAGGAAATTTTAGAAACGGTTTTGCACCATCCATCCGCATCCAATGTTATAAAAAATGTCCCATTATGCAATGATACAGTGCGACGACGAATTGATGAGATGGCTGAAGATGTTGAAGCTTCCTTATGCAAACTTTTGATACCCACAGAATTTTCTCTTCACGTTGATGAATCAACCTTGCCAAGTACTAATGAGGCTTGACTGCTAGCGTACATCCGGTTTGTGAAGGAAGAAACCATAATTCAAGAGATGCTTTTTGCAAGAAGCTAGATTTCAGATACTAAAGGTGAATCTATTTTTAATACTGTCAAAGATTATTTTAAAGAGAAAAATATTCCTCTTGCGAACATTATGTCTGTTGCCACCGATGGAGCTCCTGCAATGGTGGGTCGTCATCGTGGGTTAATTACCCTTTTGAAGAAAGAGGTACCAGGAATTTTAGCTGTTCACTGCGTGCTTCATAAATAGCATTTAGTTGCAAAATACCTCATCGACCGTTTGCATCAGTTATTAAAATGTGTCATCTCTGCTGTGAACAAAATTCGCAGTAATGCTCTCAACGATCGATCATTCGGGCAGCTGTGTAAGGACACCGAGGAAGAATTTGATCGCTTGCTTCTACACACCGAGGTTCGCTGGCTCTCCAAAGGCGCCTCCCTCAATAGGTTTTGGAATCTTTTCGACTCTGTACTTGAGTTCCTCGAAGAGAAAGATGTAGATCTGAGAGATAGATTGCTACAATTTTAGATTGATGTTGCTTACATGACCGATTTATTCGCAAAATTGAATGGAATTAATTTGCAGCTTCAAGGCGAAAAGCTCAATTTGATCACAACAAAATCTGTTATTTCTGCCTTCCTAAAATAACTCATTTTGTGGAAGCAGAATTTTGGTAGCAACGAGTTCAGCCAGTTTCCAATCTTGTCGGATCTGCATAAAAGCAGTTAAATACCCTTTGATGAAACACAAGTTTACTGTCAACACCTTGAGTCTCTGCACAAGGACTTTTCTGAGCGTTTTGAGGATATTTTGTCCCTGGAAGTTCCTGAATGGGTCATGAACCCTTTTATGAATATTGAGACAGCAGATGTTCAGATTCAACCATAGGACCATAGGACAACTGTTCTAACTGAGTTGCCTAGGCCAACGCCTTCAAACTCAGATATTTCATAAAAATAGCAACGAAGAGCTGGAATTGTTCAGAAGTAGAAAAAGTTCGTTAAGTGACGTCAAAAGTTCAGGAATTGCTTCACAAAAAGTGAAGCAAAGAGATTTCTGGTCTGTACATAGGAGGGTGAAAATGGGCAGTTCTGATTGGATGAGGCTTTTTGTGACCACCTGAGGGTGGGTAAGAAGAATTTTGAATTTGATTTTACTTTCTTTTAATTTTTTTTGGACCTCTATTACTAATTTTTATGCTTTTAAAAGTACATCGTGAGGGGGGGGGGGGGAGAAAAGAATTTTTCTTCTGTTTGCGACTGTTTGCAGGACGTGGGATGCGTATCCACAAAATTTAAATACCTTTATTCGTTGTTTTTTAGTATTTCCATTCTCTGACAATAATTGCTGAAGGGAGCGGGTCACTAAACCGACCGGCTAGATGGGCAAAGCCCGGCTAGTAAAATAAATAAAACTATTATGGGATTCACAGAATACTGGAAAACCATTTTGTTCTCACAGGATTCCCACAACATCTTCCGTTTTGTGTATCAAGTCAAATTATTTCACGATATCCACATTGACTGGAATTCTTTTTGTCTTAACTTCATTAACAATGAGATAGAAAAGCAATTGTCAATATAAATAATTTTTCATGATAGAGGATGAAATATTTTATTCTTCAGTCATAAATGTATGCACTGAGAGAAACAGCGAAAGTTCAATACCATATTTACCAAAACAGTGATTAAAGAAACATATGCATAGTATACAAAACAGTAATACTCAAAAGTAAGTATAATAAAAATAATATGTAAAGTCATAAATTTCTCTACATGATGAAATATAAAGTATTTTGTTCATATACAAACACGTGCTTTAAAACTTCACAAGCGATTGCTTTCATACGTTATTGGCAACTACCAATGAGGTTTCCAAATAGGAAAAAAAAACAGATCAAATACAAATTCTCAGACAAATTCTGGAAAGAACAAAAGAATATAACATTGATACCTATCATCTTTTCATCGATTTTAAGGCTGCATATGACAGCGTCAACAGAGAAAAATTACTCGAAGTCATGAGGGAATTCAATATATCAACGAAACTGATAAGTCTTACTGGAATGACTCTTAAGAAAGTAAAATACAGAGTTAAAATTATGTCAAGCCTCTCGGAGCCTTTCGGACTTGCGACAGGGAGACTCCCTCTCATGCCTTTTGTTTAACTTGGCTCTATAAAAGGCTATAAGGGATTCTGAGATAAATACTAGTGGAACCGTCCTACAGAGGGCAATCCAATTGCTTGCTTTTGCCGGTGATATTGATATCATTGGACGAACTAGACAAGCTGTCGTTGAGGCTTTCGTTTCACTTGAGAATGCAGCGGGAAAGATGGGTCTAACCATCAATGGGGATAAAACTAAATTTATGATTGCAACAAATAAAAAAATAGATACAGCCCCTCTGGAGATCAATAACTACACATTTGAGAATGTAAAACAATTTAAATACCTGGGCACAATGATCTCAAGCTGCGATGACCTAAAAATTGATATTAAAAGAAGACTACCCATGGCTAATAGATGTCTCTATGGCCTTAGAAACCAACTAAAATCCAAATACATCAGCATTAAAACAAAAATAAGTCTATATAAGACCCTGATAAGACCTGTTGTCTTATACGGGAGTGAATGCTGGGCCCTGAACAGGGCAGAAGAAGATCGTTTATTGGTTTTTGAAAGAAAAATTTTGAGGAAGATTTTTGGACCAATTATGCAAAACAACGTTTGGAGAATCGCCTATAATCACGAAATATATAAAAAGTATGGCGAACCCGACATCTTAAAGGTGGCAAAAGCGTCTCGCATTAGGTGGCTAGGCCACATATTCAGATATGATGACACGTTTCCCACAAAAAAAGTCACCTTTTCAATTCTGGAGGGCAGGCGACGAAGAGGAAGACCACAACCAGATGGTTGGATGAGGTAGAAAAGGACCTCCTAAGAACAATTGGAGTGAACCGATGGAGGGCCATTGCACGGGATCGAATTGGCCCTCCCAGTTAGGTGGGGGAAAATTGGAGACAACCTTGGCCTGTAACAGGCTGTAGTACTACCGAAGAAGAAGTATAATAAAAAATATATGTAAAGTCAAATTTCTCTACATGATGAAATATAAAGTATTTTGTTCATATACAAACACTTTATGCTCTTTTCATAAATTACTTGCCATAAACTACTTTTCATTTCCCTCCTCCTTTCAAATTAAGGAAATTTCACACATATTATATAAAATAATAAATTAAAATCTTTAGAAGTAATATACTTGTCAGGGAAAAAAAAGTAATTTTTCTCGATTTTGTACACATAAGCTCAGGTGAGGACACTGGTAAAATATTTATTATTTTTATTTGGAGCAAATGTGACAAAAAGAAAAAAATATTGCTTAGAAAACCAGTTATTATTATCAAAATAAGTTGTAGGGCAAATTTCTTTTATATCAATCTCATTGGAGTATAAAATATTTATAGACTGTCACAAGGCAGTTAAAAATTGTAAATTTTTGACTTTGCACCCGAATGAAAAAAGAAAAAAAAATCAGAAAACTCAAGATATCTCAGGTGTATAGTTTGGATTAGGGGCATTTGGAATTACTAAGATATAACTACCCATTTCTAGGGGTAGAGAATTACAATCAATAACATTTCTGATTAGATCAGTCAGTACAAGAGGCTAATTATTATCTGCCATCACTGGAAAGGAATTTATGAGAAGTACTGCACAGACCGGATTACTACCTGATGCCAGAGGAGAAGGAGGAGGTAGACTTTCGACATCTATGATTTTGCAGGCACATATATTGACACACTATTTCAAGAATATCATCAAGAAGACACTGAAGATTTGAAGGGAGAAAAGTACCAAAATTGAAATTTTGGAGTGAAATCTCACCACAACAGCATTCATATCGTACTTCAGACATATTTTTAGATACAGACTTCGTGAATCAGAAATATTTGTTTTCAGAGTACGAAGAAATGTGGACGCCAGGTTATAAAGTTTTGCAGGCCATAAATTTGTTGCTTATTCTTGTAGCAAGTTAAGAGCAATTAAAGCCAAAAGCTGATAATAGAAGATCTACAGAGATTCTTTTCTGAAAAGAGGCCTACAAATTTTGGAAGTTTCTGAAAAACTTCTTTAAATAGTTGAAGGGTTTAATAGAGCTAAATACTTACTGAAACTTGATTTACCATATGAAAGTCTGTGAAACCAAACTCAACACAGTTCATCACCGAATTGAAATATCATTAATCATAAGACAACCTTAGAAACACTATGAATAAAAGGATAGAAAATATGTAAGGAATTGATTATGAAAGGCAGGGCTGGAATTAATCAGATTGGAAGCAATTGGGCCCCATACCAATACAGAGCCCCACACGAAGGAAAATTTAAAATATGTCTCAAAGGAAGTACTGTGATCATTTAGAAACCGTCTAGAATCCCTGGCAAAATATAGGCACACTGATTTTGAACAAGTTTTAATCGGAGCCACAGAGCTTGTGACTGATTTAGAAGTAACTCCAGAATTTCGGGAAACACATTTACGAACATGAAAAAGGATATTTAATTACGAGTATACAGATGAACCAATAAGTAAGTAGAAAGAAATGTTTGAGGTGCATTGAGCAAACAATGTATAAAGCTAGACAAGGAAATTCGAGATGATTCCACAGAATGAACATAAGGAGCATGCACCGGTACTAGAAATTGTCTCGACAGATGTAAAAATGATTCCGAATAATGACCACATTAAGTCTAAAAAAGATGTAAACATAAATAGCTGTATGCTGGTCAAAGAAATGGAAGTATTATAACCTATTGTTTCGGAAACACTATAAAAATTCTACAATTGCTACAAATGACAGCAACTGGCTTTTCAAATGTTTTTATATCTTTAAGGATATTTTTAATAATTCATACAACTCTAGCATTGGGAAAAGAAGATTTTCTAGATTAAATTTAATCAAAACATACCTGAGGTTAACAATATCACAGCAGAGACTCAAGTCTTCCAATACTGTCTATAGAAACTGTAGAAACAAGGAAATTAAAATTTTCATTAATTTATAAATAATCTTGCTGAGAAAAAAATCTAGCAAAATTTAAATTGTAAATAATTTTGTTCTGAGCATAAAATATATATATTCTAGCTACTTTTTAGAAATAAATAATCCAACAGAGATAGAAAAAATTATACGAATATAGACAAAAAACAAACAGAAATCAAGAACTCTGGGCATCCACGCACCAACGGCAAGATTCTGTATAAGTGCCGGAACTGAACCATCAAACAACAGAGGTAACCGACAGGTCTCGTCATCAGGGAGCCTAACCAAATCAGTTACCTCAAGGGGAACTTTCTGAATAGGATGCAGGTAAGCCCAAAAGACATCCCAAGGCCCCGAGTCCCCCAAGGAAGCAATTAGTCAAAAGAAAATGAAAAGACAAACACAACTTACAGTATGGGCTCAATGCACCGTACGTGGAAGCACACAAATAATCCTAATGCAAAGTAAAAGATGCATACACACCCCAATTCCGTAAGTGACGGTTATGGCGAAACAGCAGCCAATTCTATCCTAGAAGTTACGTCATTGTAACATTACTACAGCGCAACAACCCCCCCCCCCCATTACAGCTTAACCAAATGAAAACATAAATACTATTCTAAACATCTTTAAAAATTCCTGAGTCTAAATGCCATTTTTTTTATAACTTTTAAATTGCCGAAATTTTTAGGGAAATTGTTTTTACTTGAGTTTTCCTCGAAAATGTTACATGCCTGCAAAAAATCCCCAGCATTGTTACATAGGTTTTTTATTCTGTAAAGTTGTGAGTAAAAAATATTTATAATAAATTTTATAGTTTAAGTTGCTATGGAAATTGGTAAACTTGATAACCTCAAAGTTAAAATCTAACCTTTTATCATATAACCCTATTTTATTTCTCTATTTTGAATTTTAATTTTTAAATCCAGATAAGTCGCACAAAGATTATTATCGTTAGTCCGGTTTAAAGTTAGTTCCTTTGGGTAGATTTGATTAAGAAATTCCAAATCGTTGCAGTTAAAAATTATGAGGTCATCAATATATCTGAATCCGGTAACATTATTTGAGTTAAGAAATTTAGTTTCGTCAAAATGTAAGAATAGGTTTGCAAATGCACTAGAATAGCTATTTCCATAGGTATACCCTTTATCTGTTTAAAGAAACATAAGCCATTAAAGAGGTAGTTTTCAAAAATATTAAATTTACATAAATCAATCCAGTCACATTTTAAGATTAAAGTACTATCTAGATAAGCATCATAAATTTCTGAACAGATAATGATTAAATTATCATGCGGAATACTGGTAAAAAGGTTTTCAAAATCAAACATGTATATGCTATCCATATTCTTACTTTTTAAAAAATGTAGAACATCCTGGTTATTATTTAAAATAAAGCTAATTTCGGTAACCTTAATTTTATTTAGAATAATTTTTAAATAGCTAAAGAACTTTTTACTGAACAAAGTGTTATAACAATTTGTACTACATGTAACAAACCTAAATTTAGTAGGTACTTTATGGAAATTTATGGTAGGAAACAGGTAATGGTATTTTATGCTATTAATCTTAAACTTAAATTTTTTGCTAAAGGCTAAAATCCTATTATCTATTTCTATTTTGGTAAGGTTAATTTTTTGATAGGTATTATTTGAGTTGCATTCCCTAGAAATTAACTGCTTAAAGTAATCTTTACACATAAAACCGAAGTTATTGGCAGCCTTATCAACAACTGTAATAATAAACTTATTTTTTAATCCTTTAATTTTACTGTATAGATCTTTGTTTAGAAAAAAAAAACCCTTATCCTCCATATCATACTCTTCATAATTCCTTTTTATATCCTGTAAAATATGCACCTTCCACTCCATAAAACCTTTGATAGGCCAATTGTACTTCCTTGCTAATTTTACTATACAATAATCCAAATCTTTAGTGATAGAACTTATAATTTGCTTTAAATTTACCTTATTTCTTACCCTAAATTTTGAACCCTTACGTAGAAGTTTCCTTAACCTAACATCTTTAACAATATTAAGATCCCCTGTTACAATATGCCCCGAAGTTGGATTAACAAAGTTTTTAAACTCCTGAATATGACAATTACAATCAGCATTAGAAATTTTGCCTAAGTAATGACTATAAAAGTTATAGTTGCAGATTAGGTCCCTTAACGTTTTTTGATATTTAAAAGCAATAACGATTTTCCCACAATCCTTGATTGGTAATAATTTTGAATTATTATGTACAATAGTAGGTAGTTTTAAGTGCTTGAAATCTTTATCTAGAAAGTTAATAGTACAGTACTCTATCCTTACATCCCTTCCCCTCTTAGCATCCAAATTAGTCAGGATAAGCTTGTATTTAATTAAATCTAAAATTATTAGTTTTGTAAACCTCGAAACAAATTTAATTGAAGATAAATGATGTTTAATTACCCACCTTAAACCAGATTTTTTTTTTGTTTTGTCTATATTCGTATTATTTTTTCTATCTCTGTTGGATTATTTATTTCTAAAAAGTAGCTAGAATATATATATTTTATGCTCAGAACAAAATTATTTACAATATATGAAACTAATTGTCAACACAAAACAGATAGTGAGTAAGAAACTTCAACATGTAATGCAAAGCTATCAAAATGGCTGCAAAAGAAAGATAAATCTTCTGGTAAATCATTGACTTCTATTCAGAAAATTTAATCAGTTCCCTAAAAGAACTTGTACAAAATGTTTATGCATACTTTCCTTATGCAAAATAAAAACTATAAAAGAGCAAACATTTTCATATTTTAGGCAAAGTTATCTTTTACATAGATGGTTTAATATAATCCTTTAACACCTGT
Source organism: Dolomedes plantarius (assembly GCA_907164885.2). Taxonomy (NCBI): domain Eukaryota; kingdom Metazoa; phylum Arthropoda; class Arachnida; order Araneae; family Dolomedidae; genus Dolomedes; species Dolomedes plantarius. The sequence continues at coordinate 106,508,053 of OU015499.1, forward strand.
TTTAACTTATTTTCATCTAGAATTATAATTCATGTCATGTATATTTCCTCACAGCATAATTATACAACACATTTCTGGAGCACGTTGAAAAATAAAGTGCACCAGAATTTTCAAAACTGCATTTTTGACACTTTTACTGCAGTTACTTTATATAAATATTTTTTATCCCTAGGAGGGGAGGGAGGTATGATACACACAACAACATCAATTTCATTAAGACTGATCTTAAGGACAGAAACTATATACACCCGATTCTCTTTTTGCAAGGGTGATATGTTACAGAGACTATCATGGAGAAAATAAAGTGTATAAAAAGATACAGTGAACATATAAAAATTGGAGACAGGTTCCATCCAAGTATACTTAAATGTTTTAATGTACATATGAAATACGGATCGATTGACTGAACTTGAATAAATATGTAAAAGGCAATCCACTAAACTTATTTTAATTATGTTTATACAGATTGTTTTTAAATTGAAAAGGTATGATAGTCAGAATTAGTGAAAAATTAACTCAATTTTCTATTTATACATACATATAACACTCAGTCATTCAGTGTCACTACTGGACAACAAACATGCCCATTTACAGTTGTTTTACAGTGATGAAAAATCACTCTTGCCCCTGGAAATATTTAAAGGTGATATATCTACGAGTGTGTCTCAAATAAAGTTAACATTTTGTGTTTCTTTCATTTCACAGATTTTTGATATGAATTTGGTTATCAGATGCTGTGAATTTATTTATTTTGGTTTCTTTATATGATTCTTCATAACACAACAGAATTATTTTTAAACTGTTGGAATCGTACATCTCGTACAACACTCAAATCCATTTTAAGAAAATTATTTCCAAGTTTATTGACTAGTTGCAGGCCACTCCATAATAACTACTAGAAACTAACATGGAATCATCAACATTCTCTGAAAAACTCTCGGATCCCATTGCACTCAATATTTTTTATTCCGATTTAGATTTTTAAACCGTGTTAAAGTTAAAAAGAATATAGAGTAAAAAGATTATTGTTTTTTTCTTGGACTGTATTATTTCAAATCTGTGCAAAAAGGGAATCGGGTATATATAAAAAAATTACCCAAGACATGATTAGGAAGAAAGAAGTTAAAAATTTTGCCAGTACAAAATAATCTGTAGAGTATAAAGAATATGCAGGTAAGAGAGCAAATAATTTATATCTAGTTCTAAACTGACGCAAGTACAATTTTTACAATAAAGAAATTTTAAACTATAAGCAGGCTGTCATAAACATTAGTTAATACTGATTTTGTAAATCTTGAAATTATTCTAACAAAGAAATATTTAGAATACATGGCACAGAGAAAATTATATATTTTGGTATATAATATACTAATAATTGTCTAAAATTATGAAGAAATTAATCTTTGCTTTAATAATAATTTCAGTTTTAGATATCAAGTATTACTTTTAAATCATCCTCTTTAAAATACATTGATTTCAAACTTTAAACAAGCACATTATAATGACTGATGTACCTAGAATGATGCATTTAGGTACTGAGGCATTTAGGTTTTGAGTATTGCATTTAATGCTGTTATCTTTGTTGCAATGAAGGATGTTATTTATTGAATTTTGACATGAAAAATTTTAACACTGAATAAATACAGAAACAACTAACATATAAAAAATTATTTCAAATGTTATAATAAATAAAAAATTCTCTGATATAAGAATGATACAAGAAAGCAATGACTACACAGTAGATATCTGCTTTTTTAAGTGTTTGTTATTTTTGAGTTTCTTTTTGGTCAAGTTTGCTCTTTCTCTTTTTTGGTTTTCATCTCTTTCTTGGTTTGGTCACATGGCTTTTTACCTAAACTGAGTGTAGCACTTCCTGGTGGTTCACATGCTATTTTTGGAATATGCAAATTTATTGACAAAAGAAATACAGCGGTTAAGTTTTGGGTTGGAATGACATCATAGATGAAACATTTGAAGTGAGTGCCAATGTGTCATGTACAAAACGACGTCACTACTGTGTTTGTTTCATCGGTGATTATTTCGGCTTGTTGAGATTACCTCAGGGGATTCTCAAAAATATTAATTTGTTAGCGGTGACTCTCAAAATAAATATTTAAGGCTAGATAGGAAGAAAAAGTACATTCTAGCTATTTTTTTAACATGCTTGTCTGGGCCGTGCGCAGAGTAGTCGCCTGCTGGGGTCTTTTAGTATAGGCAGGGTTCATCCTAGTTGGGCCTAGCTGCCATGTCAGGCCTGCCATGTGCATTTTGCTATATAAAAAAACACTCCCTGAACTTCAGATAACCGCTCATGTTGCAAAGCTGTAAAAACTCATCAAATTTGGTCCCAGTTCATCATTTCTGTGTAAAATTAAATTGTTTAATTAGTTTTATCTATAAGGCTTGCATGCAATTAACAATGTATATCGATTTTGCTATAATTTTTAAAAATATAATACACATAAATGATGGTTTGTTAACTTTGATAAGCTTTAGATGTTTTAACAATTTTCATATATTAAACATGAAATTAAATTATAAAAACAAATGAATGTTGGGAAAAGTGAAGGATTTTTATAATAACAAAGTTGGTTATTATATAAGTGGTATCTTTGTTTATGTTCTGCTACAATTGGTTGTATCCTTTATATTACATGTTTTGTATTATTTAGTTTAATGGATTAATAAATTGCAAACCTGATTCACGTAATCTTCACTCTTACATCACCAAAGGTCAGTGATTATATCTCAGAAATGTCCCACTGTCTTTTTTCAGTTTTCACAAATTGAATTTGAATAATTATCATTTAGATGTTTTAAGCCATTAAAATTTGAAATTAGCTTCAGCTTATAAACAAAACGTTCAGTCAATGAAAAAATTTTTGAATTATTTTTATATTTTAATTTTTTTCCTTTTCACGGAATAAAATCCAGAAAATGAGAGCTTACCCTTAGTTATTCATATCTAAATTATAGGTGTTACTCTATGCTTGAGTACATATAGTAGAACATTTGACGGTGCCAGTCTTTTTTAACTCTAAACTTTTCAAAAATGAATATTCAGAATTAATTTTTTGTTAATACCGTACAACCTCTCAAATCTGGAAAGTTTTAATAAATGGCCAATTTTACTTTTCCATTTTACCAATAGATGTTGCTACCAAAATGATCGGTTAAAAAACCCCTTTTCTTTCAAGGAAGTGACAGCAGAGATTTTCAAGGCTTTCCAGTGTCTGGGAAATAAGCTGAAATAGTGGAATTACTAGAATGGGCAAATAAAGGCAACATCAACCTGGATAAATCAGACATACATGAAGTTTTAGACATCGACAAAAATGTGCCGATCATCGGTTCTCTGAGCGAATCTGAAATTATTGATAGTGTGGTAATAAAAAAGGTTATAATGACAGCGATCATGAAATTGATTCAGAATGCCCCAAAAACAAAACTATGTCAACGGAAGACCTGATTGAATCATTAGATAAAACCATATTAGTCTTACAACAGCGGAATTTTATCTTGGAACATTAAATTATGGCAGTAAATAAGACTCGAGAAAAAATCATTTCTAATAAGCCAAAACTAAAGCAACAGACATTATTGACTGAAATGTTTAAATTATAATATAATTATATGTTCTGTATTCAGGTTTATTTATTAATTAAACCATTTTACCTGTTTTTTTTCCTAAAATTTTGTAGTTTTATTTAAAAACGTCTCAAAACTGGAATTGTTGTGTCCTGAATGATTCCAGATTTGGGAGGCTGTAGTGTACCCATTTCTAAATATTTTTATTTCATTTTAAGTTTTATAAAATGATTTTTATAATTTAGAAATATTTCTAAATTTTAATTTTTGTTCTAAAAGTTCACTGGAAATACTATTGTTATCAATTTTTTTCATTCTTCTATATTGAAATTATCTTGCAAACCTTTAAATTTTATATACCTTTTTATTTTTCCCTATTTTTGTATTTTTATGAAAAATACAAAAATTTTTGTATCTTTATCTTGAAGTATTTAAGTGTTTATTTTCTAGTTTTTAAGAATTTTTTATTGTAAAATTCTTGTATTTGAAATATATTGTTTCCTTATAACATTTCCAATAACATATCCTATGTCGTATTTTTAAATAATTTAAATGTTGACGTACATTTTGAAACCAATTGATACTTTGTAAATATTTAGGCTGTTTTAATTATTTCTTCCAGATAAATGCTGTATTCAGTATTGTTTTATTACAATATTCTAAGGCTGTTTAATAGCTACTTATTGTTGAATTTTTCTTACAAAGTTTTCATTGTCAGGCTACAAGTTTTAGAACAGGATATGGAACTTTTCCCCATATATTCACCCTTTTACTGTAATTATTAACAGTTCAGGAATCTTTGTACTGTTGTACCCTCATAACCAGCAAAGTTGCTTAACCCGTTATGTCTTACTTGTATGATAATATATCTATAAATTCAGTTTAAAAATTGTAAATAAAATCATCTGATGGGTAGCTTTTAGCAATCTCTTGAAATTGTGGAGCGTATATTTTAATAGCATGCTAACATTGACCAGAAAGGATAAATCCACTTTTCACTGAAAACAACATACCATGCCTGAACATGCTGTTTTTAACCGTTTAATAGTTATACGTATTGTATTAGCATTTAGCTTCTCTCACAATAAAATAGCGCAAAACGTAGATATCATATATATCAACATGAAAACAACAAACAGTTCTGTCATACAATACAGAAAAAAATACCTGTAAATTAAAATTACTTGAATAGCTCTTTATTTTCCCAGCATCATCTGTAATATTATTTCAGTCCGTGATCAACTTTACAAGTTCCGAAGGTTTATAGCCACGGGCACTACTTCATAAACTTTTAATTACTAAGTTTACAAGCAACTGAATGTTGTATTAAGTCATACAATAAAACATTACACAACTTTTACTAAGCAGTTAAGCGATATCGTTGCCACTATACGATAAATAACAGAAGTCAGTAGATAACAGTGATTAATAACTGTTATCTGCTACCAAAGTCATCACTTTGTCATAGACATAAAAAGCTATACGCCATGGGACTGCGATGCCATTTTCGACGTTCGAGAGCAGAACTAATCGCTCCCATCGCTCTTTTGAAAGTTTCCTTTCTATGTTCGCTATGTTGATGACTGTTTTGTCTTATTGGACCAGAATAACTCCGACATTGATCGCGTGCTCTCTGTCATGAATTCTATTGATCCTTGTATACAATTTACGTGTGAGGAAGTGTAATAATCGTTTACCTTTCTTTGATGTGCTTGTTATCCGCAGTGACGAGGTTTTTCAGACTGCTGTCTTCCACAAGCCCTTTGCCGTGTCTCTTCCACCACATAGGCTTTCTCCCCATCCTCCCCGTCAAAAAATTGCCTGTTTCAACACGTTTGTCCATCGGGCGATGAACATTTGCTCCACTCCTGAACTATTGTGCTCCGAGCTTGATTATCTGAGGACGGTTGCCGTGGACCGTGGCTATGCCTCTAATATCGTTGATTCCATTTATAAGAAATTGTCTAAACCGGTCCAAAAAAGGTGTATTTCAAAGCCGAACTTGTCGGTGGTTTTGCCCTTCTTTCCCAAGATCAGTAATCAAATCGCTAAAATTCTTAAAAGGTTTGAAATTAAGGTTATTTTCTCTCCGGTCAATAAAATATCTTTTTCGGATCTCAAACACCCCATTGATCGCTTAAATAGCTGGGGTATCTATCAGGTTTCTTGCCAGTGTGGTCTTTCTTATATTGGTCAAGCGTGCTCTTAAATTCCGACTGAAGGAACATGAGAGTTATGTTAAAAAGCAAGAGTTAAATCGCTCGTCCATTGCTTAACACGCCTGGACTTCAAAACATAGATTTGACTTTTCGTCTGCCTCCATTATTCAGAAATGTCACTCGCCTGCCGATCTTGATTTCTGGGAAGCTTATCACATTTTTAAAAATTCGGGTTCTTTGGTTAATGATTTGTCAAGCACCCCTGTTTTTCCTCAATTGTGGAAAGGGTTTATTTAGCTGTGATGGCTTGTTTCTTCAATTTTCAAATTTTCCCCCTCTTTTTGCCACTAGATGGCGCTGCTTGCCCTATTTCGGCCTCTTCGCTGCTTCATGTCTTTTCACGCGCGGATTATGTAAGTGCGTGTGCACTGGGTCTGGTTGCTTAGTTTTCGGCTTTTTGAGCTGCCACTAAGTTCGTTGCACTGATGAAGAATCTCCTTTGTAGCTTCGAAAAGGCCGTATGCAAAATAATTGCATCTTATTTGTGCTTTATTTACGTTGGTTTTCCTGGTTAATCGCTCCCATAATAACGTCCGTAGAGGAAAATTTCGTGGATTTTTTACTTCAAAGCCAATATTTTTTAACTCTTAAAACCTATTGAAATGTATACCGAAGAACGTTAACTTAATTCTAAAAATACTTTTAACCGTGTTCGAAACACAATATTTAAAAGAAATTGAAAGGTTTCTTTCGAAATTGGCTGTTTTACGCTTAGTGCGCAAACATTTGGCACAGAGTTGGTTGATTTTCGACAAATGCGAATGCTTTTGTACATTTCAGATTAATCTCTGGTTTGGCTACAAATATTTCCCCAGGGCAATAATGAGGAATTTGCACATGTGGGGAAAATGCTCATTTCTATTTTTTATTAACAGATTGGTTATCAAATTGTTCGAAAACATCAATTGAAACGTATATATAGATCTAAATAATAAGAATTTTAAATTTAAAATAAGCGAAAAGTGTTGAAAAATCATGTGACCTCAAAACGCTACGTGATTGGTTCTGACGTCACTATGCACCATGATTCAATGTTTACATTTGTCTAGCGCGAGATTCTACGTTTCCTCCTCTTAAACTAACATTTTAAAATCATATTTTTTTCCTAATTTGGTTTAATTTTTCTAATTTTAGTTTGTGGCTATTGTTTATTCCCCCTTTTTTTAAAATTATATTCTATCGTCGTCTTTATTCTTAGTTTTATTTCTGTTTTGTTTACCATGGCGTTATTACCCGGTTTTGCAAAAGGGCAATCTGACAACCTGCCTAAAATGGATTTATTTGCAGTGTTTTCCTTTTTGGGAAATAATCCAAGTTTTATGGGAGCAGAAATACGAGGATTTAAAGTTCAGAGGGATGTATATATTTGTTTGCATTTATTATTCTAGTTATGTAATGTAGATTGTAGAACGCTGACGTGCGTTGTGCTTTACACAAACTTTAAAGTTACACATTGTTTATGCATATTATTAAATTAATATCGTACTCTAAAAGTTTAATAAACAGCTTCTATTATTATTCATTCATAGTACATGTTTAATTTTGTAGAATTAATTAGCTCTGCAACATTACAAGTAGTGTCTGTTATAGGATATTTAGTATTTTTAATTGTGTATTAGAAAGTTGACAGAAATTAAAAACACTACCAAATTTACGAATGTGTTCAGTGTTCTGCATTCATATCATAGAAATATGTGTATTTTAAATGGTAAAGGAATTATAATAAATCTGAACTATGCATGATAATTAAACTTTTGACTAATCACATACTAAGTGGTGCAAAGAAACAAATGTTTACTACTCATAATAATTTTAAACAATCCTCTAACTCCATAATTTTGTGTTTTAAAAACACATTTTTAAATTAATGCTTTAGTACTTAGAAAGTTACTTTTACTTAGATTTGGACGATAAGGCTATGGAGATAATGCTGTAGGATATGTTCAGGTAAAAAGGGATGGAGACATCTGTACAGTCAATGCAAGGGTGACACCAGAACATAATGTCACAAAAAAGACTTACAGTGTGGAACTCAAGTTGAATGAAAAGGAAGAAAATGTCCTTTCCGTCCAATGCAATGATTGTGCAGCATCTTTGGATGAGTTCCTTTATGTATTATATTTAATTTTATCTAAAAGTTTTAATGATAGTGTGTTTGGGGTAGATACAATAGACCATCCATGGTTAGCTTTCCCCGCTTTAAGAAATTTATAAATAATTAGAAATACTTCAGCAGTTATAAAAAAATCTTTTTAATACAATACTTTATACATTTTATGTAAAAAACTAGCACCCAAAACTAGTGTAAAAAGATTAATTAAAAATAAACTTACAAAATAATTAATATATTTTATGCTTTTGTCACATTTTGCACACAAATTGTATTTATTTTAAAATTTCATCACCTACCCCCAACCCAGCATCTGGTGAATTCCATTGTAACGGACGAAACATTCACACACAAAATAAATAATAAAAAGATTATGAGATGCATATTAATGCTTCAAAATAGGAGAGTATTATTTTTTCCTGATAAAACCAATTCCTGATAAAAACTAAAGATAAACTTGACAGGTTTCAAAATTTATTTCTGGTGTATTTAAGCTGAAAAAAAATCTTTAATGTAACGGATGCTACATAAAATGGAACATCATTTGTACTATAGCATCATAAGATAAAAAAATCTGTGAATCTATTATGTCAATTTGTTCAAAAATTTAAAAAATAACATCACAAGACATGCCTGTAATTTATCAGAACCTTGACATAAAAAATCAGTCATTTTTTTCTGTAATAAAAAATATAAAAACTATTTGCAACAGATGTTACATATAATACATGATGTTGCAGCTGTACCCTTAACTAGGCTATTTATATTCAAAACAGTCACAAACATGCATTTATTTTACTTTTATAGTTTTTACATTAATATTAAATTTACTCCAATTAAATTCAGTGGCATAATTTACGTAAGTAATAAGGTATAAAAATGATAATTTTACTTGCTAAAAAAACTTACAAATAGATATTTTCCCATTACATCCCCTACAAAACAAACTTAATGTAAGGAAAAAGCAATAGTACGTTCTAGTTCTAGAGGTCATAAGCTTTCCAATGATATATAACACTTAATAATTTGTTTAAAATGATTTTCTTTCGTAATGGTTTCATGTTAGGTGGAATTCACCATCTGGAGAATATAACTCATAACAAAACTCGTTGTGTTTACAAATATATTTAAATATTTATTTAAGTGGAAAATGTCAAAACTTGTATTTTAAATTCATATTTGCTGCAATGATTTGGCAAATCATCTGTATCACATTAAAACTCACAATTATACCCAAATTAAAAAATTATTGAATGAGGATTTTTTTTTCGTCGCGTTTTATTGCAACTGTCCATGATTTCCTTTTGACATTATCTGTTGGAACACTAAAAAAAAGCTTTCCAGGTGTATTTACCGTTGTGCTTGTGCAGCAAGGTACTATACAATATTTAAAATTTTCTGTAACACACTTTGACATCTTAAAAATAAAGAAAAGACACTAGATATCAAACTCAAACTACGCAACACAATCCAAACACCGAAGTAAACAAATTCGCCATTGTGCATTGTGACGTCACATGTATCCGCGTAGGAAAAGTAGCGTTTTTGAGACGAAGTAAATAGTGCGCGTTTAAAAACAAATTATGTTAACTTTTAGAGTTCTAAAACTAAAAAAAAAAGATGCTTTCGATCATATTTTTCTATTTTCTATATCATAAATGTAAAATAAAAAAACGTGCAAATTCCTCATTATGGCATTTAATAAATGCTTTTGGAATAGAATGAGAAAATATAGAATGCATCTTTAAGAATTTATTTAATAAAAGTACTTCCATTGTACAAAAAAAAAGTATTTTCATACAACATGAAAAAAATACGTAATCTTTACGGATTTCTTAGAGATAAAAATAATAATTTAAAAACAAAGAATTAAAAATTAATAAACAAAATAAGGAGAATTTTAAAATTGTTTTGGGGAGGCAACAACTTAATATTTAAACTACGATGCTCATATAAATTATGTCATGTATTCTGTTGAAATTTAACCCTCAAATTCAGATAATAAAACAGCACCAATGCTCGGTGAAAAATTTTTTTTTCGATGTTTATAGTGAAAAGAAATAAGGTCTAAAATAGAAAAAAACTCATATTTAATGGACAGTAATTGAAGAATCACTTGTGCTAAATAAATCCCATTTTATTTCATTTTTGATCGCCCCTAAAATACACGTTTTCTTTCCTTTCTTTTTCTCTCTCTGTGTGTGCACGTCTTTTTATTTTATTAAAAACAAAAAATTTAAATTCTCTTAACTCAGCAATAATTATAGCTTAAAAACCTCTACTGACCAATTTCACGAGCACCCTTACTCAAATTAATCATAGTCATAGGATAAGCCTTCCGCCGAGGTACTCCGAAAAGAGCCATAATGGCGATAGTGATTTAAAACTTTTTAATCATATTTTATAGTATGAAAACTTCAATTTTCATACTAAAATAAACTATCATTATCTACTTCGAAAACCAACAAGAAAATTATTCAGAAGTAATCATAAGTGTAGGAATTTGATATGTTTCAGTTATAAAAAGTCAGATTTATAACTGAAATATTAGGTAAATACTAGTCAATCAGATGAGCATATATTTTTTTAAATAGGCAAAAGGAGATTTGAGAAAAAAAACACAAATTAAACTTACTTCAACACCGTAAGTTTTATTTCTCATTGATGCATGAACACATGCACGTATAATCCCACACGGGTCGTAATAAAAGGATTGTAAGTGGGAAGACTTCAAGCCATCTTGCCCTCGTTTTATTAAATTTAAATTGCACAACGGCTAACAAACACTGGTACGGCTAACAAACACAGGTTTCTTAGTGTTCTCCATTTCTTAAAAAATTGACTGATCCAGTTTATACCTGCATGGCAGTTGCTGCAATTCATATATATTGCGTCATATATATTGCCGTATCATATATATTGTGACAGATTTCCTATTATTTGGAATTCTAAATTTATTTATAAAGTAGATGTCTTACTGTATTTCTATTTTTCCTATGCAGGAAAAAACGCAAGTATTCAGATGAGTATTTGAAGTTTGGGTTCACCACCGTAGTCAGAAAGGGCATTGAGAAGCCATAATGTGTTTCGTGCAACGTTGTCCTCAGTGCAGAATCAATGAAACCCTCGAAATTGAAACGTCACTTACTGACAGAGCATTCCGAAGATATCAAAAAGGATTTGGAATACTTTCGATACCATGACCCTCTGACGGTCTCAAACGTCAGAGATTTGATCCTACAGAGAGTTTTCCCCAACAAAGTGCATTCCTAATACAAGCATCATACGAAGTCACACTGGAAATTGACAAATAAAAAAGCTTCACTCAATTGGAGAAACACCTATCAAACAATGTTTGCTAAAGGCTGTAAAGTTAGTTCTTGGGGAACCTAGTGAGACAAATATCTCTTTCCAACAACACCATTCAACGACGAATTTTCGATACGTCCGAAGATGTGAAAGAGCAATTGTTGAACGAAATGAAAGTTTCTCCCTTATTTTCTCTCCAAGTTCATGCATCAACGGACTAAGTCCCTGTTCTCAGTTGCTTGTTTTCGCGAAATATATTCATTCAGAGGACATCAAAGAAGAGTTCCAGTTCTGTAGCGCACTCGAAACTACAACAAGTGAAGGTGTTATGGCGAAGATAAAAACTTTTTTTGAATCCGGAGGACTGCAGTGGGAAAATGTATGTGGCGTTTGTACTGATGGAGCTCCTGCTATGTTGGGGACAAAGTCGGGCTTTCAGAAAAAAGTAAAAGAACTTGCTCTTGAAGCAAAGGATCCATCCAAAGGAATCCTGATCCATTCAAAGGTATGCTCTTGCCAGGAAAACCTTATCAATTCCTCTGAAAAATGTACTTGATTCTATAATCAAAATTGTTAATTATGTCAAATCCAGAGCCCTTAACACCCGTCTTTTTAGAGAATTTTGCAAAGACATGTATGCAGACCATGGGATTCTGCTGTTTTGCACATCTATACGCTGGCTATCAAAGGGAAACGTTCTGAACCGTGTTTATGAGATGAAAGACGAAATCAAGTTCTTAGTAGCTTAAGAAAAATGCGAGTTTTTGTCTCACTTCAGTGATAGACTGTGAAAGAAAAGACTTGCTTATTTAGCAGATATTTTTGAACAGTTAAATAATTTTAACCTGAAGTTTACCTGAAGCAGATTATCCAACTCCACAACAGTCTGGGGGCTGTTGTCTCGAAATTGCAGAACTGGCGTCGAAAGGTAAACCAAGGAAACATTGTCATGTTTGAAAAACTGTCCAGTGATGTTGAGGAATATGAAGAACTCGATGAGCATCTAAAGTCGGATATTACAGGACACCTTCAATCTCTGTAAAAAGAGTTTCAACGGTATTTCCCTGAGCTCAAAGAAGAAGAAGTGCAGTTGCACGAAACCCATTGTCTACTTCTGTAGACGTGATTAGCATTCCCAATGAAATACAAGATGAATTTTTGTATCTTCGGAATGAATCATCGACACGTGATTTCTTTAAATAAAAATAACTCATTCAGTTCCGGTGTGCTATGTATCAATCCTACCCACAAGTATCTAAACTTGCCTTTCGTAATTTGGTGTCCTTTTCCACAAAGTATCTATGTGAGAGTAGTTTTCAACCCTTCTCCACATCAATTTTTGAAGTTTCGAAATCGACTGAGTGTCGAAAGTGATATGAGGCTAGCTTTATCAAATATCCAACCACGAATTTCGAAGCTGAGTATGCAGTTGCAAGCAAAGCCAACACATTAAAATGATTTCATTTATTTTATTTTTGTTAAATTAAATATTCGGTTCCCATTGAATTATTAAAATTTCAGTTTAGTGTTTTTTCCTAATATCTTAAAAGATCTTATTTATAAAAATATACAAAGTGTAAAGGGGAGCCCGCGAGACGCGTGAAAACCGTGGAAGGGGGTCGAGGCTCGAAAGAGGTTGGGAAACACTGATCTAGGGACACTGATCTTCGTGGATCTTCTTAAACGTATTCCAAAAGCTCAGCCATGATGGCGGATCACCGTCAAACTGTTTTAATGTTATGGGAAGTCGCAGGGGCTGTACCAGTCCTTTAGTTGTACTTTCAGGAACAGTAACACTTAAAATGCCTTCTCCCGTAGGCGTAGAAAGAATCTTTTTAACCTTTTTTTTCATACCCAATGAGCTCTTACTATATTCTTCACAAGACTCGAACTCTTTTTCATAGATCTTTTGCTGAGTACCATTTTCAAACATAAAGTTCATTATCTCACTATCTATTTCGGACAGCCTTTTCCCTATATTTTCTAATTAATCTAATAAAATTTCCACCAGATTTAAGCCAGGTTGAAAACATTCCGATACTTCTTTCAACGAATTAAATGTTCTCGTAAATGTACTTCTAAGTGGAATCCTCTTTGATTTAAACTGTTCCATGTTCTTCACAAACTATTTTCGCTTTCGAAAATTATATTCCTTCGAATCCTGTCGCGGACGCCAAAATATACCAAATCGAATACAAAACCTACTCGCCTTCACACTCGACGAGAAAAATTAATATGACTCGAGGAATTTACCACACATAAGGAAAACGAAAGCATCTAACGAAACACAGCACTCTTTAATATTCCACTTCGGCTACGCGCTGTCATTATCACATATATACTGCCGACAGAAAAAATAGATACAAAAACACTTGAGAACTGTTGCCATCTCTGACAACCAAAAAGAAATGCAAAATTCGAATAATTTCTACAAGTAGACTCAATAATATATATATATATATATATATATATATATAAAAAAAAAAATATATATATATATATATATATATATATATATATATATATATATATATATATATATATATATTGCAACACCAGGAAGGAAAGCAAATAACAAAATTTTACTTATTGTACGTATACAGCATAGTAGGAATAAAACATGATTAAATTTGTAGGCGATTTGGGGATATAGAGGGTTCGAAATTAGTAGGGGAGACCTGTGTACCTAGGGCCACCCCACTTTATTTGAATAATGTTTAGTTCTAGGTTTTATTACTCAGTTGGGTGAGTGGCAACAGTAATTGCTATTTTAGCAGACAATTAGAAATCTTGGAGGAGAAATCTGTGGCAAGTTATAAGTGAAAAATGTTTTTGCATGGTCTGAATTAAAATTTTGCAGCTCATCACTTTTATTTTCTGTCAAAGGTAAGTCAAATACTTTCCTTTGAATTCTAGTACATAATTTTGTTTGTAACATTAAGTACTAAATGAGGTATTAAATAAGTCCCCTCTCCATGTGGGTTTTTCAGTAGAAGGCATTTTGTATGAAATTACCTAGTCTTGTACCTAGGGCCACATAGTTGCCTTGTACCTAGGTCCATGGCCCTAGGTACAACTGTAATCATATTCTGTATGTTGTTATTTTATTTAAAAAGTTTTCATAATAAATGGAGTAAAAATCTAAAAAATTTTGATTTAGTTAAGTTTTTTTGTAATGGATGTTATTTAAATAGAAGGGGTACTATATATTTTGTTCTGGAACTCTCAATGACTTACTAAAAATATGTTTGCTACTATTATTATTATTCAGGATTATTAATTTGTTTATATTAACATGAGAATCTATTTAAAAAAATATATTTATAAAAGCAAAAGTATAATTCTAAATAAGCTTTATACGATATTTTAATTAAATTTTCAACCTTTATCATATTTTCATACCACAAATTCCTAATTTAAAACCTCGTACATCCAAAAGAGGCGGCCGAAAACCAGGGATATGTAGAATCCTGACAGACACTCCAGAAAAGAAATAAATTGAAGAACAACGTGTAATTAGGATGGCCAAAAGAAAAAGAAAATTGTGAAAAAACCTGTGTTTCAAATAGAGGCAACTTCATCTGAAGAATGATTTATCTGAAAAATGAATTATTATGAAAATATTTGTAATTCACTAATAATTTGGCTCATATTTATTTGGCTTCTGTTATAAAATTCATGTGTATACGTTTATTCTATACATTATGGAGTGAAACCTAACTTTTAGGGAATGGCCCTAGGTACACCAGCTACTGGCCCTAGGTACAATGCTGTCTTGTACCTAGGGCCATTTGTGAAGTTTCTTAAAAAACGTTCTATTTCACAGAATTTATTATATTGAGTATTTATATTAATCCCAATGGGATGGCAATTAGTATAACAATGTGTGCATATCAGTTTTACAATTTTAAACAGGTCAGTGGATCTGTTTTCGTTCATTGAAAAAAGGTGGCCCTAGGTACACAGGTCTCCCCTATACACAGCTGCCACCTCTGGCAGCTAAAACCGCTCTAACTGGTTAGGCATCGAGTCGAACTGGGCTTGGATGACAGATACGGGCAAGTCATTCAATGCTGCTTCAAGTCTATGCCACACTTCATCAATCGTAGCGGCTGGAGAGCGGTTACAGCCCAGTCTCTCAGTAACCCATGACCAGATGTTTCCAATGGGTGAGAGATCTGGAGAACGTGCTGGCCAGGACAATAGTCGAACACCCTCTGTGTCGAGGTAGGTCAGGACACGACGGGCAACATGTGGTGCGTTATCTTGTTGAAAGATGACGTCACCGAGGCCTCTAAGATAGGGCATAGCAACCGGCCTTAAGATGTGAGAAATGTAACGCTGGCTGTTCAGATTACCGACGACGCTAACAAGAGGTGTTCATGTCTTGTACCCAGTGGCTGCCCATACCATCACGCCAGGTGCAGTGCCCGTATGACGATACCGAATGCAAGCAGGCCACGTGCGTTCTCCTCGGTGCCTCAAGATACAGATACGTCCATCATGATGCTGCACGCAGAACCGGTACTCGTCTGAAAAGACGACGTGGTGCCACTCCTGTATCCAGTTTTTAGTTGGGTGCACCACTGTAGCTAAGCGTCTCTCTGCTGCAGTGTCAACGGAAGCCGCAATAATGGTCACCGTGCAGACATTCCGTGAAGCTGCAGACGTCGTCGCACTGTCCGTGCGGATACTTTTCGTGCTGCAAACAAGCCAATTTCCTGACTTAAGGTCCGTGATGTGGCTGTACGATCCTGAAAGGCCGACCTGACAACATGTCGGTCCTCTCTGACGTTACTGGTGGGAGGCTGATGAGATCCTGCATGGCGTTCAGTATGATCCTCCTGAACCCATCGATTCCATATTCGCATGACAGTCGTTCCGACCAATGCGAGTAGCAATATCGCGGAACGATAAACCGCACTCTCGATAGGCCACAATCCAGCCGCTATCGAATTCCGACGCATGCTGGTAGCCGTTTCTCATTGTTATACGAGGCATTACACGATCTTCTCCCCAAAAACCAACAATCAAATGCTATTTCCGAATGAGAAAACCACTGCGAAACTTTCCTTTTATACAGAGTTTGAGGTGCCGTGTCTCCCTCCTGCGTCCTTCGATTGCGCTTAAATGCTAATCATTTGCATATCCCAACATCTTCTTCCTTTCATGCGAATTTGACGTTTGTATCATCCCTCCTTCATGGTGTTGCAATTTTAATGGCCAGTAATGTATATTAGCGCGCAATAAAATTTTTTCCCGTGTGTAAATAAACTCGTCTGCGTCGCGTGCGTCGAAATAAGCCTGTGTTTGAAATGCGGAGCGGTTTTATAAAATGTGTACCAACAAAATTACACTTAATCTGATGGCAACGCTAGGGATCGCTCATCTCCTCGCGTCCAATTAGAAATCGTAAATGGAATGCGGTATTCCATTATTTTTTGTCCGTTTGTTTGTTTGGCGTTCCTTCTACACGCAGGCGCTAGTATTATTTATCGTTATCTTCCGAAGGACGTTATATTAATAGCAAAGAAAGGCTTCCGAGGTACTCTTTTATAATTTGTTCATTTGGTGCCGGGAAATGTTGCTGTGAGGGGAAATACCTATCCTTGACACTAGCGAAAAGAAATATGCCCTTAAAATTGGGAAGATGACAAATATAGGCTAAGATTACACATAGAAAGCAGCGTTGCGTAATGGTATCTTTTATGCCGATATATGTATTCTTGTGTAACGTTTGTCCGTTGTGTTTTTACACGACATTTAATTTTCTCGCTAATCTTTCATTATTTCTTTCATATGCATAAAAAATGAATAGATAGAAAAAGGAGTGGTCAGCCAACGAGGGCTGTAGTTGGAGGAAAGGGGGATGCCTCCCCTAGTATGAATATATATATATATATATATATATATATATATATATATATATATATATATATATATATATATATATATATACATACATACATATATATATATATATATATATATATATACATACATACATATATATATATATATATATATATATATATAGTGGTGGCAAAAAGTCCTGAACACACTCATTTTTTTTGCCTAATTTTTGTGTTTGACATAATTGTTCGTTATGAAATTATCGTACTATCTTTTTAATGCCGCAAGTAATTTTGTAGTACAGCTGCCTGAACACAAGAATGTGTAGTATATACAGAATAACATAATATAGAATAACGTAATATACGTAGTAGAATAACACAAAAATTTACAAATACGGTACATTTAATATGCATTTTAAAAATTTGGTTGTTACATGTTTGAACATCAATATTTTAGGGGTCAGACTTTTGCTTTAATTACGGCTCTGCATTTTTTTGGCATGGAATGCACTAATTTCACAAGAAGTTCTTTCGTGACAGCATGGTTGAAGGAAAATATTAAAGCTTCAATTAACTCACGTTTGTTTGAAGGTTTTTTCTCTGAAACAGCACGTATCACTACCACACACCAAGTAGTACAGAGCACATCTGAAAACGCTCATCTCCCTAGTATTGTTGCCATCCCAGGACAGAAAAACGTGTCCAGCAGAAACCAGTTTCCCTACATCTCCTGACTCTGATTCGTCGGGGGTCGTATTCAAAGAGTCAAGGTCGCACTCGCGTGAGGTGCCCGGGCACGATAACCGTCATAACGTATTACTGTCTATTCCTTTAACAGGGGAATACACAGGGACGTCTTGGGGTTGCATCTCACTGACGTGGGCTGTCCAGTTGGAGTTCATTGCTGTCCCTGCATTACCTTGAACATCATATTTATGAAGTATGGTGCCTTCGATGGCAGTTTTTACAGTTCATTTTGGAAGTGCATTTACTCGAAAAGTGACCACCACGTAAATAATTTGCATATAACTTATTCCTTTGTATGGTACTCCATCTGTTTTCTAAAGGCATACTCATTAATTTCCTACACGTGTGGGTGGCTGGGTGGCTGGGTGGCATGTGAATCATGGCACACCCCACATTTGCTACTGTCTTGTTTGATAAATTCTTGGTCTATCAGTGGAACCTCTTGAATCACTTCTGTTCCTCTCCTCTGTTTTGCCTGGGGTTTCAAAGATAAGCAGGCTTTTAGCTTGAGTCTCTAAAAATTTGAGGAAGTCTTTGAGACTAGGCATCTCATTTTGGGTAAGGGTAAGTTCACATTGCTCTTTGAGATTATCATTAAGTTTTTGAATTACTGTGTAGATTATCATATTATCAACCAAAGCATTTTGTGTCAATTTCAACGAGTCTAAAATGCGAAGTGATTCATTACATGTATCTATTATATCGAAAATAGCTTTAGAGGAACGATTTTTTACGCTCTTTAGGTTGTATAAATTGCCAATTTAGGCCATTGCTAATTCCCAAGTGCTGTCATAGAGAGCGCAAAGGGTATCCCATGCATTTTTATAATTGACTCCCGAAAGGGGAAATCCCGAAATGAATTTATGGCTAAGGCCTTTCACGCTAGCTAGGAGATACTGTAATTTAGAAACGGATTCCAAATACGAATTTTGGTCGATTGTTGTGATAAAAAATTTTTTAAAAGAGAGCCATTGATCAGCTTCTCCATAAAATGGTTTTAATTCAAATTTAGGATGATTACACTAGTCAACAGTGAAAATGCAACAAGAACAAGGTGAGTTGTTCTGTACTAAATCGACCACGCTGATCATGAAAACGACCATGAAAATCCTCGATTAGCTCTAGTTTTCGATATATGAGGGGGGGCATATCAGTTAATGATAAGCATTTCCTTTGTGCCTTCCCTATATTGCCTTCGAAATTCCGCGGATGGTAAAAAACATGACGTTATCAACTATCAAAAACATGCTGGGTGTATTGTTGAGTGTAGTCTATTTATAGCCTAAGTGGGGAGGGGAATGGAGGGGCGAAGCGTGTGGTGGCAGATGACCTTCATGCGTTGAGGCGCAGTTTCAGTTCAGTTTCCGTTCATACCGGTTGCGTTCTTTGCATGTAAAGACATAATACAACAGTGCCATAATAGTGATTCATTTCAGTTTAAATTCCTGTGTGTGATTCAAAATGTCTCGCAAATGTGTAAACTCTGCTGATAATTTTTGCTATATTTGTGGACAGGTGACGCTAAAATCACAAAAGCGAACAATAACGCCAATGATTAAGAAGGCCTACAGCCTGTACTTTGGTTGTGGAATCGGATACCAGGACAAGCCCTGGGCACCGCATATATGTTGCATTTCTTGTGTCGCTAGTCTTAGTTCCTGGTTAAAGCATAAAAGATCATCAATGGGCTTTGCTATCCCCATGATCTGGAGAGAGCCATTAAACCACGTAAATGACTGTTGTTTTTGTATGACAACTCGAGTCACACATGGTATTTCAAAGAAGAAAAGGTTAACCTTGACATATCCTAACATACCGTCGGCTATTCGACCAGTGCCTCACGGAGTCGGACTGCCTGTTCATATCCCACCTGAGTCTTATACAGTAAGTGACGACAGCGGTAGTGATTCTGGTGCTATTTCCACACCTTCAAAACAGAGTACACCGAAAGATCCTGATTTCTGGAGCAACGAGGAGTCAACACAGCAACATAAAATCACACAATGTGAGTTGAATGATCTGGTAAGAGATCTACAATTACCTAAAGTTAAAGCCCAACTGTTGGCGTCTAGACTGCAGCAGTGGAATTGTCTTGAGCAGACGGTAAATGTGACTGCGTTCAGTGACCGTCATACTCCCTTCCTTCAGTTTTTCAATAGTGAAAATAATTTGGTATCTTGTAGCAACATAGACGGTCTCATGGCAGCTATGAAAATTAACTACAAAATTGATGAATGGAGACTTTTATAGATTCATCAAAGTTAAGTCTAAAAACTGTCCATCTGCATAATGCAAATTTGTTTCCATCTGTTCCGATTGGTTACGCAGCTTACATGAAAGAAACGTATGAGAACATGAAGCAACTGTTATGCACAGTAAACTATGACAAGTTTAAGTGGCAAATTTCCGGTGATCTGAAAGTCACCGGAATACCCATATTACTTGGTCTGCAACAAGGTTATACCAAATTCTGTTGCTTTTTGTGTTTATGGGACAGCCGTGCAAGGGCACAT
The DNA here is from genome assembly GCA_907164885.2 of Dolomedes plantarius. Classification (NCBI taxonomy): domain Eukaryota; kingdom Metazoa; phylum Arthropoda; class Arachnida; order Araneae; family Dolomedidae; genus Dolomedes; species Dolomedes plantarius. The sequence continues at coordinate 106,528,394 of OU015499.1, forward strand.
CACTACAGACAGAAATATTGGCCTGTACGTCAATCAGTTAAACCTGGAACACCCAATGTTTTATATAAACCACTCGTCGAATCAAGTAAAATTATACTCCCTCCTCTTTATGTAAAACTGGGCCTTATGAAAAACTTCGTAAAAGCGATGGATAAGACTGGGGAAGCATTTTTGTATTTGTCTACAAACTTTCCACGTCTCAGTGAAGCCAAAATTAAAGAGGGGGTTTTCGTTGGTCCCCAGATACGCAAACTGTTTAAGGATGAACATTTTAATAATATTCTCAAAGGTGATGAGAAGTTTGCCTGGGATTCCTTTGTTCAAGTGTGCAAAAACTTCCTTGGAGAGCATAAGGCAGAAAACTTCATTTTGAAGGTCCTTATAATGCCGTCTTTGTGCATTAATATTAAGCTAAATGTTTCTGATGCAAGATTGTCTTGCGTGTGTCTTATTGATATTGCTGATTTTTTTTTCTGTTGATTCACTCGCTTTTTCGTCTGTACATTCAAAGTGTTGCAGTTTTGATATTAATTGTTTAATTGCGAAAGTTTACATACACATTTATACCGACTGGTTTCCAGGGCTTTTATTCCTGAAAGACTGATTAATTTGATTGTAAATTTATTTAGGTTATATTTATGAAAGAATATTTTCCTAGAATTTCAACAGAAAACAACAAATCTATGCTTAACGGTAAAGCACTAAACTCGAGAAATGTCTTAAGAATATTTCTTGAAATCATAGCCCTTTACTAATTTTAAGATATTACAGGTTAAGAAAGCAAGACATCAAATTTACAAATGAATATTTTAATGCCTCAAACATGACTAAAAATATTATTGTGTGATGGCGATTTACCACTCATTATTACCTCTCGGCACACGAGGTGAGATAGACAGGTAAAACTGACGCGCAGAAAAGAACATTCGAAAAATAGATAAGGATCAACTTTCGCTGCCTGGAAAATGGAAAATCGATGCAAAAATTTGCCATCTGTTCGGTGATATTTCGATTCGAAGTATGCAAAACTTTTTCCATGCCGACAAGGCGTTTTTCACAGTGCGTGTTAATTTTTGACGACGGAGGAGAAATCGTCCTTTTGAAAACTGGTATCATTATTGAATATTAGATTCCGAATGATCGAGTTAAACTTATGTATAGTTCATCCCGATCGAAAGGGCGGGGCCACAGATTGTTGAATAGCTTAATAATGGTTACCTGAGTCAGGATGATGTTGTTTAATTTTTTTATTAAAAGCTGAAAGTATATTCCATTTGTTAAGGCAGCTGTGTACTAACCCTGTTGGATTCGCCCACGTCAATGTTAACCTATGGAGAAAATGTGTCTACTATTTACAGCTACATAAATGCTGATAATCCAATTGAAATGGTATTTTCAGACAGCCTGAACTTTTCTTCACCTTGCAACAGGATTCATTTCATAAATTTCGTCCAACAAAGGAATTTATGAACGTTTAAAACACACCTGACAAGATTTTCCCCCGAATAATGGAAATTTAAAAATATTATTTGCATTTAAAAAAAAGTCCCAAAATGTAAAGTTTCTTTCTCTATTACGGAGAACAATCTATATATATAAAACGCGTAGGTATGCGGCACAAAAATCGACGATATTTCTACACTCCGAATGGCAACGGCTACAACTACCGGATGTAAACATTAGCGGCCGTGCGCGCGTGTGTGTAGTGGCTCGACGATAGTACGTAATTTGGTACAATTTAATTGCTGTATTTTACTCGTGAATAATTTTAATTTATTCACGAAATAATTTTAATTTATTCATTTGATATGATTAAGTGGAGATCTCTGAATTGCGAACAATAGTACATACAATTGTACATACAGAGAGTGATGTAATCTATACTATATTTTAGTACTTGCTGAAATTTTACTCCTTTTTATAAGTGAAGAAATTTTCCCAACAATTTATTATTTGATTTAATGATAAAGTGTATATATCTTCATTTTGAAAAATAGTACATACAGAGAAGGATGTAATTTTTAAAATCATTGGTGTTGGGTTTCTCAGTCTTATCTTTAACTTTGTTCCGAAGTAATGGAAATTCACTTTTTTTAATCACGATGTTTTAGAATCAGCCTTATAGTGAATTTAGCAATTATTTTAAATTTTTTGACTAAACTCCCACTAACCCTTAACAACGTAAATTCATGTTGACAGGTAATGGTAACATTCCTTACATATGTTACTTTCAGTTGAATTGTTTTGCAAAAGAAAATATATAACTAAAAGCGACCATGTTGGTCGCGCAGCGGCTAGTTAAAAAAAAATTCTTTAAATCCAAGTCGGTAATATTTGGACACATTTTCTCCATAGGTTAACTTTGAGGTGAGTGGATCCAATAGGGTCAGTACACAGCAGCCTTAACATACTGCAAATAGCCTCTGATAGTTTAATACTGAGTAGATTTTTTTTTCCACAAAACAGTTGAGTAAAAGAATTAAGCCTGTATATTTCATCTTACGCTATCCATCTGGAGCTGAAATGTTGTTTTGTTTAGACCCAATCAAATGAACTTGGATTTTTTGAGACCGCAGAGACTGTTTGAGACTGCTTTTTAAGTATCCTCGGTACGACAATAGTGTCACAGAGTCTAACAGTCTGCGGGAATATTTCATGCGGTGAATATTTAGTTCACTTATATTAACCCTTCAGCGGGCGCGCCAATTTTTGGAACACTAGCAAGCGCGCGTGGCACAATGTGCAACGTCTCTTTCAACCTTGATAATTTCTCTTGTAATGAACTTTTTTTTTTAACTGAAAATAATATTTCTCCTTTTTATGACAAGATACAAAATGTTGATAATATTTATATATATATATATATATATATATATATATATATATATACACTCAAGAGCCAAAACATTATGACCACCTATCAATAACGAGTTGGCCCACCTTTGGCGCGCAACACAGCTTCAACCCACCTTGGCATGGATGCCACAAGTCCTTGGTAGATGGCCGGAGACAGATTGTACTAGATGTTTAAGCAACGGTCACGCAAATCCGAGATATTGCGAATTGGTGGTCTCTGAACTCTGAGCTGCCGTCCCATGACATCCCAAATGTGTTCTATCGGATTGAGATCCGGTGAGTTAGGCAGCCAGGACATTAACTGGAATTCAGCATCATGTTCCTGGAGCCACTCCAACACAATTTTAGCCTTGTGACACGGGGCGTTGTCCTGTCGGAACATTCCATTTCCAGCTGGAAAAACAGAGGCCATGTAAGGTTGCAACTGGTCCGCAATGATGTTCAGATACCCAGTAGCATTCATGGTCTGCTCTACCACAACCACGGGTCCCAGAGACGCCCAAGAGAACGTCCCCCAAATCATAATACCGCCACCACCGGCCTGTGTATGACCTACTGTACATTGAGGGAGCAACAGTTCGCCTGGAAGACGGCGTATCCTGACACGGCCATCGGCGTGATGAATGACAAACCGTGATTCATCTGACCAGGCAACTCTCTCTCACTGATCCATAGACCAGTCGCGATGTTCCCGGGCCCAGCGCCGGCGCAGTTGGCGATGACGCTTGGTCAGCAAAGGCACACGAGTGGGACGTTTGCTGCGTAGCCCCATATCCAACAGTGTCCGCTGAACAGTGTGCTGCGATACTATTCTACTTGGCCCTGCATTGTATTGGGCTGTCAGCTGAGCCACTGTCTGGCTCCGGTTTTGCTTCACCATGCGAGACAGTCTCCGACGACCTTATTCTTTGATAGCGTGTGGACGTCCAACACCATGTCGTCTACTGCTGGTTTCACCGTCATTCATCCACTTTGCATAAGTACTAACAACTGTAGGTCGCGAACAACCCACGAGTCTTGCAGTTTCGGAAATACTTGTTCCGAGCCTTCGGGCCATTACAATCTGCCCTCTAACAAAGTCGCTTAGATCCGCAGCCTTTCCCATCACACACAGAAGTAAGTGAAAGAATAATTCTTCAGACTCTCCAGAAGCAGTTAAATACCACTTCCACCTGATCACGTGCCTTCCACGCCATCCAGGCGAATTCATTGCAAAATGTAGGGGTGGTCATAATGTTTTGGCTCTTGAGTGTATATATATATATATATATATATATATATATATATTATATAATTAAAGGCCAAAGAATGCAAATACAATCACCTTATTTCAAAACTGTCCGGTTTATTGGATATAAGGAAAACTTGCGAATGGATTACTATTATGGCCAAAAACCTAAAAAACAATCAGATTGTCCATCTTTGCGATATGCGGAATACCGTGTAATAGCTGCACATTTGATCGAATACATCGACTCCTGCTTTTGTCGTATTGCAATCCAGTATAATCGTTGGTTTACCACGGTTAAATCCCGACTACCAATGAATGGGAAGGAATACAAGGGTCAGAAAATCAGACCTGCATCAGAAAGGGTGTAGCTGTAAATAGAAACTGCATAGAACATTCAAACCTTAGATGTAAAAACAAACCATTCAAAATTACGAAAATGTTGCACTCTGTACACGGACGCAGCCGCTGAAGGGTTAATTACCCATTGAATATAAGTGAATATTTGGTGAAAATGCTTTCCCCTAGACAACCTACTGCCAATAAGCCTTTGATAGTCATAAAAAGAACTGAATTGTTGCTCTTTTCAACAAACTTTTAAGCATAGTGTACAAGCCTGTGTATTTGAGCTTATGTTAGCAAGCTGGACCTGAGGTGTTGTTTTGACCTAATTGATTCAACATGGGATTTGGGAGACAGCAGTTCTTCTGTTTTCACCCCAACTACGACAAGAGTATCTCAAAGGAGTCTAATACTCTACATACGTCGGACCAAGTGAATGTTTCGTGTAAGTTTGTGAAAAAGCATATCGCCAGGAAACTTCTGATGGCCGTCATACAATTTTGAAGAGTTGCTTTGTAGGGCTAATTAGATCGGGACCTACAGTTTAAAGGCGGTTACATTCCCAACGGCTACAAACAAACATGCCACCAGTGGTACTGGAACCTAAAGGCTCCGAACCGAATCCACGGGGCACGATACCTTTGTGGCGCCCCCCCCCCCTGAAAAACATATAGTAATATAATATATAGACCCTATATTGGCGCCCTCGATAAACATATAATACCATAATATATAGATCTTATATTGGCACTCCCCCCCGAAAAGCATATAGTAACATAATATATAGACCTTATGTTGGTGCCCTCCCCTAAAAACATATAGTAATATAATATATAGACCTTATATTGGGGCCCCCTACAAAATAATATAGTAATATAATATATATACCCTATATTGGCGCCCTCCCCGAAAAACCTATAGTGATAATCCCATTCGGTTATCACTTGGCTTACTTGAACTACGAACAATTTACTTGGCATTCTGAAAATATTATTTCCAAACTGCAGTTTAGTAGTATTTTGGATCTGATCATTCTCTTTTACGACATGATATTGGTACCAGCCCCTCACTACAGAATTTGTTGAGAATGATATTGAAATGTTATTTTCATGATGAACTGAATATGATTGAACTCATCTGCGGTGAACGGAAACAACAGCCGTAATTTTTATCCAAAATGACCTTGTATATCATGTTCGCCGACTAAATTGCAGGATGGGTTTAAAGCCTATTATGTCGAAGCCAATTTGGCAGAAAGAATAACAAAAAGAGTCGCAGCTGTAATTAAATTTAAGTCTGTCCATTCAATTTATTAATTTTTTTTCCAATGCGGAGGCACTTGTCGGACAGACATTGGCATTTATTCAACGCAGTTTTTGCTGGCTATTTTATTATGGAAACACCATATAGGCGAACCAGCATCCCCCCTGTGAAGGATTACACAAACGGAGGTATTTTAGTGGCGCGACTCCGGGATTCGATCCGAGCACCCTCAACACCGAAAGCCAGCGCGCTGTACCACAAGGCCACCACAGGCCTAGAGGCGGTGAAAGGCAAAGTGGTGTAAGTCATATTTTCAACTTCATTTATTTGAGGACAAAAATGTAATCTCCATGTTCAATTTATAGTGAAATTGCAAATAATTATTATTTGCAATATTATAATAATTATTATGAACAAGTCAAAGCCCCGCATAAAAATTTAATCGAAGCTATTATTTTAACCAGGTGTGCTCAAGGAGAAAAAGTGTTCGTGCCAGGCATTCGTCTAATACATAATGACCTCCCTTTTGACTTTAAGAGACTGCAATTTCCCCTCAAAGTATGCTTCACCATGACGATAAATAAGTTTCAAGGCCAAACTTTAATATACGCTGGCGTAGATGTAAGAGAAAATTGTATCTCCCACGGTCAATTTTACGTAGCTAGCTCATGCGTAAGTTCGCGGATGAGTCTGGTAATATTAGCTTCGCCCAATGAAGAAACAAAAAATACTGTTTATAAGGAAATCCTCTAAAAAGCAATTTCATTATTTTTTCATTGTAATTATCCTAAAATGTACTCCGTAGCGAAGCACGGGTATTCAGCTAGTCATGAAATAAACAGTGTAATTTTAATTTCTCTAAGTATGAGTCATGTCGTTTTTGCATCTCAGAATGTTTTAAGTTTTATTTTTCAGCCTTTCTTTTTAGGTAAATATTTTAGTTTCAGATTTTCTTACAGATTTCGTTTAATATAGGGAAGTTAATTTCATTAATTTTATCTTAATTTTTTTATAACCTTCTGATTATAATTTGTTCAATTTATAGTGGAATTTTTTGTAGTTTTTGCAGTAAAATGCTTTGGACTTACACCACTTTGCCTTTCATCGCCTATATAAAGAAGTCCTTTTTTCTCTGCGAAAACACACTATTTGATAATTTTTAATATAGAGCAGATATATGCATACACGCGCAAATTATTGTTTCAGAATAAACTATCTCCCTTTATTCAGTCTTTCAAACATGCTAATCATGATATTAAATGGAAATAGTCCAACCTCTCTTTAAAATTTTAAAATCCCTATTTTTTATTTCCAATTTTTAGGTGAGATAATGCTATTCAAAAGTAGCTTACAAACTAAAGAATAAATTTAGCAACCTCTTTTCAAATCACTGCTATCAGATAAAATAAGGAAATGTCGCAAATTTGTTACCCCCAGTTATGCCCGATCTCATTTTATTAAAGAAAGCAAATACTTGTCAACTGATACTGAAAATCAGTTTCCTTAATGTGCTCTACACGCGCCTAGATAAAGGAAAAATTATCAGACCAGCATAAGAACTCAAAACTTCAACGAGAGAAAGATAAATTCAATAAGTATATAGACATGAATTTTCCATTATTTTATCAATAATCTTAATAGCTTCTTTCCTTTGTAATGGAAAATAGTTTTGAAAAGGCCATCCTGTCTTTGTTCTTTGTAAGATTTTAAAGGCAGCAATAGAGACACATCGGAAGAAGTGTAATTTAAATCCTATTCCAGTTGCTGGAGCTGTGTAGAATGTAATTGTGCTCAGCAAAGTTCACGCTTCGTATGAAGTAATAAGGTTAGTGCTTATATTAAAAGGAGTTTACTTTTATGCTAGAGAATTGTTAGCGCTGAAATAATCATTTTAGAACATTTTCGCTTGATAAGTGTGTTTTTGCAGGTTTCTCTACCATATTCAATTTTATGATCAACAAACAATAAGTTAAAACTGTATTCGCAGTTTCTATGAATAATTTTCCATAGAAAGCGTACAAGAAATTGTTAAAACTTTGCAATCTGTTTCTTTCAGTGTAATCAGATTTTAATACAGCGCCCTAGAGAATATTTTATAGGAATCGTTTGTAATATCAAATGAAGTGCTATTTTATTTAGTTTTCAAGTATGTGTTACGATTTTCGAAGCTCTTAATAATTGCTGAAATCATGTTTTCCGACAACCTACTCGTTTAATACGGGAATCAACTTTAAAGTAAGAGGGATTTGTTTACAGCATTCGTATTTAAAGCAAAAATTATTTGTTTTATTTTATTTTATGTAATATACAGCAAAACTATTATCTGTAACGATAATTTTACGCATGAATTTGGGAATTTTTATGACAAATGTTTGTGAAAGAGTACATTTATAAATAAAAAAGTACATTTATAAAGTTATTTCATGATATAAAATTTTCGCAGGAATCTAGTTTCCACTGGAATGTTGTGCTTATGAAGAGCATTTTTCGTGTTTTATATGCTATTGAAATATTAGTGCATTCCTTCGTTACATGGCAGAATGCAAAATTGTACAGATGGAGTAATATTTCGGTCTCATTTTATTTGCAGAATTGAGAATATTGAATAACGTTCTGTCAATCGTCTTTATAAAATTTTATTTATTATAATGAGCATGCCTATTACGTCATCGTTTGAAAAAGATATAAGCATCATATTTAAGTGCTTCCTATTAATTGGTATGCCTGGTTTTAAAGAAAATGTAACCAATTTAAAAGCAGCGAAAACAATGAAGGATTTTCTCTGCAAAATATGGGAAATTTTAATGACAGCATTTGGTTTTTATAGCGTGATTGTGGCGTATTTGTATATGCCGACAGATAACGTATATTCAACTTTAATAGCAATGTCCGTAAACATGTTGATAACGAATCTTAGACTCACGTTTATTTATAAAAGAGCCCAAATACTGCGAGTAGTGAATAAAATGAAAGCTTTCATGAAAATGAAATTGAAGTCTTACAGACCGAGGAAAAAACATGTCCCACTTGTATGCATTTCCAGCATTGTACTTCCACTGACGGCACATGTTTCCCTGTTGTACTACATGACGAAGCACTACGATTGTTATAGCGAAGAGTTCAATAAATACATCTCCGATAAAACGGATAACAAACTTTTTGCTATGTACGCAATTCTGATGTTTCAGTCGGGCTTCCTCTTCCATTTCTATGTCATTCCTAGCACGTGCATGATACTCCTCGGCTACATTTACGTCGTGTACGAAGAAATTTTTCAGCATGCACTTTTGGAGATCACAAAAGAACTCAGTTCCAGCTTCCAGGCATCTGAAGTCAAGAAATCGCTGCAAATCTTGAAAGAGTTGTACGAGTTACACGAAGAACTCGAAAACGTGTTGTCGTTTAGCACATTCAACGCATACGCGCTATCCCTCATGAACTTTTTCAACGTGGTGAGCGTCACGAAGTACTACAAAAGGAAACAGGAAATGACATTCAATATATATATCGCTATCATTTTTGCCTGGACCTTGCTGTGGGTTGTCTTCTTGATTATAGCGGGATCTAAACTAGCAACTACTGGGAGCTTAAAGAGCAGCATCCGGCGGAATTTAGTGCTGGATTTTTTACAGTCAAAGAAAAGCGAGAAAAAATCTGAATTTTATCTGCTGATGGTACTTGACTGCTTGAAGACCGACGCGTTTTTCACGACATGGGGATTACTCAAAATCGACCGAGAACTTTTGCTCACGACGTTTGGTTTTATCGTGACTTATAGTGCACTAATAATCACTTTATAGTTGAGAATCTACTCAGAGCTTTTACATTTTAACGAACTGTATTAGAACTAGCAGAAAACCCGTACTTCGTTACGGAGTGCATTCAAATTATATACAACGGTCAATGCATGCAATTAATGCCAAAATGTATAAATATATTTATACTAAATACAATGATCAATGTATGCAATTGATGTAAAAAAACGAAAAAATATATTTATAAAAAAATCGTAACGGATCGTATCGGATATTTTTATAGACAAAATAATGCAGAAGAAAATATTCAAATTATATCTAATAGAACATACTAAAGAATATAGTACAGTTAATATAGTACAGTTTGCGGAACATATCTTTTACTGTATTTTAATATTTTTTTTTGATAATTTCCAATCGTCTGCCGCATTAGCAAGAAAATTTTTTTTTGTCTATTTCGTTGTTAAGCACGTGACGATAAATTAATTTAAAGTACCAGAAAAAGAAATCACGTGATCAGCATTTAATAAATTAAATTCTAAAAATTAATCTTTAAAAATTCACCAAAAATCCAAAAATGGAGGTAAAGATTCGAAAAAGATTTCATTTTAAAGGAATTTTTATGATCTTTCTATTGATATAAATTTTATAATCCTACAAATTATCATTTAAAATGCAAACTTTAAAGAATGTTACAAAAGCAGCTTAAAAATTTAATTTAAAAAAATCTAAGAAGAATTTTTCAAAAATCTTTTTTAGTGCACCCCTACACTATAAGAAGAATCGCCATGGAAAATCTCAGCCCTTCTGGTCTAGCGGTTTGGTCTGTGCGTTGTCTGTGAGTCAGTCAGTTACAAAGCTGTTTTATATATATAGACAATACTTATTTATATGATGCATGTAGAATTTATCCTATACAGTGGCCAATTTACTCCTACTAATGCAAAGAACTCCCTGAATATTTAACAGCGCATTGTACATAAAAAAAGGTAGGTGACAAGTTTAAATCTCAAAGATATTTATTAGTTCATAAAACAGCAAAAGCACCCATACTGCGGTATATTTGCTCTAGCTTGCTTTACACCATGTAAGAAGAGAGAAAAGTGGTCAAGTATTTTGAAAGATGGGCAAAGAAATCAAAAATGTTGCTATCAGAAGCATTTTTTGTTTAGCAAAGAGAAGTCACTCCTGAAAATTAGGAGGATTAAATAGTTCCTATTTTTTAATTATGTATTATATTATGTATTATATTCCTATATTTTAATTATCTTTGAACAAAGATATTTAACTAAATGAAAATAAATTTTCACTTTATTGCAATTTTGATAATCAGCATCTTACATATGTGTCAATGAATATTAGATTACTAAAAACTGTATGACGTGTGATGGAAGATGTACATCAGATTTAATAAGATTAATTAAAATTTTGAACTCGAAATGATTCTTATTGTGTATTAAAAATTCTTCACTCAAACTTTGAAGACGTAGAGTACAGAGGCTGTTCACACATATTTTAGACGATGTATATTGTATTCACAAAACTAAATTACATAAAATTCTTGTGTTTTAAATGTTCTATTTGACATCCCTTATTCTGAACTATCTTTCGACACCGCAATTTCCAGGATAATAATAATGCCTTTTGAAGTGTCAGAAGAGGTATTCTATCCCATTCCTCCTGAACAGCTTTCCAGAGTCCTGTAAGGGTTTTGGGACGACGTTTGGATAATGCAGATTTTAAAAGTCCGAAAGCACAAAAATCCATAGGTGAAACATCGGGAGATTTAGTAGGGATATCAGTGAAGGGTATGGCCTTGATACCAGTTTTTTGTTCCATTTCTTTTAGGAAATTTACAGTGGATTTTGATGTGTGACTGCTAGCTTTGTCCTGATGGAGTCTCACAGATTGATGGCACTGTGGGTAAAGCGATGGTATTTCATTCAGAAAAATTGGCGATAAAATATGTTCCTGATAGTATTTGGAGTTAATCTTGACATTTTTTTCCACTCTCTTTATTTTTAACTTGCCATTATAAGAAAAACCAGCAACAATCATGAATCCCTTAGAAAAACTTTCTTTCGATTCTTTGAACCATGTACTTAAATTTTTTTCTCCCCTTTTATGATAATAAATGGCTCTTTTTTGTTGCAATCATTTAAATACACCCATGATTCATCTATTGTGACAATTGTTTTCCATTTTTCTTTGGATAAGTGTTTCTCATATAGAATTCTGCATCGTGTCCTGCGTTCAGCGTTATGATTTGGAAGAAGACGATGCATATTGCGTTTTTTCGCTTTCTTAACATTTAAATCAACGTTTATCATTTGGTTTACAATGGACACTGAGCATTTTAATGATTTTGCAACTGTCCTTTGACTAGGGGGATTTTCTTTTAACATTAAACAACGTACCTTTGCAATAGTCGAAGATGTCCGTTTTTTCCTTGGATACTTGTTTGGAATTTTTGTCCCACTTGAGGCTCCAATTTGACGTTTTTTCCCTTTCTTGTTGACGATATTACCTATCGACGCTTTAGATATCACAAAACCATGACTCTCACATTGTTTTTGGATAACGGAGTATGCATATTTCTCTTCGGAAAGAGCATAAATGTAGCCTTCGAACCACAGCTTTGTTAAAAACGCCATTTTGAATTAAAAAGAAACTTTCAAGCCGCAGACGATAATTTTGACTTTTAAAAACATAGTACAATTGCAATTATTTCTTTTGCAGCAAACTATTTTTTATTACCGCTCACCAAAATCGTCTAAAAAATGTGCGAACAGCCTCTGTATACTCATAGACAAATTTGTGACTGTATACTACAATTATGCAATAAATGTATATTACCCGAATAATTAATATAATGTCACCACATAATATTTTAAAACTTTATTTCTACAGACTTGAGTTTGTTTGATATTCATTACTGAAAAAACAGTGCACGATATAGTTTTTAATTAAATTTAGACGAAAGAAGACGGTGTCATTTCAAAATTTGTTTCTACCGCAGTTAACTGAAAGAGGAACTTTTTGTTCCCCGGAATATCATTTTATTTTCAGAAAAGCAACGTTAATTCGGTAATTTGATTCTAAGTTTCTCTGCATCGAGGAAAAGAAAGAAAATTGCTCTAGAATTATGGGAGAAGCTTCATCTGTACTCAATGCTTTATAAAAGATCTGGAACTGTGAGGGCAGTAAGCGAAGTGTGTGTGTGTGTGTGGGGGGGGGGGGGCAAAGTACTTTTGAAATTTTGATCTTTAATATGTAATTACAATGTGTTAACCAAAAATATCCTTTACCCTGTTTTAATCTGACCATATGCCCGGAGTTGTGTGGGGTGTATTGCTTGGGTTTCATTACAAATTAGTCCACACAAAGAAAAAAATTAAAGAACAAATTAAAATGGTGTTTGTATATTGATACTAGCTGAAAACCCGCACTTCGTTACGGAGTACATTCAAATTAAATACAACGGTCAATGTATGCAATTAATGCCAAATATATATATATATATATTTATAATAAATACGACGATCAATATATACAATTGATGTAGAAAAAAATATATATATTTATAAAAAATCGTAAGGTAATTTTTATAGACAAAATATTGTCCAATCGTCTGCCGCATTAGCAAGAAATTTTTTTTTTGTCTATTTCGTTGTTATGGACGTGACGATAAATTTATTTAAAGTACCAGAAAAAGAAATCACGTGATCAGCATTTAATAAATTAAATTCTAAATATTAATCTTTAAAAATTCACCAAAAATCAGAAAATAGAGGTAAAGATTCGAAAAAGATTTTATTTTAAAGGAATTTTTAGGATCTTTCTTGTGATATAAATTTTATAACCCTCAAATTATTATTTTAAATGAAAACTTTAAAAAAGCTACTAAAACAGCTAAAAAATTTAATTTAAAAAAATCTAAGAAGAATACTTCAAAAATCTCTCTTAGTGCACCCCTACACTATAAGAAGAATCGCCATGCAAAATTTCAGCCCTTTAGGTCCAGCGGTTTGGTCTGTGCGTTGTATGTCAGTCAGTGAGTCAGTTACGGAACTGTTTTATATATATATATAGACTAGCTGAAAACCCGCACTTCGCTACGGAGTACATTCAAAGTAAAAACATCGGTGAATGTATGCAATTAATGCCAATATATATATAATAAATACGACGATCAATGTATATAATTGATGTAAAATATATATATATTTATAAAAAAATCGTAAGGGATATTTTTATAGACAAAATAATGTAGAAGAAGATATTCAAATTAAATCTAATATAAAGAATACTAAAGAATATAGTACAGTTAATATAGTACAGTTTCTAGAACATTTCTTTTACAGTATTTTAATATTTTTTTGGATAATGTCCAATCGTCTGCCGCATTAGCAAGAAAAAAAAATTATTTTTTGTCTATTTAGTTTTTATACACGTGACGATAAATTTATTTAAAGTACCAGAAAAAGAAATCACGTGATCAGCATTTAATAAATTAAATTCTAAAAATTAATCTTTAAAAATTCACCAAAAATCAGGAAATGAAGGTAAAGATTCGAAAAAGATTTCATTTTAAAGGAATTTTTATGATCTTTCTCGTGATATAAATTTTATAACCCTCAAATTATTATTTTAAATGCAAACTTAAAAAAAGTAAAAAAAACAGCTTAAAAATTTAATTTAAAAAAATCTAAGAAGAATTTTTCAAAAATCTCTCTTAGTGCACCCCTACACTATAAGAAGAATCGCCATGCAAAATTTCAGCCCTTTAGGTCCAGCGGTTTGGTCTGTGCGTTGTATGTCAGTCAGTCAGTGAATGAATGAATGAATGAATGAATGAATGAGTCAGTTACGGAACTGTTTTATATATATAGATTACTATACACTCATTTTCAGAAACGGGATATAATGAATGCATTTTACGGCCTTCAATTGGATGAGTAAGACATAAGCAGTGACATATCGGTTTAATTCATCCCAATTTTAGAAATGTTAATTTGAAGAGTACAGCAGTAGTAGAGGAGCAAATACATTCTGTTACTTCATTATTAATTAAGAATTTAAATTTCTCCAAAGGACACTGACAGGTCTTTAGGGAGCCCAAGCTTTGTTTGACAGTTCGTCCGTGAGTACCCTACTACTGTAATAAAACATGGATTTGGAATACAGAGGCTGTTCACACATTTTTTAGACGATGTATACTGTATTCACAAAACTAAATTACATAAAATTCTTGTGTTTTAAATGTTCTATTTGACATCCCTTATTCTGAACTATCTTTCGACACCGCAATTTCCAGGATAATAATGCCTTTTGAAGTGTCAGAAGAGGTATTCTATCCCATTCCTCCTGAACAGCTTTCCAGAGTCCTGTAAGGGTTTTGGGACGACGTTTGGATAATGCAGATTTTAAAAGTCCGAAAGCACAAAAATCCATAGGTGATACATCGGGAGATTTAGTAGGGATATCAGTGAAGGGTATGGCATTGATACCAGTTTTTTGTTCCATTTCTTTTAGAAAATTTACAATGGATTTTGATGTGTGACTGCTAGCTTTGTCCTGATGGAGTCTCACAGATTGATGGCACTGTGGGTAAAGCGATGGTATTTCATTCAGAAAAATTGGCGATAAAATATGTTCCTGATAGTATTTGGAGTTAATCTTGACATTTTTTTCCACTCTCTTTATTTTTAACTTGCCATTATAAGAAAAACCAGCAACAATCATGAATCCCTCAGAAAAACTTTCTTTCGATTCTTTGAACCATGTACTTAAATTTTTTTCTCCCCTTTTATAATAAATGGCTCTTTTTTTGTTGCAATCATTTAAATACACCCATGATCCATCTATTGTGACAATTGTTTTCCATTTTTCTTTGGATAAGTGTTTCTCATATAGAATTCTGCAGCGTGTCCTGCGTTCAGCGATATGATTTGGAAGAAGACGATGCACATTGCATTTTTTCGCTTTCTTAAGATTTAAATCAGCGTTTATCATTTTGTTTACAGTGGACATCGAGCATTTTAATTATTTTGCAACTGTCCTTTGACTAGGGGGATTTTTTTTAACATTAAACAACGTACCTTTGCAATAGTCGAAGATGTCCGTTTTTTCCTTGGATACTTGTTTGGAATTTTTGTCCCACTTGAGGCTCCAATTTGACGTTTTTTTCCTTTCTTGTTGACGATATTACCTATCGACGCTTTAGATATCACAAAACCATGACTCTCACATCGTTTTTGGATAACGGAGTATGCATATTTCTCTTCGGAAAGAGCATAAATGTAGCCTTCGAACCACTGCTTTGTTAAAAACGCCATTTTGAATAAAAACAAAACTTTCAAGCCGCAGACGATAATTTTGACCTTTAAAAACATAGTACAATTGCAATTATTTCTTTTGCAGCAAACGATTTTTTATTACCGCTTACCAAAATACCGCTTACCGTCTAAAAAATGTGCGAACAGCCTCTGTATATACAGGTAGCCCTCCTACAGCATGACATCTTACAACACGGTTTCGCTCTAACACGATAAGATAAATTGCGGGAACCCTCCTATAACGCTGCAACCTGTAACAAGGTTTCGTTCTAACACGATAAAAACTTTGAGAAAACCTTTGCACAACACTGTTCTTCTATAGCACTACATAGCATGATTTTTGTTTAACATATTTAAAAACTAAATTACCTTAAAATAATGACGGGAAGGAATAATGAACTATAGTGGCTTTACATGAAAATGTATGAACAAATTATAATTTATTCATTTATAACTCTATAAAATTACAAGAAGGCCTAAGCTTAACCGAAAATCTTGAATTATTTTTCCTGAATGCAGAACCTTCCGCTGAAAGAAGCCGAAAATTCAAAAGGGAGTTGCAAAATTGTCCATCTCCGTAACCGTGAATCTACATTGACCTTGTAAGAACCAGCAAATAAACCAAAATTACAGATTTTTTTAAAGAGGATAGAAGGTGCAAAAAATTTAAATGGAGAAAAAGATTCTGAAAGTATAGCTGATATCCTTTAACCGAAAAAAGGTTTTCGTTTGATTGTACTGAGCAGTGATGAGGCAGAAATTTATGAAATTAACGTCGCATTAAATGAAAATAATATTTTTTGTTTCTTTTGTCGGAATTCAAGTGGGAAAACCAATCCCATGGTTTCCGATTGCCATACACATTATGAATATTTTTTTGTATACTTTTATTTAATATTTTGTACACAATTTTAAATTACATCTAAGATGATTTATATCGAAATCATGTACATCATTTGCCTTTATTACCGATGCGTTTTTCCTGTATTTTTTTAAAAATGTATTTTATTATTTTATTTTTTAAATTTTTTATTTATTTATTTATTTTTTTATTATTATTTTTTTTTTTGTTGTTGTTGTTCAACATGTGACTGATCAAAATGTTGGCAACGGACGGTTTTTAAGGGTTCAAGGGACCTTCAACCACGAATTTTTTAATTACCAACTTTTAACTCTATCAACAAAGTGAGAATAAATTGTGTTTTTTTTACTACATTGAAGATCCCTAGAATTCCACCGTAGGAATTTTTGGCAGAAAAATGCCTGTTTTTTAAATGTTTTTCAAATATCCTAGAAGTTTTCAAAATGCTCAATGTGCATTCCAAATCATTTAAAAACCTTAAAATTTTCAATGTAAGTTTAACGTTTATATATAAGCATAACTGTACAATGATTTTTTGTTTGTTTGTTTGAAGTTAAAACCATAAATAATTATTTTTTTTACCTGCATGTTGTTTTTGAAAGTTTTTGCTTTATTTCATGGTATGAAAATATGTGTTGTTTGAAAGAACTATGCACAGGTTTGTGGAAAACACTTCCATTAACAATCCTGAGAAATTTGGAAGAAATCAGAAGATAATTAATGCGCATGGAGCATTTTGAAAATTTTTGACATTTTTGAAGAATTTTTTGAAAAGCAGGTCTTCTTCCACAAAATACTTATTTGTGAATTCTAAGTGTCTTCAATGCAGTAGAAAAGAATGTTAATTATTCTCATTTTATATATACAGAGTAAAATATTGAATATTAAAACAAACGAGGTTGAAGGTCCCTTGACCCCTTAAAAATAAATAGATACAAAGTTGCCACTGTAATATTATGCGTTGGCACTGTGGTGTTTTGCGGCACTAGGAGCTGCATACGTCTTCTCGTAAATTAACTAACGATTAAAGCAAATTTTGACTGACACATGCGCCATATCTCTAACCCGGATATAAAATTAGTTTTTTTATGCAAGCTTCGAACACTGTTCTATTAGCTCATTTCCCCCAGTACATGTATTTTCGGGATTAGTACATGTATTTGCAACCAAGTGTTAAATTTATTGAAAACTATTAATAAAATGTGGTTTTATCGACGTTTATACCATGTTTTTATTAAATCGATTTCTTGTTTGTTTGTTTGTGTGTGTGTTTGTCCAGTACAAATCTTGCAAGCTACTCGTATTTTTAACTAACTTCCCGACTAGCTAGACATTTGAAACTTTTAGAATAGCTCAGAACACGATGACAATGCAGTCTTTTAATACTTTTAGCCGAAAAAATCCGCAAGGTGCCGCTTCGATCGAATTCAATGCTTGCACTTTTGCGTAACGGCGTTTGACGATTTTGAAAACAGAATATATGTGAATTTAGTTTGTTTACAAAAATATTGTGCGAAAATTTTTTAAAAAATTATAAAAATTAAAGTTTATGAAGTCTGTGGATAGTGTAAACGACTAAAAAGTGATTAGAATTAAATAAAAGAAAGTGAAAAAGGATAATTAAGTGAAGGTTTGTGCAATTAAGAGAGAATTGTCAAGTTTATATGATTCAACAGAAAATTTAAAAACGTGGTATATAAAAAGTTCTTTTTATCTTGTAATTATTGTGTATTAAATCCTTTAGATGTTACAAGCTGCATTTAAATACCAGAAATATCAAGACACCAAAGTATTCTCATATCGCAAAATCTGATGTCGCCAAGAGCAAAAAGATGCCATGTTGCAGTTAAAATACGTAAGTACCGAAAAGGGGGGGGGGAATCGGAAAAAAATTGCATTCTAAAATAAACAGACAAAGCATAGACCTACCAAAAGGTGTGTGCAGACAGCACAGCAGAAAATTATTCTGTCTGGTAGCGTAATCATTTTCGGTTTGTGATATATGATTCTGAAGCTCAGCTGCATGATTCAGACAAAAAAAATCAGAATTTTTGGCGATTTGTGTCCGGGAACAGTACGCGCTCAGCCTGCGATTTCCCTTGTAAAAGAAAAAATTGCAATTAATTTTTCGCAGAGAGTATTAGGGCCTGTTCACATAGGAGTCCATTGCGTAGCGTTAAGGGAAAGATGACGTTGAGACGAAAATAAACCAATCATAGGCGTTAAAAATTTCATTGCTAATTGTTTGGAGGCCTATGATTGGTTTATTTTCGCCTCAACGTCATCTTTTCCTTAACGCAACGCACGGACTCCTATGTGAACAGGCCCTTAATGTTTCGGAAAATTTTGTTTTACGCCGCATCTTCTTGTGTTATTTGATAAATATTATTGCGATTTCTAACTCTACAAATACTATGTAACCACTAGTATATAACCCCCGTCAAAAATGACGGAATGTTAATCAGCGTTTCAAGAGGTGATTCATCATTTTCATCGGGCATTGCTGAAAACTGTCCTTAAACAGCAGTAAACAACAAAACAAAAATAAACTAAATCGAAACTAAACCAAAAGTGTTTCAAAAGTGAATGACTCACCACACAGCAGGCATTGCTGAAAACGATACTTAAACAGCAATAAACAACAACAAAATAAAACGTGAAACACAATTTAATTAACATTAAAATTAAACATTAAAAATGTAGTTATTTAAAGGGAATATGAAAAACCATGGAGTAGAATTAATTAGAAATTCAAGTGAATGACTCAATTGAATAAATGATTCTTTTCAATGGATATTTTAATTTGAAGATATTTCAAAAGCTAAACGGTTTTGAGCTTGGGTGTTCACTTGAAATTTTCATATTTCTTAAAGGGCTTTCAAAATATGTAACTTTTGTGGTATTATTTTTCAAGAAAAATTTCAGAAAATGGCGTCGCAATGTTAAGATGTTCTCGACTTGGTCCGTCCCGGAATGGTTACCTACACTTTTTCTACTCTAGGCTTTTATATAAGTAAAGATGGTGGTAATTACCTCTCGTTAGAAAAAAAAATCAGTGACATTTTGAATTCTCCTCATCCGTCTAATAATAAAAGCAGCTCCGTCGGAAATGCCCGGCCCATTAAAACGCGATCCCGGCTCTGCCGCCATGTGAATTCAAATTAGTCCTAACTAAATCTTTTTCAGATTTGAAGACTTGTGACGTCCAGTCGTATATATACAACCAGTGATTCCCGACCGGTATGCCGCGAAATCGGTACCGCGAGAGTTTGTTTGGGAATAAACCAAAAAATAGTAGTAGGGCCGTCTTAAAATAAATATTAAGTTAGTATCAAATATTTGTTCTCGGAAAGGCCCTTGATAATATCTCTTGGCTGACTCCACCCCACCCATCACTGGTACAAGTGGAGTCGCCCTGTCACTCCCCTTCTCCTAAACTGCGATAGAAGATCCAAATCTTCACTCTCTAGGGTAGCTAGTGGACACCTCAAGATCCTTTCTTTTGACGGGGGAAGAAAGGTCTTTTCCATCTGCTGTAAGTGGCATGTCCGACTGGCCTCCCCGGAGCACATTTTGGGGTGCCTGCGCCTTACCAGTGAAGACATCACAACAAACCCTCTTATCGTCCTTGACTTTGCCCCAGTCAAAAACTTCATGGATCTCTTCTGAATTTATATTCAGATGCCAGAGAATTAGAAACCACAACAACAACAAACATTTGTTCTGTAAGCACCATTCTAAAGTCTCACATTTATGAAACAAAACTGTTTCTAGTGATTTCCATAGTAGTCGTATAGTGCAGTGGTGCGCAAACACAGTGGAGTCGCGGAGAGTTTGAATTAAATTTATATCATTGAAATAATTAAAAATATGCTTTAAATATTCTATAATTGCGAATTTTTAATATCTTTATTTAAATATTTTATAGATTAAAAAATATATTTTATGACATTGTTATATAAGATGTCGAACAGTCTTGCACTGCTTCTATCTATCTGAGTGAGAGTGGATTTTCAAAATGAGTTGCTATAAAAACCATACTGCGATTAAGACAAGGAATATGATACGAGAGTAGCACTTTCAAATATCTCAGCAAATACTGAACAAATATTGCCCCTGCATTCACCACATGTGACTGTATAGATCGGCTTCACTGCGATCTTTATGATTGGGCCATTTTTCTTCGAGAAAATCCCCCCGCAGGGAACAAAAACCTGTTCCGTGACTGCAGCACGTTATCGAGCTATGTTGCAAGGTGTGGTCATTCCAGAACTCCGGCAGCGTGGATGTCTCGCTACAACGGTATTCCGACAAGATGGTGCTCCTCCTCACATTGGACGTGAGGTTCAACAATTGCTGCGACGTCATTTTACGGAGGATCGCATTGTCAGCCGTGCATTTACTACCGGATTGCCTCCACGTTCACCCGACTTAACCCCGTGCAATTTTTGGCTTTGGGGTTACCTCAAAGATAAAGTTTATCGGGGAAACATAGGAAATCTGGCGGATTTGAAGAACAACATCCTCTTGCACGTACGGAACACCGGTCCCGACCAGTTACAAGCCGCTGTGGATTATGCTATAACACCGTGTCACGCGTTGCCCCTGAAGCACGGTGAAAACATTGAAAACCACCTGTGAAATCCTTGTGTGCTGTTGTTACTACACGCATGCCTTTCGTTTGCGCCTTCACTAACATTTCTGTAGGATCGACAGTTCTTGTGTAACGAACTGTACTAATAAAGTTAATTACCGACACCTCGTATTCTGTCCTTTCTTCGTACAAATATGTTTCATTTTCCTTACCTTCAACCGATCGCGGTCTTTATTGGAACTGATTGGTTTTTTCCCACCAATCAACCCCATGGCCTGATATGTATACCCTCCAAATATGAAGACGTTACGTCCATTGCTTTTCTCGCCAGGGCGTCCCAAACAGGGATACTTTAATTTGAACCACCCGGTGAGTGTATATATATATATATATATATATATATATATATATATATATATATATATATATATATATATATATATATATACATACTAGCATTATTGCCCGGCGTTGCCCGGGTAGATATATAGATATAAAATTTTTCATGCATTCCATCAAAAAAATACTGGGCTGCACCCCCGCTCTTCATGTTCATCTGGCCAGCTGTGTTTATTTGGGGTGCCAGGGCCAAAGGTCATTCCCAACCCTCTTCCTCCCGCGCATTGGAATTTGACCCCCCCCCAAACCATCTCTCTTAACGCAGCTGGTTGTGGTGAAAGGCACAAAAATCTTAGAGGCACAAAAATCATTAAAAAATTAATTTTAAAAAAACTAATTGAGCCCCAAATTTCGTTTTTCCTGATTTAAGTTTCTCGGGTCCTAAACATTAACTGTGCCGAATTTGGTCCCGGTGGGTAAAACAGTCTATGATTCTATAGCGGACAAACAAACAGACAAGCTCTTTTATATATATAGATGTGTGTGTCTGTGTGTGTGTATGTGTTAGTTACTTGGGTCAGAGATGTATTAGGAAAATAAAGGAACACCTTTTTTATAAGGAAATTAAAAAGGACTCTACAAGGAAACTGAAAAGTTATTTTCTCATAAGACATAGAAGCTAATCGATTTCTTTTTCCCAGTTTCTTTAATTTTCAAGTCTTCATCTTACCACTTATTATTACAAAAATAAATTAATATTTTAAGAATTATTTTCTTATAAAAAATAAACACTAATTGATTTTCCTTCACAAATTGTCCCAGTTTTCTCCTTGTTTTTAACTTTATTCAATGAAAATGCTTTTTGTAGTTTAAAGAAATGAAAGTACAAAATTGGAACGACAATGAAATCACAAACGTGAAATAAAATTCTTTATTATGCAGTTTATTATAGCAAAAGTATTGCAAATATGTATAATGTGTATATTTAAACAATATTTATTACACACTATTTTTCCAATGTTTCAAGTTTATGTTTTTAAAATTCTTTTAGTTTACTTAAATTATCATTTTCTTTCATACACAAATCTTTTTAACCTGATGTATGCAGATGCACACAGCAATAATTTACAAACATAGTCACCATCATGACCATTAGGACATTCAGGTTCTAAAATAATTTCTTTTTCCTTTAGCTAGTTTACGGTTAAAGCATAATTATTCGTCTTTGATTAGTTATTTTTGCAAACAATTGAACATCTGATGAAAAAAAATTACAACAATATAATTAAACATTACCACAGTCACTATGAACCGTGAAGGACATTTGACACCTCCACGATCATGATTTCTTATAAGGTTATAATCATTGTCTAGATTTCTATCTAAATTCGGAACTAGTTTTTCTTTGCAATAACTGCACTTCAGTTTTTTATAAATAGTATGACTGCAGTATCTTGCTAGATAGGTAATTACAGGTAGATATGGTTTAACATTTGAAATTTTAGCTTCATTAATGTCTATTTGGGGTAATTCCTTGAAATCATCCTCCTCCTCTTTAAAATAAGACCCAATATCAAGGCTTTCACCATCAAAATGTGTAAGTGGAACCACTCTAGAACTTAACAGTAATTCTAACTATATGATTTATTATTAAACTATCTGTCATTTTACACTCATCAATACAGTAACGGTGAATTCTAACATCCCATGAGTTGTCTGAACAAGGACTTTGTGAGTTTCTTTAGAAAAAGCACCAGTAGTGCAAATCATGTTTTCCCATGCATCAAGCTAAATCAGAAATTTATTTAAAAATATATACTTTTCATCAAGTGTTTCAGTCGCTGTTGTCTAACCCCTAGCCCCCACGACAAGTTGAAGTGTGGGAGTGAGAGATTCGAACTGACCCGCGGCGAGGGAGGTTGGGCGAACACCACGCTGTTCGGTGGGTGACTCCGGTCGTTCCGTCCACATCAAGCTGTCCAATTAATAACTGGAGGAGATCCAATTATCGAGAGTTGAATCTCTCGGCTTAAGACCCAAAAGTAGTGTTGGAAGCATATGTATTAAAGTGTATATAATTTGCACAGTACTTGTGTACATAGGCAGTAGATATTAAATGTGTCTCGCGCGTTCAACAGATGGAGATCAGTACAGAGGTATGAAGCAACATTTAAAGAATAATTTTAAAGAATTGCACAAAATTACGACAGAGTGGAGAAGAGCGACGCGCAATCAGTTTAAATAATAAATTTAAGTCTAATCCAGATTTTTTTTCTTTCGATGTAAGGATATTACTAATGAAGAACTGAGAGACGTTATTACTGAAAAAGTCGGATCATGATAAAAGAAAGGGGGTGTTTTATGCTACATCAAGCAGTGGTGAGAGAATCAAATGTAAGCACTAAGGTCAGAATTGTATAGGATGCGGCTTCTAAAGCCTAAAAGAAACTAAAGGGTGGTCATAAAAAACTTCGCCGAAATATGGACATCTACCGGCCGTTCCGTTCAACCTATCGAGATTTCAGATATAGTTATTCAGAGATATGAGCTCGGGATTTTGTGAACAGCAACAAAGTGGCGCTCACGGTTACGGTTATATGTAGAGAAACTCGAAAATTTTTAATTGGCAGCATCCATTTTATCCCGTCACAAAATGCTCAACGCATGTAAAAACCCTAAAGAGCATTAGAACGGTACGTGTATCACAAAAAACGGACACGTTATGCAAGCAAAAAACACCTCTGCGAACGGCCAACAAAAACACGATCGGGGCGCAAGAAGGAAATTTGCATATGACAGAGGCAAGACAACAATCACAGAATGCCGTTAGCCAGATATTCAGCGTAGAAAACCGATAAAAATCTCTGACATAGGCAAAGTTTCTTCGTGTGCCCCGATCGTGTTTTTGTTGGCCGTTCGCAGAGCTGTTTTTCATGCGTGCATAACGTGTCCTTTTTTTGTGATACACGTACAATTCCAACGCTCTTTTCGGGTTTTCGAATACGCTGGGCATTTTGAGACGGGAAAAATCGGGCATTGCCATTCGAAAATTTTGAGTTTCTGTACCTATAACCGTTCCCGTGAGCACCACTTTGTTGCCGCTCACAGAATCCCGAGCTCATACTACGAATGCGACAGCGACAACAAAACATCTGTTTTCAAACATCGATATTCAACATTAAAACATCGATGCTAATAAAACCGCCCAAAAACCATCGACGTTTTAGAACATCCATTTTTTTAAAACTGGTTTAGTAACCTCTAACATTAATATTACTTCGGTTAGTCGTGGGGAGGATTTAATTTTACTCTCTGATTGGGCTGACACAAATGACAAAAACTTGGTTGCTAGAGTCAGCGCATATCACATAATTTCCATCATACATTTTATTACTTTTACCAGAAAATTGAGGAAGAAATTATTTCAATAAAAACAATTGATAGGACCAAAGCCATAGAGAAATATCCATGATGTTTTCTAATTTAAATTGGTTGAATGTGAAAAATTATTGTCATATTTATTTTCGAGTTAAAGGATAATTTACTTCCAGGAGGCTTAAATAATTCAGTAAAAAAAAATTTTAAAATTCTGAAGTTCATGACTGTAACACAAGACAAAAGGATTGGTTTCGTATCAATAGATTATAAGGCAAAATTATTTAAAAGAATTTTTGTGTTTGGTTCAACAGAGTTAATATCAAAAAAGTAATAACAACAATTTATTAACAAATCTTTTATTTTCAAATTAAACAATACAAAAGAAAATTACATATATTTACACGAATTTGAAGTACTGATGCAAAACAAGAATATGGAGGAAAACTGAACAAGCTTATTTTTGCTTTACTGTAAATAACAATTATTGGGGCATATAATTATTATATTTCAAAATAATTAAAAGAAAGACAAAAGCGAAAATTAAACCACTCTCCATATGAAGCCGTAAAATATTTATTTATATATCGTTATCTATATATTTCCTTATCAACCGAACACAGCAGATGTAGAAAAAAATTTAAATCTTAAAAATTATAGTTAAATATTAAGCAAAAACAAAAACCAGAAGAACTGCATAAGTGGCATTTCATAACACCCTTTCCTGCAGTATAAAAAGTTATAACGACAGGTCTTTTTTACTTCAATCACTTGGGTGGGTCAAGTATCCACCAGAGATCGTAGATCATGACCAATATCGCACAAATTATGTTTAAAAAATTATAATGTCATAAAACACTAAATTAATTACAAAAGATAATTATGTGCGATATTAACTCTAAATAAACACGATCAAACATGAGTTTGAATTCCATTTTTGGGGACATTTTCACCTAGGTGGGAGAAAAATGTTTCTTCATGCCAAAAAATCCCATTTCATACGATAGTACACAGTTGGTTACATCCCTGAATGGGTAGGGAGATGCGTTTTCCATATGTTCTCAAGCCATAAACTTGTCTCTCCTACAGTGCAGATGAAAGGGTATCTCTTTTTAAATTACCCACAGCAGAAAATTTTTCCTTGCAGTGCAATGGAAAGTTTTCTCTTTTGGATGGGTACGGAGATGCAATTTTAAAGTCCACAGGAAGAAAACTCTTTTCTCTCACAGTCAGGACAAAAAATTTCTCCTGTGTATGTACGCACATGTTTTTTAAATGAACGATTTCACAAAATCTTTTCTCACATATTTTGCAGACCAAAAGACTTTCCTCCGTGGATAAGGAGATACGTTTTCAAATTCCCCTGCAAAGAAAATCTTTTCTCACACACAGTGCAGGCGAAAGGTTTCTCCTGTGGACGTACGAACATGTTTTTTAAATGATCGAGTTCACAAAATCTTTACTACATGGATAAGGAGATGTATTTTCAAATTCCCCTGCAAAGAAAATCTTTTCTCACATACAGTGCAGGCGAAAGGTTACCCTAATGTATGGGCGCGAAGATGTTTCTTTAAATGGCACTGTTGAGAAAATTTTTTCCAACATATAGTGCAAGCGAAAGGCTTCTCTCCCGTGTGGGTGCGAAGATGTGTCTTTAAATGGCACTGTTGAGAAAATTTCTTCCAACATACAGTGCAAGCGAAAGGCTTCTCTCCCGTGTGAGTGCGAAAATGTGTATTTAAATGACTCTGTTGAGAAAATGTTTTCCCACATACAATGCAGGCGAAAGGTTTCTCTCCCGTGTGGGCGCGGACATGTGTCTTTAAATTATCCTGTAGAGAAAATGCTTTCCCACATACAATGCAGGCAAAAGGTCTCTCTCCCGTGTGGGCGCGGAGATGGGTTTTTAAAACTCCCTGTTGAGAAAATGTCTTCCCACATACAGTGCAGACGAAAGGTTTCTCTCCCATGTGGGTGCGAAGATGTGTTTTTAAATTATCCTGTCGAGAAAATCTTTTCTCACATTCATTGCACGCGAATGGTTTCTCTACTGTGTGGGCGCGGAGATGTTTCTTTAAACTACCCTGTTGAGAAAAAGTTTTCTCACATATAGTGCAGGAGAAAGGTTTCTCTCCGGAGTGGATGCGGAGATGTGTTTCTAAATTATCCTGTCGATAAAATCTTTTCTCACATACAGTGCAGGAGAAAGTTTTCTCTCCCGAGTGGATGCGGAGATGTGCTTTTAAATTATCCTGTCGAGAAAATAGTTTCCCGCATATAGTGCAGGCGAAGGGTTTCTGTCCCGTATGGGTGCGGAGATGTGTTTTTAAACCACTCTGTCGAGAAAATTTTATCTCACATACAGTACATGCGAAAGATTTCTCTACTGTGTGAGTGCGGAGATGTCTTTTTAAATGACTCAGTTGAGATAATGTTTTCCCACATAGAGTGCAGGCGAAAGGTTTCTCTCCCGTGTGGGTGCGAAAATGTGTTTTTAAATTATCCTGTCGAGAAAATCTTTTCCCGCACACAGTGCAGGCAAAAGGTATCTCTACTGCGTGGGCGCAGAAATGCGCCTTTAAACGACCCTTTTCAGAAAATGTTTTCCCACACACAGTGCAGACGAAAGGTTTCTCTCTCGTGTGGGTGCGAAGATGTGTTTTTAAATTATCCTGTCGAGAAAATCTTTTCTCACATTCATTGCACGCGAATGGTTTCTCTACTGTGTGGGCGCGGAGATGTGTCTTTAAACTACCCTGTTGAGAAAAAGTTTTCTCACATACAATGCAAGAGAAAGGTTTCTCTTCCGAGTGGATGCGGAGATGTGTTTCTAAATTATCCTGCCGAGAAAATCGTTTCCCACATACAGTACAGGCAAAAGGTTTCTCTCCCGAGTGGATGCGGATATGTGTTTTTAAATAATTCTGTCGAGAAAATCTCTTCCCACATACAGTGCAAGTGAAAGCTTTCTCTCCCGAGTGGATGCGGAGATGTGTCTTTAAATTATCCTGTCGAGAAAACCTTTTCCCACATACAGTACAGGCGAAAGGTTTCTCTCCCATGTGGGAGCGGATATGTGTGTTTATAGAATACTTTCGAGAAAATTTTTCCTCACATACAGAGTATGCAAAAGGATTCTCCTCTGCGTGGGTATGGAGATGTGTGTTTAAGTGACCCTATTGAGAAAATGTTGACACCACAAACATTTGCTTCACACTGAACAATCTGTACGGAGAACCTGCAAAGAGAGGAGAAAGAAATTTGAATGAGAAATCATATGGACACGTACCATCACGCTTTTATGTATTTTTCACGTGAAAACAATATCAATGCATAAAAGTTTGAGCCTGCTAGGAAATGAGATCTATATACATAAACTAAGATGTTATAAATTATGTTCTGGATTAATAAATCTATAGCCTATTCTAAATTTATTGCAATTAGGTCACGAAGTTCCTTGGTTACCCGTATCATTTTAACCTGCTAGATCATAAGGTAGTTCAGAGATTTTATATGTTTCGGTTTGTAGGGATCACCACAAAACTAATGATATCGGCCCGATAAAAAATGGATAAGCAATATGCATATTTTTCCATTATACTTACTTTTGGTGTTATAATTCAAAATAATTTCATCATTAATTATTGAGTTTAATGCTCAAGAAATTCCAGAGATTTACATTTGTTTATAGAGCTCGGTTACCATCAGATTAAAATGTTCATAAAACTAATAAAATATATAAATTCAATTCACAAAATAACAAAGAAAATGTGGGTTACAGTTTTTCAGTAGGCATAGTTGTTTTCATTGTAGTTTCGGGGCCACAGATTATTTTACTGCGCTCTTTCCACATTTTAAACCATATGTTTGTGTATAAAAAACATTAGAATTTGCAATAGTGTAAATTCTTCAAATTTCTTTCCGTTCATCTACTGTGCAATAAGTGTTTTTATGTGATTCTTCAAATAATCTAAATCAAACATTTTAAAAAGTTATCTGTCGACCTCTTGTAGTCTATGAGATATACGTGAGGTATATTAAATGCTTTACTTTCCAGAATGAAAAAGTTTTCAAGAAGGAGTGTCGGGTGATTGCTGATAGTTAGTGTAATATAATTAAAGAAATTCTTGAAAAATATTGGTATATTTTATTTCTATATTACAAAACATACGTATATTCTAATTTTTAATATTTTTCATTTTTTGTTATCAATTTCTTTTGAAATTTATTTTCTTTTCAGGAGTGGTATCGGGTGGGGGAAAGTTTAAATTTAAGTTTTTATTTAAAATTGAATTTTTCTAAAAAATGTCATTTATGCATTTTTGCATTTCTACAAAACTTTGCATAGAATTTTATATGTCTTGATTTCAGCACGTTTTTCTCATTTGTCCTGAATTTTTACAATTTTCTCAATTTTCCAGGGTTGATATTCAAATTCACGTAAGCTTCTAAATTAAAGTTTATTCTTATAAATGCTCATTTATGCATTTCGATGGAAGAAATTCTTTATATTGAATTGTAATTAGAGTAGATGTTAGGCCAAAGAGCCCTTAACAAAGTCTAAGGCTAAAGAGTAATACTTGTGATTTATGAGATTCTTTAAAATTAAGAGATTTTAATAAAGAGATTAAACATTTGTCTAATTTTGATATGCATACATCCACTCAGCTAGATGTGTACGTACAAAGGGTACTAATACATAATAAATGCACTAGAAATAAATATGCATGCCTATAAAAATATACACTGGGACCAAAAATGTGAATTGGGGACTTACATTATCTTTGAAACACTTTTATTACTTTTTGTCAATAATAATTAAAGTCTTTTTCTTTAAATCTAGAAACTTACAATTTAAAATTATAAAAAATAAAATAAATTAAGAATAATTCGATTTGCATTCTGATTACCTTGAGTTACCCTTATACCGGATAATAAAAAAATAAAACTATTGTGTGATTCCGAAAATACTGAAAAACCATTTTGTTCTTACAGGACTCTCATAACATTTTCCATTTTGTGTATCAAGTCAAATTATTTCAAGATATTTATATATTAAAATTCTTTTGTTCAGAACTCAGTACAGTTCAGTACTACAGGAAATCAGATGATTAAGCTATACCTATTATAACACTTCTTGATCAGAGAAAATCACACCTACCTCTTCATTAACAATGAGATAAGAAAAGCAATTGTCAATATAAATAATTTTTCATGATAGAGCATGAAATATTTTATTCTTCAATTAAAAATGTATGCACTGAGTGTAACAGCGTAAGTTCAGTACCATATTTAACAAAACAGTGATTAAATGCATATTATACAAAACAGTAATACTCATACAAATCAAACATTTTACAGGGTAAGTAAATGAAAATAAAATGTACAGTCATATAAAATTCTCTACATGATGAAATATAAACTGTTTTGTTCAAATACAACCACTTTATGATGTTTTATAAGTTACTTCACAAAATCTATTTTTCCTCTCCCTCCTCCATCCAAATTAAGTAAATTTCACACATATTATATAAAATAATAAATTTAAATCCTTAGAAGTGATACACTTGACAAGAAAAAGAAATTTTTCTCTATTTGTACACATAAGCTCAAGTGAAGATACTGGCAAAATATCTATTATCTTTATTTGGAGCAAATGTGATAAAAATAAAAAGATATTGTCTAAGAAACAAGTTACTGTTACTTTCAAAATAAGTTGTAGGAAAAATAATTTTATATAAATCTCATTAGAATATAAAATATTTACACACTGGTACAAGGCAGTTAAGAATTATGGATTGTTAAGATTATTTCAGAATGCGAAAAAAAAAAAATAATAACAATAATAATAATAAAATAAAAAAAAATTAAATTAAATTAAAAAAAATCAGAAAACTCAAGATATCTGAGGTGTAGGGTTTGGATTACAAGCATTTGGATCTATTAAAACATAACTACCCATTTCTAGAGGTAGAGAGTTACAATCAATAACATTCATGATTAGATCAGTGAGTACAAGAGGCTAATTATTATATGCCTTCAATGGAAAGCAATTTATGACAAATACTGCACGGACCAAATTACTAACAGGTGCCAAAAGAGGAGGAGGGGGTGGTGATCTATAGTTCATCTATGACTTTGCAGGCACCTATATTGAAACATTCCTTCATTCATTGCATCAAAGAATTTAAAGCAATTGTATTTAAATTTTATTAACTTGTATTCATTTATAAAATTCATCTTTCATTTAAAAGCTTCTGATAAATTTCAGAGCTACTTTCAGATTTCTTAGCAAAATCATTACTTTAAAGAAGTTCAGGAAGTATAAAACTGGTAAAATGAGGTGCAAAAAACAATGCCACACAACACCATGAATATGCTAACAAATTTGCATTAACTTGTGAACACAACTGTATACATATGTATGAATACAAATATCCCATTTTGACAATTTTTAATTACAATGTTCAGGACATGTTGAATTTTAAAGGAGGTACTAGAGATAATTCAAAATTATCCGATTTCATGACAAACAATTACTTTTTCTTTCTTTTTTTTCTGCCTTGGTATTTACATCTTGAAGACCCTCTGTAATCTATATTTATTCCTACAAAACTAAAGTGAGAAATAATACTCACATATTAGTGAGAAGACAGGATTTATAATGACAAAAATCTAAAAATAGAAATCCACTAAAAACTTAAAATAATTGAGTGCTTTCACTTCCCCCACATTTTCACTGCTATGTATATAAAGCATCTTGCACACCTGTACTGTATAGCTTCTTTACAGAACACACTGAAGAATTTAAGGGTGAAAAATACCAGTTTACATTTTGGAATGAAATCTCCCCATAATGGTACGAATATTGTACTTCAGACATAACTTTTAGCAACAGACTTTGTGAATCAGAAATATTTTTATTCAGAGTACAAAAAAATGTAGAACAGGGTGTCTACTACTTTTGAGCAAGTCAATTTCATGACTTTTCATGACATTTCATGACCTTAAAAACAAAATTTCATGACCATTGAAGTACATACTAGTTTAAACGAAATTAGTCTACCCCCCCCCCCCCAACTCGTCTTTCAACAATATTCACCTTATTATTTAAGTTCTTATCAGGAAAACCTTATTTTTAAAAAGTTGGGATTACAACCATGCAATACTTACTAGTTTTATTACTGTTATACAAATTCCAGATATGATTGTGACTCAAACACCCATGAAATTTATTGATGCAATGTCAAACACCTTGAAAGTGAATGATGCAAAAATTAATCATTCTCATACTTGTTACAGTTACTACAGAAACCCCATTAAAGTAAATAATATTTAAATAACAATTTTCATTAATTCTACACTGATACAATTGTAAAATAGCTGTATCAATGTTTAATTTGAGTTAATTTTTGCTTAAATTGAGGAACTTTCCTAAACTGCAAATCATCAAGATGAAGAAAAACTCAAACTGGACTGAGCCTCCCTGATATTTCACTATTTTTTAACTAAAAATAATATAAAATTTACTAAAATTACATAATATTTAATAATAATATTAAGAAATTATAAAATATAAAATTTAATATTATATAATCTAAAAGTCCATGCACAATCTTGTGCAATACATTTCAGTAAATTTATAAAATAATTCAGAGCAAAAAAAATTGAAATTAAGACAGTAAATAAAAATTTAAAAAATTTGAATTTTTATTCAAAAATTAAATTTTGAATAAGTATGCAGTTTTAAAAATTTTTACATTTAAAAATGTACTTTTATTTCGATGTTAAAATGCAATACAGTAAACTCCAGAATTTCGGGGGGGGGAAGAATCCTGCACGTCGAGCTCCCCACCCCAAGGCTACGGTCCTGGGCGGAGGAATAGCGCCCTTTACACGTACGTTCTTTCCCGCGTGAAACCACGATTCCGCGCGATTGAGTGCACGTGTGAAGGTGTCGGAGAGGAAGGGAAAGCTGCTTTGGAGCGTACTCCAAATTTTCCCGCGCGCAATCCCGTACGCTCCAAGCACTCCAAGAGCGTACGTGTAAAGGGCGCTAAACGTACGCTCTTTTGCGAGTGCTTGGAGCGTGAGCGCAATCCCATACGCTCCAAGCATTCGCGAAAGAACGTACGTGTAAAGGGCGCTAATATCTCCCGTGGAAGAGAGCTTCATAATTGAATGCATCGCCCGTTACGTCATTGGCGGGAGAAAGCTTCGCCTTCGCCCGTTACATAACGTATACTCGGCGGGAAATCTGCATATATCGGACATAGTCTGTTACGTGGGGAGAGAGAATACCTCGAGCGCAAATAATGACAAGAAGCCAAAATCTATACGGTAATACTCGAGTTCACTGAAAGAAAAACCGATCTGAACTACACTTCTCTATTCAGGATCGACGTAAAAATTGATGCTCTATTCTTATTTTTTTTTTAAAAAAATTGTGTTTTTCCGCTGTCCAACTTCTCTCTCTTGTTAGCATTGTGTACCACTTGTTCGTGTTAATTTTAATGCTTTACCATATGTCTACTTCCGCTGTGTTTCTTATCTCCTCGTATTTTCGTCGCCCGAGGGGTAGCCCCACATGACGACGTATACTCTCCTTTCTGTGAAGGGGAGAAAGAGCGTTCGTTCCCGCAGTGGAGAAGAATACAATGCATTTTCCCGCGGGAACTCTGCGATCTCTCTTCCGACGCGGTGTCACAAAGTAGGCAAAAATTGATCTTAGTGTTTTTGTACCAGTTAGGAGCATATTTTCTATTCTATATTATATCGATAAAAAAAATTTTAAATTGAAAAAAATCGTGACCTTTTCTTTCAATTTCGTTACTTTTCATGACTTTTCGTGACCGTTTTCCCATTTCGTGACTTTTCGTTACTTTTCATTACTTTTCATGTTAGTAGACACCCTGTAGAAGCTAGGTTATAAAGTTTTTCAGGTTATAAATATTTTGCTTATCTTTGCAGCAAGTTAAGAGTAATTAAAGCCAAAAGCTGAAAACAGATCTTCCACGGAGATTTCGGTTGTGAAAGAGGCCTACAAATTTTGAAAGTTAATGGGAACTCCTTTTGATAGTCAAAGGGTTTAATAGAGCTAAATGCCTACTGAAACTTGACTTACCAAATGATCATTCAATGAGATAACATCCAATGAGAAACATACAAAATACCCACAATTTTTCTGCCCTGCGTAGATTTAACTGTCTATATCTTGACAACAAATTCTGGCTACTTGTCAGTGTTCTCTTCATAAATTTTTAATAAGTCTCTGAAACCAAACTCCGCACAGTTCACCACCAAACTAAAATATCATTAATCATAAGACAACCTTAGGAATACTATGAATGAAAGGATAGAAAATATGTAAGGAATTAATTGTGAAAGGCAGGGCTGGATTTAATTGTGAAAGGCAGATTGGATTTATTGGTAGCAACTGGGCCCCATGCAAGTACAGATACCCAATTCAAGAAAATTTAAAATATGCTTCTACAGAAGTACTGTGATCATTTTAAAACCTAAAATTCCCAGCAAAATATAGCCATTCTCATTTCGAACAAGTTTTAGTCGGAGCCACAGCGCTTGCGACAGATTTAGAAGACACTCCAGAACTTTGAGAAAAACATTTACGAACATGAAAAAGGATATTTAATTACAAGTATGCAAATGAACCATTAAGTAAGTGGAAAGAAATGTTTGAGGTGCATTGTTTTTAGCAAATACTGTATAGAATGAACATCAGGAGCATGCCCCGGTACTAGAAATGTCTTGAAATTTAAATTGTAAATAATTTTGTTCTGAGAATAAAATATATATAGTCTAGCTACTTTTTAGCTTTCCTTTCTTATAAATGTACATAAAAAAGGAAATATGACCACCATCCTAATTTTTGTCTATATGCATCACATTAAATTTTTATTGTTTAATGTATATTAAAATTTTAAAGGACACCACCAGAATTTCTGCAATTGGGCTCCACTATGACAAATGCTAGCCTTGATGAATGGCAAGAATAACAAGACCTCAGATGTCAAACTTTCCAGTGCACAGAAATTAACTGTTATATTGTGTCACCTTAATATATGAAGTTAATGTAGAAATTTCCAAATTTTTAAATATTAAAAAGTAGATAACAAGTAAAATCTTGAGATTTCTATAAATTGAGTTTCTATTTATGTTCTAAAAATTATGTTTAAAACAAAGTTATATATAAATAACTGTCAACATAACAGATAGTGAGTAAGAAACTTCAACATGTAATGCAAAGGTATTAAAATCGCTGGGGGAAAAGGAAAAAAAAAAAGAACTACTTCTGGTAAATCGCTGACTTTTATTTAGAAAATTTAATCAGTTTCATAAAAGAACTTGTACAAAATGTTTATGCATACTTTCCTCCGGCAAAATAAAAACTAAAAAAGCCAACATTTTCATATATTGGACAAAGTTATCTTTTACCTAGATAGTTTAATATAAGACACTGACACCTGTTTTAAGTTATTTTCATACAGAATTATAATTCATGTAATGCATATTTCCTCACAGCATAATTATACAACACATTTCTGTTGCACTGAGAAAAATAAAGAGCACTAAAATTTTCAAAACTGTATATTTGACACTTTTACTACAGTTACTTTATATTCAATAAATATTTTTTACCACTAGGAAGGGAGACGAGGGGAGGTAGGATACATAAATCCTAAAACAACAAACATAAATTTCACTAAGACTGATCCTAAAGACAGTAACTATATATATACCGATTTTTTTTTTTTTTTTTGCAAGGGTAATACATTTCAGAGACTACCATGTAGAAAAAAAAAAGTATAAAGAAAGATACAGTATACATATAAAAATTGGAGATAAGTTCCATCCAAATATACTTAATAATAAAAAAAATGTTAGTGTACATATGAAATATGGATCAATTGACTGAACTTGAATAAATATGTAAAAGACAACCCTTTAAACTTATTTTAATGATGTTTATATAGGTTTTTTTTTTAAATTGAAAAAGTATGATAGTCAGAATTGGTCAAAAATAAATTGAAATCATTTTCTATTTTATACATACATATAACAACCAGTCATTCAGTGTCACTTCTAGACAATAAATTTGCCCATTTGCTATTGTTTTTCAATGATGAATAATCACTCTTGTCCCTGAAAATATTTAATGGCGATATATCTACAAGTATATCTCATATAAAAGTAACATCTTGTGTTTCTTTTATTTCACCAGTTTTCAATACGAATTCAGTTATCAGATGCTGTGATTTTATTTTAGTTTGTTCTTTATATGATTCTTCATAACATGACAGAATTATTTTTAAATCCTGTTGGAATTATACAGCTTGTTCAACACTCAAATCAATTTTAAGAAAATGATTTCAAAGTTTATCGGCTAGTTGGGGGCCATTGCATCATCAGTACCATAAATTATCATGGAATCATCAACATTCTCTGAAAAACACTCTGATAACATTGCACTGAATAATTTTTATTCTGATTTGGATTTTTAAACCGTGTTAAAGTTAAAAAAAAAAAAAAAAAAGTAAAAAGATTATTGGTTTTTGTCTTGGACCATGTTATTTCAAATCCGTGCAAAAAGAGAATTGGGTATATATGTTAAAAAATTACCCAAGACAAGAATAGCAAGAAAGCAGTAATAAATTTTGCCAGCACAAAATAATCTGCAACATATAAGGAATATGCAGATAAATGTAGTTCAAAACTGACCCAAGTATAACTTTTAGAATAAAAAATTTCAAAATATTGTATGCAGGCTGTCAAAAATATCACTTAATACAGATTTTGTAAATCTTGAAATTTTTCTAAAAAGAAGTATTTAGAATACATGGTGCAGAGAAAACTACACATTTTTATATATAATATACTAATAATTGTGTACAGTTATGAAGTGTTAGCTAATTAATTTTTGGTTTAATAAGAATTTCAGTTTTAGATATCAAGTATTACTTTTAAATCATCCTCTTTGAAATACATTGATTTCAAACTTTAAACAAGCATATTATAATGAATGATATACCTAACATACTGAATATTAAGGAGTATTGCATTTAATGCTGTTGCTGTTATCTTCGTTGCAATGAAGGATGAGTATGAATGTTATTTATTAAATTTTGTCATGAAAAATTTTAACACTGAATGAATAGAGAAACAACATATAAAATATTATTTCAAATGTAACCATAAAAAATATAAAAAATTCTGATAAAACAATGATACAAGAAAGAAATTAGTGGTGTACTGAGAATAATTGGCACCCGGGACACCATACCCCCCCCCCCCCCCCCCCCCCCCCCCCCCCGAAAAACATATAGTAAAATAATATATAGAATTAGTTAAAAAGATAGACCATTTTGCTCCCCCATGCAAGTGACGCTCAGAGAATGACAGACCCCCTTCCCCCTCGCTATGTCACTGAAACCAAGGTCTATACAGCAGATAACTGCTCTATGGTGTGAAGCTGTAAAAACTCACCAAATTTGGTGCCAGTTCATCATTTATGTAGAAAATTTAATTGTTTCATTAGTTCTATCTACAAGATTTGCATGAAATTAACATATATTGATTTAATTGAATTTTTTTTA
The DNA here is from genome assembly GCA_907164885.2 of Dolomedes plantarius. Classification (NCBI taxonomy): domain Eukaryota; kingdom Metazoa; phylum Arthropoda; class Arachnida; order Araneae; family Dolomedidae; genus Dolomedes; species Dolomedes plantarius. The sequence goes on from OU015499.1 coordinate 106,565,960, forward strand.
AATTTAATGCACAGTAATGGTTTATTAACTTTGATAAGCTTTAGATATTTTAACAATTTTAATATCTTAAGCATAGAATTAAATTATAAAAACACAACAAATTAATTTTGGGAAAAGGGCTGGATTTTTTATAGAAACAAAATTGGTTATTATATAAGTGGTACCTTTGTTTATGTTCTGCTACTATTGGGTTCTAACCTTTATATTGTTGAAGTGCACTTTAAATGCATACGTTATTAAATCTTACTAGAAAAAGGAACATCTTTATGTATATAGTAGTTAAGGAGAGTTACAAATTTACGTGTTCACAACACACTGCCTATGATCAGATTGAAGAGTGGAGGTGAGGGGGATTTTTGGCTCAGTGCCAAGGCAGTAAGCATTGCTTAAACATTGCACTTCCGGTATAATAAACAACATATATTACATGTTTTCATTATTCAGTTTAATGGCTAAATACACTGCAAACCTGATCCAGCTAAGCTTCATCTTACGTCACCAAACTGTCAGTGATTATATCTCAGAAATGTGACTTGGTTTTATTCAGTTTCGACTAACTGAATTTGAATAATTATCATTTAGATGTTTTAAGCCAATGTAATTCAAAATCAGCTTCAGCTTATGAATTATACGTTCAGTCAATGAAAAAAAATTTTAATAATTTTATATTTTTAATTTCCTCCTTTTCAAGGAATACAATCCAGAAAATGAGAGATTATCATTGGTTATTCATATCTAGATTACAAGTCTTACTCTAGGTCTGAGTACATCTCTTTGTTAATATTGTAGCCTTTTCTAAAATATTTTTATTTTATTCTTACGTTTATAAAATGATTTTGATACTTTGGAAATATTTTTAATTTGAATTTTGTTCTAAAAATTCCCTGGTAATATTATTGTCATAATTTTTTTTTACATTCTTCTATACTGAAATAATCTCCATACAAACTTTTAAATTTCATGTGCTGCATTTATTTTTCACTATTTTTGTATTTTCATGTGTCTGTATCTTGAAGTACCTAGATGTTTATTTTCTAGTTCTAGAGAATTTTTTAAAATAAAATTCTTGCATCTTGAATATATTGTTTCCCTGCAAAATTTCCAATAAGATATCCTATGACGTATTTTAGAAAAATTTAAATGTTGACCTACTTTATGAAATTGATTGATACTTTGCAAATATTTAGGCTGTTTTAATTACTTATTCCAGATAGATGCTGTATTCAATATTTCTTTAATTAAAATATTCTAAGTTTTTAATAACTACTTACTGATGAATTTTTCATACAAAGTGTTCATTGTCAGGATAAAATTTTTAAAACAGGATATGGAACAATCCCCATATATTCTGTCTTTTACTGTAATTATTAACAGTTCGAGAACCTTTGTATAACTTATGACCAGCAAAGTTGCTTAACACATTAAGTCTTACTTGCATGATGGTATATCTATTAATTTAGTATAAAAATTATAAATAAAATCATCAGATAGGCAGCTTTTAGTAATCTCTTCAAATTGTGGAGCGTATATTTTAATAGCATGCCAACATCTACCAGAAAGGGTTAATTCCCAATACACGATACCCCTATGTATTTCGCTGCGATGGAACCGTCATCGTGGTTACGTCTCCCATCGCCAAGTTGGGGATGACAGACGTAACCAAAATGACGGTTCCATCGCAGAGGGAAACAGGAAATTAATTTTAACGTGAGATACTATAAATGACACCATGCAGAACTTTCATTGAAAAATTATCCAGAAAATAAAAAATGACGTTAAATAAGGGCCGTCATTTTTTTTTTTGGTTGCCACACAGAATGCATGTTTTTAGAATGGGAAATTCAGGAAAATCCAAAAAATACGCTTTTTTTAACTGTACAACCACAGAAAAGCACAAAAACACATAAATACAAAAAATAAAAGCTGAAAAATAGTGAGAAATTTGTTAGGTGGGGGTTTGTTATAATGCAAATAATAATAATTAATTTAAATAAATATAAAATACATCTTCGTTAAATATATCAGAAAATAAAAAAGTTAATAATGAAGGGCCATAGAGAGCAATGGCCAGCTAAAGAAATTTAAATTTATTAAAAAAACACTTACCGGTTATTCACTTTTGGTTTCGCTTATTTTAAGTTTTGTTCCCCTGTTTTTAACCACTTCCCAAATCACTTATTTGTCACTCTCTCAACACCCCCAAAAACCCATTCCCCGTTAACGTATTTTCCCCTATTATATTTCCATTTGGCAAATTTACTTTCATCGATTTCGACAATGATTCCTGGTCCACCAAGCATATCACTTTCAAGCACTACACTATCAACACAAACCCCCCCTAAAAAAATTCATCCAATAAGTTACAGTGTTTTTGAATACCCCCAATTTTTCTGTAATCCAAGAACACAGCATATTTTTTACCCATAAATAAGTTAATTTTAAAATCGCAATTAAAACCCTTAACATGACACACCTAAGAAAACCCATCATTAAGATCTTTCTTCTCAGTTAGAGTCATTTACGAATTACAATTAGGACAATAATAAATATTAGCTATTAACCCAACATATATACAATAATCAATAATACTTCTCTTACCCGCATTTAGTAAATCCTGAAAAAAATCCCCATTAACTCTCCCATTCGAAAAAGAAGCCATACCTCACAAATAAAAGTACGTCCAAGCGGTAGAAACTGCAAATCCCAAAAAGAACATTCAACGGTTACATTTTTTTAAACAAGAGCGGTATAAAATCCGGATTAAACTCGTCTACGAGTAAATCATAAGCTCTGATTGGCTGCTAATTCTTCAAATCAGGAGTAATAAATGGTTAACTTAAAAGCATTTAACAAACACAAACCACATTTGGCATTTTATCGCCAACTTTTAAAAATCTAAAAAACATCGCCAAAAAAATAAAGCGGCTGGGGTAACGTGTAATCAGATTGAGCCCCAGAATGTATTAATCTACAATTTACTGAAAACAACATACCTTGCCTGAACATAAAGTTTTTAACCGTTTAATAGTTATACGTATTGTATTAGCATCTAGCTTCCCTATCAATTAAATAACGTAAAACTTAGATATCATATATATCATTTTCCACTTATAAACAACAAAATGTTCTCTCATACAGTACAGAAAAAATACCTGAAAATTAAACTTACTTGAATAGCTGTTTATTTTTCTAGCATGATCTGTAATGTTATTTCAGTCCGTGGTCGAAATTAATAGTTGCGAAGGTTTATCGCTAAAGGCACTACTTCATACAGTTTAAATTACTAAGATTACAGGCAATTGAATGCAACAATAAGCAACTTATACTACGGGGTTAAGCGATATCGTTGTCACTGATCCCACAAATAATGAAAATTAGTTAACTGTGATTAATAACCGTTATCTGCTACTAAAGTGTAACGGTGAATTCAATGTAACGTTTTAGCTCCTTAGGTGCTTAGCTCGTTAGCCAATCCGTATTCAAATGCCCCAAAAAAGCGAAATATCCGGTCGCTTGTTAGTTAACGCTTGCTAAGTGGTGTCTCTGGTGGTGTTTTTGTTTTGATTAAGGTTTCGACTAGTTTCTTCTGTTTTGAAGTTAGTAATTAACTCTTTCTTGTATTTTTGAATATTCTAAATTTAATTTATTTAGCTGTTACGCAAAACACGTTATAAATAAGCAAATTATCTTTTGTTAATTAGATTAATTCTTTGTTACGTGCACTTTAAAAAATTTTTATGTTTACCGTTTTGTATAATAATTTGAAATTTACAGTAGATATATTATGGTATTAGTGATTAGTATAATAATTTGAGAATTTCTGTAGCTTTAACCGCTTTCGCACTTGCTGTAAAATGGAGGAGTTATATACAATTCGCACACGCAAACGAAATAGAGGTTTTAACTATCAAACATTTGATCTCTTCTCAGTTTAGATATCCGTAGTGGAAGAACGCAGAAGAATTTTAGAAAATACATTTAATTAATCATTCTTCGTGCTAGAGAATGAGAACTGTATCAATCAACAGAAACCTACTAATAACACTACAAAGCATTTGGATCTATGCTGGAAAGCATTTTTAAAATTTATATTCCTTTTCTCAGACAAATTACGAGCTTCAAGCCCTATACCTGTTCCAGGAAATTAAATTTTGATGTATATAAAACGGGTTCTTCCTTGCTGTTGCTCTTTTTTGATAAAAACCTTAGTGGATATTATTTTTTTCCCATTTACGACTCTTTTGCATAAAAGAAGCAATTTTATGTAGTATGTCTGTGTGGAAATTGATCTGCCATGTGTGCAGTAATTGTTTTGATGTGTTAAATTTTGTCAGTATGTAACTGAATGCTTACCTAGTAGAAACTTTTTTTCAATCTAAAAAAAAAAGTACAGCTATAATATGTCCTTAAGTATGATTTTCATAAGCACAACATTTATTTCTGTTTGTTTCAATTTTATAATATGTGGTTAGTACCAGTTTCCAGGACTTTACTTTTTTTCTTCTTTTTTATATGTGAACAAAATTTAAGTGTTAGAAAAAGTCATACCTTATCAAAAGCAATTACTAGTGTTTAATTTTACAATTTACAAGCTTATTCCTGAGCTGATATAATGTCCTATTTAATTAATCAAACTATAACTAAAATCAAATTTGGCTTAGCTATGGGTCTTGAAATTTCAGCAAGGACTATGAAATTTGGTACAACTGTTATATTTATAAAGTGATTCAATCAACTGCTTTTTGACTGTCCTCTGTTTGTTTCTTCAGAAAATTCTAAAATATAACTGAAATCGTATTTTTTTTCTGCATGACTACAAAATTTAAGGTAACTTGAAATTTTGAATTTTTATCGCCACAAATTGAATAAAATATAGTAACTTAACTATGCAGTACTTCGTTACTTTATCTTTTAAATATTGCTTATTTGCACCTAGTATAACAAATGAAATGAATTTCTTAAAATTGTATATTTGTATAGCTATTATGAATCAAAATTAATAATAGTCGACAAAAACAAAGTACACCATCAATTGCATTCCATTGTACTAATTTAATTGTAGATTAAATTACTGAAGTAGAAGGAGTAGGGCAGTAAAATACTCAGCTGTGTGGTAGTTTAGTATTTTCATTTACAGAGTGATGATTTATGTGACTCAAGATTACTTATATGTGACTCTGTAAATGAAAATCCAAAACTACAATGCAGCTGAGTATTTTACTGCCCTATTCCTCACATAGAAAAAGATTAACACAGAAATTAATTATGTTTAATTTTGTTTGACTGCTATATTTATAATGTGATTCAATCAACTGCTTCTTGACTGTTCTCTGTGTGCTTCTTAGAAAAATTCTAAAATATTTGTGAAACTGTATTTTTTCTGCATGACTACAAAATTTACGGTAACTTGAAATTTAAAATTTTTATCACTAGGTGATAAAATTTTTATTGCCACAAATTGAAAAAAAAGAGAGTGACTTAAGTATGCAGTACTTCGAATACTTTATCTTTTAAACATTGCGTATTTGCACCTAGTGTAAGGAATGAAATGAATATCTTAAAATTGTATATTTGCAATGAACCAAAATCAGTAATAGTTGACAAAAACAAAGTACTATCAATTGCATTTCCCTTGCACTTCAATTGAACTAGGTTTAGCATTTTCTTCATTTACACATGGATGTGTTTAAAAGAGTGTAAATCTATTGATTTTCTTAAAAGGATATTGTATCAGCATTTAAAAGATTGAGCTAAATGAATTCTTGTACAGTGCTGTATTTATACTAAAGCAGGGTCTGTACTTGTAATTTTTTTGGCTACTATTAATTGTGATGCATAATTTGAATGTTATGAGCTCTAAATCTTAACTGAAAATAATCAGGTGAGTACATCTTAAATAATACTATTTAATTTAAAGTTTGTCTGTATAATATGATATGTATATTTGAAAATTTTAAATACAATACTGTTAGTTTTAAATACTATGCTGTTAGTATAAACTTGAGAGATTTGAATGTGTTTTATTTCAGATGTGAAGCACATCAATGGGATAACTATTTTAAAAGTCTTTATTAATGTATTTAATTGAAACAAGACATCACATATAGTTCAGTGTATCATTTTATCAGAAACTTTTTTATGTCAAAATAAATAGCTTTTGTAGGAAGCTTAGATTACTGAATACAATGATGTTAATATTTTAACATTTAGCTAAACTTTATTTTCAATATATTTTACTTCATATCCTCCATATTCGTAATTTTTCATCATCTGTATTCTCTACTAATTGCTTTAAAAATGTGGCATTTGGGCCAAAAAAAGGAAAAAAACTTTCGGTAATTTAACATAGTGAATTATAAATATTTCGAATAAAGTTGAACATAGAATTATAAAAATATTTATAAGTATTCTACCCTCAAATTTAAAATCATTTGATTCATTTGTCTTTTGTTGCGTATCCAGGTATTACTCGTTTTTATTATTTTTATTTTATCAGTTCCGAAGCTTTCATGTTTGTTTACATTTGATGCTGACGAAGAATTTGTGCTGTCTGATTGGCTTACTTAGAGCATTCGCTTAAAATCTTCGGAAGTTTGCCGATCATTCCCTCGTCGGAGATTAGTGCTCCGATCGGAGATCGAACGGGCCATTTGAATGCCGGTGTGCTAAGAGTTAACAAAATTGAGGCCTGCTAAGGAGCTAATTACACTGAATTAGGGATAGCAAAGCCTATGCAAATTGTGTAGCGCTGCGCATCATGTATGCGCAAGTGAGGGCGCTGTAGTAACTGCATATATAGCGCGTACTGTGGTTGTTCTGAATTAGTTGTTGGAATTGCCAGTATGGGTAAACTGCCTGATTTAGACGCCTTCGATCGCGGACAAATCGTAGGTGCGCGACGCATTGGCCATTCAATTTCCGAAATTGTCAGACAGCTAGGATTTTCAAGGTCGACAGTGTCAAGAGTATACCAAGAATACATGGATGGTGGAAAAAAACTAGCGATCGGGCAAACTGCAAAGGACAATTAGCCTTGACAGTGCGTGGTGACTGCTCAGGCGTATTGTACGTAGCCAGCGAAGCCAGCGAGCCATTAGCTCAAATTACCACCCAGTTTAATGACGGTGCCAGTCGTACAGTCAGTAAATGGACTGTGCAACGCTCGCTTCACCATATGGGTTTCGGGAGCCGTCGACCTACGAGAGTACCATTGCTCTATACTCGCCATTGGGCTGCACGTCTTGCCTGGGCAAGAGAGCACAGAGACTGGAGTGTAGAGGACTGGAAACGAGTAGCATGGAGTGATGAGTCTCGATTCCGACTACTTAACGCCGACGGGAGGCTGAGAATATGGCGTCAGGCTCATGAAGCCATGGATCCTGCATGCCTGGCTGGAACTTTACAAGGGCATGGTGGCTCAATCATGGTCTGGGGTGTTTTTTCGTGGCACAGTTTGGGATCTTTGGTGCGTGTACCAACCTCCCTCAATGCAATTCGGTACGTAGAGTTGCTGGGTGATCACCTCCATCCGTTTATGCTGTTCTGTTATCCGCACGGTAATGGAGTTTTCCAGCAAGACAACTGTACCTCTCACAAGTCCCGGTTGGCTACTGGCTGGTTGGATGAGCATTCCTCTCACTTCTCTGTCATGAATTGGCCACCTAGAAGCCTAGACTTAAATCCTATTGAGCATCTTTGGGATGTTTTGGAACAAGGCTTGAAAGGGCCATCACACAGCACCAAAGAACCTTACTGAATTATGGACAGCTTTAGCCAATATTTGGCAAGCCATTCCCGTGGAACGTTTCCAGAAACTTGTTGAATCTATGCCTCGTCGTGTGGCAGCCGTTATCAAGGCCAGAGGATGCCCAACTCGTTACTAGGTAGGTATCCCTAATTCAGTGGCACTTCAGTGTAGTTAAAACGTTACACTGATTTCGGCCGTAAGTCAAGATCATTGACATTGACATTGACATAAAAAGCTATTGAGGCTCCTCGGTATGCATAGTCGAATGTTTCATGATTACCGTTTCCAATAATGATTACAATAGTACTGAAAATGTGTGAGAAAAAAAAGTAATAATAAATTAATAGGTGTTTTAAGAATTTAGGTAGATTGGTTATGTCAGAATAATTGGAGGTATAGAGAGAAAATTAATAAAAAGTGAGGGAGGATTTTGGAAAAAGTATTTAAGCGAGGGCGATCGAGGCCAGATTCAAAGCTCAAGGAAGGACAATCAGACACAAAACTATAAAGAGCGAGTAGCGGAGTCTATGAGGAGAGCTATCGGGTTTTGGGATCCCCTTGGGAGAGCTATTCCTCTCCATCTTCGTCAGCGAACCGCTGGCACGAGAGGGAATCGTGAGGTGAAGTTACGGTCGATTATTTGCTATGACAGGCCGGAAAACAGAAGTAGTCGGTCTATTGAGAGTTTCGATTTAAAAGAGGGGAGGGAGATTAGCTATTGAGAGTGGGAACCAGCCCAGGGTTTATTATCAGTGTGGATTTAGGATGCCTGGGAAATCCCGTAGGATCATAATCGGGGATATTAGCTTAGTCTTCATTTTTTACAGAATGTATATTTTCGTAGAAGTTTATTGCGAGTTCTTTGATGTGGTGCCGGATGGGTTCTATAGCCATATCTCTGTGTATTACTTCATTACGGACGTACCAAGGGGCCTTCCTAATTCCGCGGAGAGTTTTATTTTGTACAGTCTGCAGTATTTGGATGTGAGTGTCCGCTGCTGAACCCCAAACCGAACCAACATATAGTAAGATGGACCTTAGAACAGTCTTATATGGAAAAAGTTTATTTCCAATACTCATATATGGTTCTGGTACAGGAGGTGAGCTAAGTCTCTAAGGGCTGTTGCCGTACGAGAGATGCTAGGAATATTCACCTCAGTGGCCAACAAAAACTATAAAACAAAGTAGAACATAACCCTAAAACCACCCTCCTGGTGGACCCCAGAACTTAAAACCGAAAGGAATAATGTACAAGCATTAAGAAGAAGGGCACAAAAAGAACAGGATCCAGAACTCAGAATTAAATGTCAAATTAACTTTAAAAGGGCAAGAGCGCGATATAAAAGACAAATAGTAAAAACAAGGGCGAAGATGTAGCAGGACTTCTGTACCTCCGCATCGGACCCCTATGGAAAATTTTTTAAAATGGCCACAAATAAATAAGCGAAACCAACAGTTTGGGCAAACATCTTAGAGGCAAACACAAGACTAACTGTCAAAAACGTGCAATAAAAATTCCTAAAATCACTGTTCATAACAGAAAAAGAAACCATAAAAAGACCAAAGCACAAAACTCCACTCTTCTTCCCACCGGTAACACCCCCGAAATAGACAGGATTCTTGTCTTCGTCGACACGCGGAAAGCTTCGGGCTGCGACCTAATCGACTATAAGCTCCTAAAGCTAATATACGAGGCAAACCCCAATCTGATAATAGCCACCATGAATAAAAACCTAGAATTAGGGCACTTTCCGTCTCCGCTGAAGAAATCATTAGTAGTGCTTTTTCCAAAACAAGGGAAGCCACTAAACAACCCAAAGTCTTACCGGCCCATATGCCTACTTCCAACGCTAGGCAAATTATTAGAGTGAATCGTTCATGGGAGGATATCCCATGAATTCCATATGGAAGGTTTTTGGCAAAATAACCAATTCGGCTTCAAGAGCCGGAAGTCGACGGAAAATGTCCTCTATAACATCATGCAGACCCTTCAGGAAGACGACAACAAGGAACGATAATAAGGAACTAACGGCAGTAGTATCAATAGATATCTCCGAAGCATTCGATAATTTGCGCTGGAAGTCGATCCTGGATAGAATAACAGAAGCACCATGCTCAGACTTCCTAGGAGCCACACTTTCCTCCTTCTTGAGTAACAGATATGTTACACTGGAGGAAAATGGCATTAAAACAGAAAAACAGACTTTCGGAGGTTGCTCACAAGGCAGCTGTTTGGGTCCCTTACTTTGGAACATAGTAGCGGACACAGCCTTGTCGCAACCCTGGCCAACCCACACCAGAATACAAGCCTTCGTGGACGACTTCCTCCTAGCTGTTAAGGGACCGGATAAGCAAACATTAATAAAAAACGTCAACGATTCCCTAGGAAAATTCAACCGATGGGTGGAGAAACACAAGATCAACATTAACTGGGATAAAACCCAAATCATGTACTATAATCGGCCTCGGTTCCCAGGCAGCCTAGGAATAAGGATGAAAGATAAAATAGATGGAATAAAAGTAAAAAACAAAACCCTGCAATCGGTAGACCATATTAAATATTTGGGAATAACAATACACAGCTCACACAACTGGTACACACACTGTAAGACACAAGTACACAAGGTTAGGGAAACATTCAACTTCTTAGGGAATCTCGCCAACAAGAGCTGGGGTGTCCATCCAAAAATCATCAAAATCTGGTACAAAACGGTTGTACAGAAAATTCTTACCTACGAGGCTCCAATATGAGGGCTCAAGGCGGAAAAAAGGTGCGAGGAAGAGCTAGGAAAATGCCAACGACACTTCCTCTTGGTGATCACCAAGGCCAACCGCACTTCCCCATCCTCAGCACTGCATGTCCTATCTGGTATCCCACCAATAAACCTCACGGTGAAATATGAGGCAGTGCTAGGACTTGTTAGCAGACTAGGTGTGAAGCAGGATCTGTTCGGTGTAACTTATGACGCGGAAGAATACCTAAAAGAAAACAATATTTGGCAAACCCATCCGGCAAAATCAATCTTAGTCGAAGAATCCCCCATATCTATGCAATTAGAAATATACACCGACGGGTCGAAAACGGATCTGGGCACAGGCGCAGCCTTTGTTGCCTACCGTGACGACCAAGAAGTTCACACCTGGTCAGTCCGCATGGCCAGCGGCAATAGTGTTTTTCAAGCTGAGCTCCACGCAATTATCCAGGCGACCGCGTGGGCTCAAACGCAAAGCGTACCCTTTAGAATACTCTCCGACAGTCGTTCATCGATTCAGGCAATTAATAAGCTATTCTCGAGGAACCCACTCCTCGCTGAGCTCCACGACTTAATTAGGAAATCAGATGGTCACTTTAACATAAAGTGGGTAAAGGCACACATTGGAATAAAAGGAATGAACGTGCCGACGAGCTGGCCAAACTTTCGGCAAATTCCCAGTCCCATTCAACAACGGAAATCCCCTGGCCACGATCGTTGCTAAAGAAAAAATTAAAAACGGCCATTATGGAAGAATGGCAATACATTTGGCAAAATAGCAGCACCGGGAGACAAACGTACAAGTTCTTCCCGACCGTCCGATTACATAGGCTAGTCTGCGACCGGTACCTAGTCCAACTGTATACAGTCCATGGTAACTACCCGGTTTACCTGCATAGGTTTAAAATCTGGGACACCGACCTATGCGCCTGTGGCGAGAGGGGAGATTGGTTACACTACCTAGTAAAATGCCCCCTCCATAACTGTCCGCACCTAATAAATCCAACTCAGTTTAACTACAATATTTGGTTCAAACAACTAACTGAAAATAAATTGGTAAAACTAAAGGCTAGGAAAATCATGCACTGGCTGCTCCAAAACATAGACAATATAAAAGATTCTCATGATAAAAACACCACTACACCATCCAACACCAACACTATACAAAACACAACCCTTCCATCGTTGCTCCAGGTAGTATAATTAATACTAACAACTAACATCTAGACCCCCCCCAAGATGCCCTACTAACACATCACTAATTTTCTCTCTATCATCTATCCTACTTCTACTCACTTCTTCTATCCTGTAAAAAAATTAATTGATTAATTAATGAATTAAATTTTTTTTTTCATATATTATGAACTGCAGGGCTCCCCTTTTTTCTCTCCAAGTGATGTAGGCAAGTACCAAGCCAAGGAAGCAGAGTTTTGTGCCAACACATGCGAACTATTTAGGATCTCGGTGCACAACCTGGGTACGGCATGGAGTGGAAGACATCAGTGGTGCAGCCGGCTCTCCCGGAGAGGCTTTTGGCAAGGAGAATCAAAATCAACTAGCGGACTGGTTAGATACCCTCCCGGGAGAGCACACAACAAGCTTCAAAGAAGACGTCTCCAGATCACTTCTCAAGAGGACCATCACGACCCGGCTAAGGTAAGTAGTTTTAGCTTATGTAAGGGGGGTAAGACATCTCCGGGTGTAGCGCAAGCTCGAATTCGCCAGCAATCCTTAGTTGGGGGTCCTCTTATAATTTCAGTCCCTAGTTTTATTTCAGTCTGAGCTCATCGTCTAAATTTGGGTCTTTCCCAGTTCTACCTGGTCTAGAACGTTCCTTTGGCAGCTAGGATTCCTCGTTGTCGGAAGGGCTTAGCCCCGACCAAAGCGGGAATGGTAGGGTTAACTTGTTAGGACCTGCTATGATGAGTGAAGTGGCACGTACATGCGTGTATTCGCACGGGCTAGCCCCGTCGTCATTAAACCTGGTACGGCTCGCTTTTATTTTGTTTATTTTATTAGTTGTCCCCTTAACTTTTTTCTCAGATTTAATGATCTGAATTTTTTCTGGAGGACAATAGCGATAGTCCGAAGGAGTTTTGAGCACGCCGCTTCACGGGGGAACTTACGCAGGGGCGGGCCACGCCTCGCGTCGATGAACGAAAGCGAGAATGCGAGAAACGGGTCCGGGGAATGCACTGTCTCCTCCTAAATTGACCAGAATCCCCCTTTCGGCTAGGTTGGCAACCGTCTAGTCCTCGCGGCGATATCTTCTCTTGGTTTTGTTTTCTTCCTGGCTACGCGTCTCGCTCCACCCCACACTAATTGCGTCTTGTTGGGAAACTCTGCTTTCTTGGCCCACGAGCATCCACTTTGGCTTAAACCCTACTCTTTTTTCTTTTTTTCCCAAATTCCCACTAGTCAGGCCGTCCTAATTGGCCCCCTTCGCCTTCTCAGGCGCTTTAGCTAGTACACCTGCGCGGCGCCTCGGCTCGGTCTTGCCGTCCTGTTTGCGGGCCGTCCGGTGGCAGGGTTCTCGTCTGGCGGCGTGCCGCGGGGTAGCTGCCGACTGCGGTCTATATCCACGGACTGGAATACAACCCGGATGGCCTTATTGTTGCCACGATGGGTCCCGCCTCGTGCTTGGGAAGTCTCTACGGGCAATAAGGAACTTTCCATTATTGAATCCAGTGTTTTTTCCAAGTCACCCTACTGTCTAGAAATACACCAAGGTATTTACCCTCTCTCTCGAAGTGTACCAAGTGACCTCATACGATGACCGGCGGAGATGGAATTCTGTTAAAACTGAAGAAAATAGCCTTTGTTTTAGCAGGGTTTAATTTAATTCTTTACCGTTTGAACCAACGTTCCCGAATGTCAACGTGACTTTGCAGATATTTGTGCATGTACTTAGTATTGCGATTCTTCGCTAAGATTGCCGTGTCTTCCGTAAACATGGCGAGTGTTGTGTTTGTAGAGCGAGGCATGTAGTTAATGAAAATATTAAATGAAAACGGCCCGAGCTTTGATCCTTGTGAAACGCCAGCATTAATATTAAGTATGGTAGAAGTTAGTTGGGTGTAGCGGATTTTAAATGTTCTATTGAGTAGATAAGAGTGAATTAAACTGATAATATCAGAAGGTAATTTAAGTTTAATAAGTTTTTAGATTAACGTTCTATGCCATACGCGATCAAAGGCTGTTTCAATACCAAACAGAAAAGCCCCGGTCTGCATCCGATTCTGAAATCCATAATGAATGAATTCCGTCACTCGGAGCAGCTTATGTATGGTTGAGTGTTGGGCTCTGAAGCCAAATTAAGAGTTGATAATGATACAATGATCATCCAGGTACTTATTGATTCTTTTACACAGTATGCGTTCAACCAGCTTACCAAGAGAGGAGATCGGACTAATTGAACTGAAGTTTTTAGGAATTGTGGGGTTTTTACGCGGTTTTTTATTTGGGACGATAATGGCGGTTTTCCATGCTAATGGGAAATATTTATATTAAAAAATTATATTACTTAATTCGGTGGTGTAATTAACCATAGTTAAGAGGGAGATTTTTAATAGCAGGATTAGTGATATTGTCAAGGCCGGGGGCATTTTTTATTTGCGAGCGAGTTGATAGCATTCAGGATTTCAGCCGGTGTGACAGGTTCCAACGGGTTATTGTCGATATCGGAGAGCCTATTGTTAAAGAATTTTCTAAGAAATGTTTTAATACTCTGTAGATAATTCTAGATTTTATTCTCCGTAGTTTCGAGTGACTCAAAGAAAATCATCCATTTTTACTTTTATAGTTTTTGATTTAGTCTTTGATCCTAGCATTTAACCTACGCATTTCGCCTAGAATAGACGGTTCTCCCGAGCGTTGCCAAGTTTTTCTAACTTTATTTCTATTTCTAATTTGAGTTTTGATGTAAATGGGGAGTTTGTTGTAATTTTTAGGGGGTTTGTGGGTCTTGGCAGAGCTAAGCGAGCTATTAATGATGTCGGTGATGGAGGTAACAGCTTTATCTATATCGTCTTTACTATTAATGCTATTGAATGGAGGGCAGAATAAAAACAAAATTGGTATAATCAGCCCAGTTAATGAAGTGGGGATGAGAATGGAAGGGAGGGGAGTGTTAGAGAACAAATTTAAAATGATTGGGTTGTGGTCAGAGGAGAGTTCATTTATAGTACTAATATCATACAGAAAGTTAATATTATTGAGAAGAGCGAAGTCGATTAGAGATTGTGAACCAGAGTAGCCGAAGTGGGTGGAGATAGGTGGGAAAGCTAAGTCTATTCTATTATCAATGCAATATTCGTTGATTTGCCTTCCATACCGGCAGATGAAGTTTCTATTGTAATCGCAATTCCGACGGGGGTGGAGAGCATTAAAGTACCCCATCAGTATTACCTTATTTCCCAGGAAGAATAAATTTTGACCATCTGAGATCATTATAGAGTTATTACAGACAGCTGTTAAATATACACTTACGACGTAGATAGGGTTATTGAGAGTTGGAAAAATTTTAACTATGGTATTTTCTAAGATGTTTAAATTAAAGCTAGGTATATGGTCATATTTAAGGTTACGTTTGATATAAATTGCCTTACCTCCATAGGAAAAGGTATTATTATCGCTATCAATTCGCGGTGTGTGGATTAGAGTATCTATATATAAAACGCGTAGGTATGCGGCACAAAAATCAACAATATTTCTACACTCCGAATGGCAACGGCTGGAACTACCGGATGTAAACATTAGCGGCCGTCCGCAATTTGCAACCGCGTGTCAACATGGATTTACGCACTGAAATCAGGAATGCTCGAAAGCGAGCTGCACGATCAAGTGAAAATTGGGAACAGTCTCAAGAAAGAAGGCGAAGAAGAAATAATTCATTTAGAGAGAGGCGTGAAAGAGAGAGCATAAATGATCGAGAGGTTAGACTTAACTGTCGCCGGCACAGCTATCGAGAGCCAGTAATAGTTAATTTTGTACACATTTTTCAGTACTTGCTGAATTTTTACTCCATTTTATAAGTGAAGAAATTTTCCCAACAATTTATTATTTGATATGATTAAGTGTAGATATCTGAATTGTGAACAATAGAGCATACAGAGAGTGGTGTAATCCAAACTATATTTTAGTACTTGCTGATTTTACTCCATTTTTTTTTTTGAGAGAAAAATTTTTTTCCCCTACAATTTCTTATTTGATGTAATGATAAAGTGTAGATATGTTAATTTTGAAAAATAGTACATACAG
Source organism: Dolomedes plantarius (assembly GCA_907164885.2). Lineage (NCBI taxonomy): Eukaryota > Metazoa > Arthropoda > Arachnida > Araneae > Dolomedidae > Dolomedes > Dolomedes plantarius. Next base: position 106,581,719 of record OU015499.1, read on the forward strand.
AGAGGGATTTAATTTTTAAAATCATTGGTATTGGTTTTCTCACTCATATCTTTAACTCTGTTCTGAAGTAATGAAAATTCACATTTTTTAATCACGAATTTTAAAATCAGCCTTATAGAGAATACCCCTTAACAACGTATATTTATGATGACAGGTAATGGTAACATTCCTTACATATGTTACTTTCAGTTGAGTTGTTTTGCAAAAGAAAATATACTAAAAGCGACCATGCTGGTCGCGCAGCGGCTAGTAATTTTGAATTTTAAGATATTTAGCGTGACGGTTTTTAACTTCCTGTACAAGAACCAAATCCATAGAATTATCAATAACAAAGTCCCTCAGTTCATCAATTTTGGTTTGAAGCCCATCAGCGGTCCAACTCAGTATTCTGACGGCAAATCGGGGGATTAGAGAGAAGAGGGCGCTTGCACGGGATCAGTCATGACGACTGGGAGATTAAAATTACCTATTAAGTTATTTAGTCCACTTTGTTGTAAGTGTAATTGTGCTGCAAGGATGCTGAGTGAGTAATAATCTCTCTATTGTTTTAAGTCTATCTGTGTACGCGTGCAGTTGGTTTAAAGTTTCAGTATTAGGAACAACATTTGCGGTGGGAATATTTGTGTTTTGAATTGGAGCTGGTGTGTTTACGTTATTGTTTCATATTACTTAGTTTACTGGGGAAGGGGGACCCTGTTGTCTATTTTGAAGTATTGCACTGAAAGATTTAGTTGGTTCAGTTTCTGCGGTCTTAAATGTATTCCCTGTGTTCGTCTGAAATATCAGCGTTCCATTTTCTTCACGAACCTTCCCCATGTCTTTGATGGTTTTAACCTGTTGTATCACGATGTTAATGTAGTTGGGGTGACGAATACTGCCCTTATAATTTACCGGTTGATCTCCACCACAGTTACCGCAGACGGCATTCTCAGGTAGGGGCTTGGTGCATTCGTTGGTCCGATGGTTTTCTTCACAATTTAGACATGTGGCATCCATCCTGTTTCTACCAAATTCCTATACGCCATCGGAGGGAGGCGGCCATCTTGGAGACCTTTGGAGAACAAAACTAAGAAACCCCATGGAGATTAACATGACCACTATTTTGCGGAGACTTTTATTCGAAATCTAATCATATTTGGCGGAATTCCTACTGTATAAATCTTTGAATATTGAAGATCTAGGATTTTTAAAAGATTACGCCTGTAAATGCCGTTTTTAACGAGAAAAACAATAAATATTATTCAGTTTCGAATGTTGCTATTTCAAAAGCTGCCAAGAATGCGATATCCGTATTCAAGTAAAATATTATGATAACCATTGTATAGTAACCTTGTATATGAAAACTGAACGAAAAAAGATGCCAAATTATTTTGGGACTGTTAGATAAGTTCGTTTTCTTGTGAGAGTGACAAGCTGTGTGTCTACGTAAGATATTGGTACTTTTTTGTGCGAAAATTTAAACTTAATCAAGCGAAAGAATTAAGAGGCTCTTAAGCATTCTTCCGCCTTCTAATTTATAGACGTTTTATTACGACTTTCCTGGATTAATACATGCTCGTTTTCATGCATCAATGAAAAATTGAAAGATACCATATTGTGTTTAATTTTGTTGCTGATTCTTTTTTCTCAAATCTTGGTTTGCATTTTTTAAAACTCAACATGGTCTGCTATAGTTCAGTAAGTATTTAGAGATATTTTATAAAATTGACTTTTTTGATTTGAAGCATTTTAAATTCTCCCACTCAAGATAACTTTAGAAGAACTTTCCTGAAGGTTTTCGAAATCAATAAATAATCATCGTTTAATTAAGTGCGAGATGTGAAGTTTATATACTATGGGTCATAATTAAAAAATATTAAACTGCGTTATTGCATAAAATGAAATTGTTTGTTTTTATTTGTGAAGTTTATATACAATAGGTCCCAATTAAAAAGAATTAATATGCTTTATTGCATAAAATGAAATTGTTTGTTTTTATTAACTGTTTATGCAACTTGTCTCTCATACCTAGCTAGCTGGTGTTACACTTTTGAAATAGATAAAATTATATCTGTTTTTAAAGTGTTAAGTCTTGCTGGCTGATGAATTAAAATATGTATATATATTAAGATAATCCAGTGGAATCTTGAAATCGAACTATCAAGATATAAATGTATTGTTTATATTATTTTTTGTCTTTACTATCATAAAAATTCTTTAAATGTAAGATTTTAGTATTTCTTCAGTTTAATATAGGATAATTTCATGTAGATATTTTGTCAATAAACTCATGTAGGATATGTTTGTAAATAATTCATTATACAGAAGTAATTTATTCAATTTTTACCCCTAGATACTATTTCCTGTGGTAGTTAGATGAGGTTATAAATTGTTAATGTTAAAATTTCACCCATGAACTTACTCTAATTCCAATTTCGTATTATAACTGAAACTGGGTCGCTTGGCGAGATAGCAAACAAGCGTGTGCGCCAGTCCTGTTCCCACATTATTTTTCGTGCTTGTCCTCAATGAGTAATTTTCACCTAATTTTTGCAATAATGGTGAATATTTGGGATTTGTGGACGAGGAAATTTGGTGGAAGATTGTCAGACTACCGTCCGACATTCTTAATTGGGACTGAATTAAGGTGAGTGATAGGACCATCAATAAGCCCCAAAAGAACGCAAACAGGTGACGAAATGGAATACACCTTTGGAAATGACCAACAATAGGTCACGTGGACACATCATTTAGAATGATTAGTGAAAACCTTTAGCGGCCTGCTATAAAGGGGAAAGCCGTCGGCAATGAAATTCACCATAGGTGGTCTGCGTAGCACGGAACCGGAAGGTCGGGTGTTCAAGGGTGAAAAGACGGAGATCGTTCGAGAAAGAGAGAAGAGAATGGATAAATACAGGTGACGGTAACGAGAAAAGATAGATTAGATTTGGACTTTTGAAAAAGACGCCACGCGCGAACGGAGAGACGGGGGTCTCTTTTGGACTTTGATAATGAACCCCTCTCTCATGAATGTAATAGTGTTCTTCGGAACAAATTTTTGTAACTCATTATTAGCTAAGATTTTGATGTTTTAATAAACTAGATATAATTAAGAGTTATTTCTACGGTTATGATTGATTCTACAAGATACTGATTTGACGGATCACGACGATCTAGGTTTACATTGGCGCAGTCGGACTGAAGAACGTGGGAGGACCCCAACGATACGGAAGGCATCAGAAAAGATGATCAAAGTTCAATACCCAATTAAGTAAAGGCGTTCACGAGAGAGGTTGAATTCAAGAGATCGGAGTGGTGTGTACGACATCAACGATAAGTAATTCAAGAGATCGGAGTGGTGTGTACGACATCAACGATAAAGAATTGAGAGATCGGAGCGGTGTGCACCGATATATTAATGTTAAAGAACTCTCTGGTGAACTGTCTTCAAAAGTGCTTCAAGGAAACAAACGGAGAAAGATTTAAGCGACGGCTATTCATCGAGGAGGAAAAGGGGTAAGTGATTCTATTTTTTTCTCCCTGTGTATGAGATAGCGGTATTAATTAGTTGAAGGAATTGGGTTATTTTTTAAGTATTGAAGTATTGAATTATGATTATAATGGTGGAAGTAATTTTTTGAGTTATTGAATTATTGCTAATTGGATTATTATTTTAAAAGTGAAAGTGTGTTATTTTGTATAATGGGAAAAGTATATAAGTGCTAGTACTATTTTATTTGTGGAAGTGATTTATAAATTGTAGTAGTTAAATGCTCGTAGAATTATCATAATTGTTGAGGTAAATATTTCAAGATAAGTATAGTTGGTTATACAAAGGCTGTTCGCACATTTTTTAGACGATTTTGGTAAGCGTTAATAAAAATTCGTTTGCTGCAAAAGAAATAATTGCAATTGTACTATGTTTTTAAAAGTCAAAATTATCGTCTGCGGCTTGAAAGTTTTGTTTTTATTCAAAATGGCGTTTTTAACAAAGCAGTGGTTCGAAGGCTACATTTATGCTCTTTCTGAAGAGAAATATGCATACTACGTTATCCAAAAACGATGTGAGAGTCATGGTTTTGTGATATCTAAAGCGTCGATAGGTAATATCGTCAACAAGAAAGGAAAAAAACGTCAAATTGGAGCCTCAAATGGGACAAAAATTCCAAACAAGTATCCAAAGAAAAAACGGACATCTTCGACTATTGCAAAGGTACGTTGTTTAATGTTAAAAGAAAATCCCCCTAGTCAAAGGACAGTTGCAAAATCATTAAAATGTTCGGTGTCCACTGTAAATAAAATGATAAACGTTGATTTAAATCTTAAGAAAGCGAAAAAACGCAATGTGCAGCGTCTTCTTCAAAATCATATCGCTGAACGCAGGACATGCTGCAGAATTCTATGAGAAACACTTATCCAAAGGAAAATGGAAAACAATTGTCACAATAGATGAATCATGGGTGTATTTAAATGATTGCAACAAAAAAAGAGCCATTTATTATCATAAAAGGGGAGAAAAAAATTTAAGTACATGGTTCATAGAATTGAAAGAAAGTTTTTCTAAGGGATTAATGATTGTTGCTGGTTTTTCTTATAATGGCAAGTTAAAAATAAAGAGAGTGGAAAAAATGTCAAAATTAACTCCAAATACTATCAGGAACATATTTTATCGCCAATTTTTCTGAATGAAATACCATCGCTTTACCCACAGTGCCATCAATCTGTGAGACTCCATCAGGACAAGGCTAGCAGTCACACATCAAAATCCCCTGTAAATTTCCTAAAAGAAATGGAACAAAAAACTGGTATCAAGGCCATACCCTTCACTGATATCCCTACTAAATCTCCCGATGTATCACCTATAGATTTTTGTGCATTCGGACTTTTAAAATCTGCATTATCCAAACGTCGTCCCAAAACCCTTACAGGACTCTGGAAAGCTGTTCAGGAGGAATGGGATAGAATACCTCTTCTGACACTTCAAAAGGCATTATTATCCTGGAAATTGCGGTGTCGAAAGATAGTTCAGAATAAGGGATGTCAAATAGAACATTTAAACACAAGAATTTTATGTAATTTAGTTTTGGGAATACAATATACATCGTCTAAAAAATGTGTGAACAGCCTCTGTATTTTGTTATAGTGGTAAAAGTAAATTTGTACTTGTTTGCTGCATTTGTGGTTAAGTGATATAGAAGCTAAAAATGGCATTCATAGGGAAGGGGCGGAAAGCTAATTTAATTTTGTTAGCTACAGAGTTAACAGGGATTTGTCCATCTTCTGAGAACAGGACATACGCTGATCTTAGGGAAATAATATTAGGAAGTGAGAAATATGAGGAAGAACCCGATAAGGCACGGTTATTTGCCATAATTAATGAGAGAGTGGAAAGAGAACGAATTCAAAAAACAAGAGAGTGATATACAATGGGAGGAGAGAAAGAGACTATGGGAAATAGAAAAACAGGAGAGAGATAGACAATGGGAGGAGAGAAAGAGACAATGGGAAAGCGAAAAACAAAGAGAAATTGAAAAAGAGGAGAGAGATAGACAGGAAAGAGATAAACAAAGAGAAATAAAGTTAAAATTTAAAGAATTAGAAATTGAAGAATTGAGGATGAGGGCAGCTAAAAGACTTTCAAGTTTAAGGGTCAGAGAAAGTATTGGAAGGGTTAATAATAATTTCGAAGGATTTTTGAGAGATGAAAAAAGGGTTATTCTTGAACCACCAGTTAAAACAGATAAGAGATTTGCTAAAACTGACCTGAAAAAGGAGGATAAAAGATGTTTTGTCTGTAATAGTAAAGACCATTTGAAATATTAGTGCCCCAAAAGAGTTCAAAATCTCAGAAATAGAGGAGATCAGATGGGAAATAAATTTGAGAAGGAATTTAATAGAGGCGAAATTATTCAACCTGAGAATAAAATTCAAACCCAACAGCAAAGGGAAGTGAGGTATGCAATTACTCATGTAAAGGGAGTCCTCGAAAGGGTAGCGTGTACTCAAAGGCATTTGAGTAAGAGTTTAGATCAGGTATTAGATGAGGAGATGATTATTCCTCCTAATATGTTTGAAATAGGAAGTGAGATGAAGGATGAGGAGATGTACGATAAGGGAGGAGATAGTAAATTAAGTCCCAGATAAATCGAAACTAAGACTGGTGAAATTTCGGGAAAGGTGGGAAATAGTGAATTGAGATCGAACAACAATACAGATGTGCTGCCGAAAAGTGACCCCAGGGAGATAAATTGAGTGGAAATAAAGAATCAAGAGGAAAATATACTAAAAACGACAAATCTCCGGATAAAATTTTGGATGGGGGAATTGAGTCCCAATGACAATTTAGAGGAGGTGCGAGACATGGGATTTTCAATGGAAGAAGAAGAGAGGAAAGATCAAATTGATATTATAGGGGATGAAAGGTTAGATGAAACTAACAACGCAGAAAAGGGTAAATCTGAACTGACACTAGGTCATAACTTCACAAATGAGTCAATGAGAGATTGTGAAATAATAAAACCAAAAACCCATTCGTATTTATTTAGGGTCCCGTAAAATAGCAGAGAGGATCAAAAAGTTAAGTAATTCCCAAAGAATTCCGGGAAACTCATGTAATTGTGTATTTTGAAAATGTTTTAGAAATGATTTAAGTAGCTCTCAAAGAATTCAGGGAAAATTTAATTAAATGTGTATTTTGTTAATTGTATTGATAACTAATATTTTTGAATTCTAAGAAAAATGGTTTAAATTTGTAAATATAATGGTATTAAGAATTAATGTGTATAAGATAGGTGATTTTTTTTCTGTTGTATTTTGATGTGTGAATACTTTGGTTTCTGTTTAATTTAAAGTGAAGAGCTAAGTTATAGCTTCGGTTTATGTTGTGTTACTTAAATTGGAGGGTTAAATAATAACCTTATCTTGATGATATTATGTGAGAAAGTATTAGAAATAATTTAAAGCGATTCCCAAGGAATCTGGGGAAAATTCATCAATTAGGTAGTGTAACTACTCGTAGTTGAGATTAATTTAAGTAACCCCTAAAGATTTGGGGAAAATTCAGTAAAATATGTATGTGTAACTAATTAAAGTTAAGTCAAGTAATTCCTAAAGAATTTGAAAAAAATGGAAGCCAAAATGTAATTATCTTAAAAATTCTTGCATTGAAGATAAGTGATGTGTGGACGAATAATTTGTTTGTGTTTTGTTTAAAGTGAAGGACTAGGGTAATAACTTTGTCCTAGTATCAGTTAAAGTAAAGAAATAAGAAAGAAATATAATATAATTTTGTGTTAAGGATAATTGTGTAAAATTAATTTTTGTTACATGTAAATGAATTTTGCTATCGCCTACTCAGATGAAAACATGGGATCATTTACTTGTAAAAATGTGTATTATTGTTGCGGCTACAAAGCGCCCCTCGTCACAAGTTTAAAGTCCAGTTATTATTCGAGTGGGGTGCTTTGCTATTCTCTGATCAACAGGGACTGTTATTCAAGAGTGAAAACGTCTCAAAAAGACTTTTTCACTCCAAAAGGAAGGGGCGTAATGTCAGACGTCCGACATTCTTAATTGGGACTGAATTAAGGTGAGTGATAGGACCATCAATAAGTTCCAAAAGAACGCAAACAGGTGACGAAATGGAATACACCTTTGGAAATGACCAACAATAGGTCACGTGGACACATCATTTAGAATGATTAGTGAAAACCGTTAGCGGCGTGGTATAAAGGGGAAAGCCGTCGGCAATGAAATTCACCATAGGTGGTCTGCGTAGCACGGAACCGGAAGGCCGAGTGTTCAAGGGTGAAAAGACGGAGATTGTTCGAGAAAGAGAGAAGAGAATGGATAAATACAGGTGACGGTAACGAGAAAAGATAGATTAGATTTGGACTTCTGAAAAAGACGCCACGCAAGAACGGAGAGACGAGGGTATCTTTTGGACTTTGATAATGAACCCCTCTCTCATGAATATAATAGTGTTCTTCGGAACAAATTTTTGTAACTTATTATTAGCCAAGATTTTGATGTTTTAATAAACTAGATATGAGTAAGAGTTATTTCTACAGTTATGATTAATTCTACAAGATACTAATTTGACGGATCACGACGATCTAGGTTTACAAAGATGATGCAGTCATTTTTTTTTCATATTCGTGGTTTTTTACGCGCTGTTCGTCAGAATGGCCTTAAACATGCGTGCATATTCTGGATCGAACTTGTGTACATGATGCAATGTTAAAAGGCTTCGGAAAAACGTTGGAATTCCAGTGGGGAAATCAATCCCACGGTTTCCGATTGCCATGCACATTATGAATACTTTTTTGTATATATTTTTTAATCTTTTGTATACAATTTTAACTTACACCTGTGATGATTTATATCGAAATCATGTTCTTTATTTGCCTTTCTTATCTACGCGTTTTCCTGTATTTTTGTGTTTTTTCAACATGTGACTGATCAAAATGTTGGTAACGGGTAGTTTTTAAGGGTACAAGGGACCTTCAATCTCGAATATTTTAATTATCAATTTTTAATCTATATACAAAATAAGAATAATTTGTATTCTTTTTTACTACACTGAAAATCCCTGGTATTCAACACAAGGATTTTTTGGCAGAAAAATGCCTGTTTTTCAAAACAATTTTCAAATACCCTAGAATTTTTCAAAATTCTCCATGTGCATTCCAAATCATTAAAAAACCTAAAATCTTTTAATGTAAATTTATCGTATACACCAAAACTGTGCACTGATTATTTTTGTTTGTTTGAATCTAAAGCCATAAATAATTATTATTATTTATCCACATGTTGTTTTTGCTTTATATATCTAAGCAGTCCTTGAGGAAATTAGAGACTTTGCAGAACCAGTGATCTTTCTTGGAGACAGTACCAATCCAGTCCCAGGAATTTGAAGACCCAACTTGACTTTGTCCAGAGATTCCTGAAACAGCGTCCTACCTTCAATTTAGATGGCGAGATACTGGATTTAGTGCGGCCGGCTAATCCTTGTATTTTTGAAACCATAAATACATGCTTGGAACTTTATTGCCCAGTCTATAAAAAAATATATCCTCCTAAAATCTTCCACTGTATGATGCTGGAGACTCTAGAACTTCGATATCCGAAATCTGACTGGTTTAGAGTTTATACTGATGGATCACGTTAAACTGATTCACCAAATGTCGGTGCGGGTGTATTCTGTGATTTATTCGCATATTATATTCCTATAGGACATTCTGGAACTGCTTTTGATGAGGAAATAGCTTTTATTAAGGTAGCTCTACAACAACAACTGATTAGAAATTTAACTTTTGCTAGTGTTGTGATATTGTCTGACTCGAATGCAGACAATATCACAATCCTATCTAGGCATTGCTTCTGATGCCGCTGCTACAGGTGTAGATGTATTACAATGTCGAACTTATCTGCAACAGCTCGGGAGGAAAAAATCCATGTTAACCTTCAGTGAATCCCGGCCCACTGTGATGTGGATGGTAATGAACAAGCCAACCTATTAGCTAAAAAGGGATCCATGGTTCCACAGATAATTAACCCTTCAGCGAGCTCTCCCGTGTATAAAGTGCGACATTTTCGTAATTTTGAATGGTTTGTTTTTGCAAGTAAGGTTTGAATGTTCTAAGCAGTTTCTAATTATAGCTACACCCTTTCTAATGCAGGTGTGATTTTCTGACCCTTGTATTAATTTCCCTTCATTGTTAGTCGTGATTTAACCGTGGTAAAACAGCGATTATACTGGAATACAATACGACAAAATTATCAGTTGATGTAGTAAATCAAATGTGCAGCTATTACATGGTATTCCACGTATCACGAAGATGGACAATATCGTTGCTTTTAGGTTTTTGGACATAATAGGAATCGATTCGCAAGTTGTCCTCAGATGCATTAAACTAGACAGTTTTGAAATAAGGCGATTGTATCTGCATTCTTTGGCCCTTAATTATAAATATATCTCAATATTATCAACATTTTATAACTTGTCATAATACGCAGAATTAATATTTTCAATTTGAAAAAAGAAAGTCTATTACAAAAGGAATAATCAAGGTTGAAAGAGACGTTACACTTTATGCAACGCGCACCTGCTGGTGTTCCAAAAATTGGCACACCCGCTGAAGGGTTAATGGTGAGATTCCCTTTTCAAGTGGCAAACGCATAATTAAACCCACTTCGGCCATTAACTGCCATCAAGACCTAGTGTGTAGAAATTTTACAAAGAGCTGGTTGAAGGCTATCCAGGGCAATATCCCTGATTGGCCTCTGTAGAAGTGAAATGGTATAATTCCCCACGGTGTGTGGCCAATAACGAATGTATTACAAAGGATGCAGAGGCAGGGGTAAATACAGGCTTGTAAACCAATAAAAAATAGAAGAATAGCTGTCGGTGTGGCCAGTGATAGCGATCTAAAGTCTAAATTTTACAAGATGGATGGTCGTTAGTTTATAGCCCACAGATGTAGGGTATTAATTACCTTGAAACAATGGATGCATGCATGGGTTGGAACAAGCAAGGAAGACAACGCATTGACCTTAAACATACATTTATTTGATAACCCAAATTTCAATTAACTTGTCATAGCCATTAATATAACAATCCGTTTCATATTAACAATTTTAGCATTGAGAACCCAGAAGCAGAGGCAAACTATATAGTCAAAGATGATTTTTAGAGTCTATTGGGGAGGCACTTACTATAGCGGATGTATGCAGCGATGATCGTAGCATCGGCGACCGGGACCCAGAATCATCTCCAGTGTAGGAACACCTTGGCGGGATATTCGCACTTCTCCAAGGCTCTGGGGCAGACGAGAGTCTCTAACATCTGACTCTGAGGAACCAAATCTAAGATCCGTCTCCTTCTTCGCCAATTCCTTCCGTCCTTAGCGGAGCTTTTGTCCGTTTACAGGGGGGGCATTCTGGCCCGCCCCTCACTTTCATTGGGCAGTGGGCTGTTTTTCTTTCAGTGGTTCCTGCCCCAATTGGTTCTTTATTAAACCGCCCCTGTCGCCTCTGTCCATAGTCTATGAAGTACCTCCCCCAACATAATTTTATTTTGCAAAACAACTTTGACCCTTCTCATCTGACGTTTTTACTGTGGGCCATAAACTAACGACCATCCATCTTGTAAAATTTAGACTTCATATCGCTATCACTGGCCACACCGACAGCTATTCTTCTATTTTTTATTGGTTTACAAGCCTGTATTTACCCCTGCCTCTGCATCCTTTGTAATACATTCGTTATTGGCCACACACCGTGGGGAATTATACCATTTCACTTCTACAGCCTCGTCCTACTGCCGTGGTGCCATTGCGCCTAACTAGTGGGCATGATTGCTTGGCGGCGCACCTGTTTCGTATTGGTATCCTGCCGAGTCCGACCTGCCCGCTTTGCAGCAATGGTATTATAGATAGAGACTACCTTGGACGGTGTATTGCAATCCGTGGAAATTCTGAGACTGAGTGATATTGGTTTGCGAGACTACGCATGGGTGAATGACTTTTTTTTGTGTATTTTTTTTTGGTATTTGTCATGTACCTTGCCAATGGAAAAAATGTTTTTGCTTTATTTCATGGTATAAATATATATATGGCTTCAAAGAATTATGCACAGGTTTGTGGAAAACACTTCCTTTAAGAATCCTGAGAAATTTGGAACAAATCAGAAGATAATTAATGCACATGGATCATTTAAAAAATTCTAGCATTTTTGAAGAATTTTTTGAACAACAGCTCTTATTCTTCCACAAAATACTTATTTGTGAATTCCAAGTGTCTTCAATGTAGTAGAAAAGAATGTTAATTATTTTCATTTTGTATACAGAGTAAAACATGGAACAATTAAAAAACGAGGTTGAAGGTCATTTGGCCCCTTAAAGAAAAATAAATACAAGGTTGCCACTGTAAAATTACGCGTTGGTATTGCGGTGTCTTGCAGCACTAAGCGCTGTATACGACTTCTCACAAATTTAGTAACGATCAAAGGAAATTTTGACTGACACATGCGCCTTATCTCTAACCCGGATATAAAATTAGTTTTTTTATGCAAGCTTCGAATACTGGTCTGTTAGCTTATTTTCTCCAATACATGTATTTTCGGGTTTAGTATATGTATTTGCAACCAAGTATTAAATTTATTGAAACCTATGAAAATGCGGTTTTACAGACTCTGGGCGTTTTTGTGTGTTGAATCATTTAGATGTCACAAGTTGCATTTAAATACCAGAAATATCAAGACACCAGAGCATTCTGATATCGCAATAGGCAAAATCTGATGTCGCCAAGAGCAAAAAGATGCAAAGTTTCAGTTAAAATACGTAAGTTCCGAAGTGGAAGAGGAATCGGAAAAAAAAATTGAATTCTAAAATAAACAAAGCATAGATCTACCGAAAGGTGTGCGCAGACGAGCAGATTAGGAAATTATTCTGTCTGGCAGCGTTATCATCGTCGGTTTGTGAAACATGATTCTGAAGCTCCGCAGCATGCTTCAGGTCAAGAAAACCAAAATCAGCATTTTAGGAGACCCATGTCCGGGAACAGTATGCGCTCAGTCTATAATTTCCTCTGTAAAAAAAAATAATTAATTTTTCGCAGAGAGGCTTACCTGCCCCATTCGATGGTGCAGGTTGGCCCAGTGACTTGATGTCCTGCTGAGCTTCATATAGAAACTATTAATTAATATTTTTCAAATTTTCTCATACGTGGTTATGCTTTAAGATGTGCCGATTGTACAAACTAAAAAAAATAAAAATTTTGATAAATTATTATTTTTTTAAATATTGGCGAAAAAATAGGCCAACAAGCCCCTTCTACCTAATTGTTTTTTATTGTCAATATGTTGGTTAGATTGTGGAGCAATATAACTTGTAGTGATATTTCCGAGATATGAGAACATAACCTACATATCGAAATGTGACGGTGTTACTTTGTGACACATTGACACTGTCACAAAATAACCCACATAGTCGACCCACCTCCTCCAGCCGCTCGATGTTGCATTTTTCCGTCCTCTAAAATACCACTGGAGACAGAACTATTGACTATCTTTAAAAAAAACTACCCAAAGGAGCAGAATGTATCGACGAATTTCCCCATCTTTTACATTTTCTTTGTTTATTTTTAAGGCTGATCGATAGCCACTACTACAACCAGGTACGAAACATGTTGGCATATATGTGCACAGTATAAATTTTAAAAAAATGTCAAAACAATTTTCAAAAACACGCGTTCATATAACTCAATGAAAAATCGGCACTATGTTACATGTCGCGCCATCTGTCGGTGAAGGACCATAATCGGTCCATTTTTCGACGAATTCCCCATTGAAGCTTACGCTCTTTCTATAGCTTCATGGTGTTAACCTATGGAGAAAATGTGTCCAACGATTGTCGACCTAGATTGAAAGATTTTTTTAGAAAAAATTAAAATATTTTAAAATTTAAATTATTCGGGGGGGGGGGGGATCTGGTCAAGTGTATTTTAATACCTATCAATTTCTTTGGTGGACGAAATTTATAAAAGGAGTTGCAAGGTGCAGAAGTTCATTTTCAGAAGTTCCAGCTGTCTGAAAATACCATTTTTATTGGATTATCAGCATTTATGTAGCTGTCAATAGTAGACAAATTCTCTCCATCGGTTAACATTGAGGTGAGCGAATTTAATAGAATTACTACACAGTAGCCTTAAACGAAAGTTACATGCATTTTGAGACACAAATCCAACAAACCCTTAATTCCAGAGAAGCGGCCTTTTTTCAGCCTAATTGAGAAGGAAATGTATTCGGCATCAAATTAAATTACAGTTGGCTCTCTGTTTAACGACTTCCAAGGGACTGTGAAAAATCGTCCTTAAATAGAGATCGCCCTTAAACAGAATGTGTGAAAATATGACATTTCCCATAACGTCGGAGGGGCCGGGACTGGGAAATATCGTCTTTAAATAGAGATCGTCGTTAAGTAGAGCGTCGTTAAACAGAGAGCCAACTGTATATATATTCACACGCACTTAAAAAAAAACTTTTGAAGCTCAAGAGTCAGTGGTGTCATTAAATTTCGAATTCTGCCAATAGAGGGAGTTAGTGACGGAGCGGCTTCCAGGTAATAAACCTTCGATCTTTTCTTTTATCACAAATGAGCGTTTCTCTTGGACCGATTTCTAGAAAATCCACTCTGTCGTCGAGAGATGAGAAAATCACTGATTACTGGGACCGTTAAACAGACATCGAATTCAGGTGGAGATAGTTTTTTGTTTTTTAAGTCTAATATGTTAAATATTTTGGGTTTTACTGCATCAGTTTTTAAAAGTCTTAAATTATATGTATTTCAGCCTGTTTTCTCGACAATTAGTTTTAAGGGGACCTTGAACCTCGTCTTATTAAATTTTCAATATTTTACTCCCTATACAAAATGAGAGTAGTCAATATTCTTTTTTTACTTCACTGAAGACAATTATAATCGACAAATAAGGATTTTGTGGAAGAATAACACCTGTTTTTGAAAAAAATCTTCAAAAATGCTAGAATTTTTTTTAAACGTTCTATGCGCATTCATTTTCTTCTGATTTCTTCAAATTTCTCAGGACTGTTAACTCAGATGTTTGTCACAAATCTGTGCATTATTCTTTGAAGCAACAATTATTTTACAAACTTATAGACCATGTAATGAAGTAAAAATATGCAAAAACATGAAAAAAATAACAGGCTGATTGAAGAAAGAAATATTTATGGTTTTAGATTAATAGCAAAAAAATTGAGTGCACAATTATGTTATATATATATATATATATATATATATATAGATATATATATATATATTTAAAAAATTAAGGTTTTTAGAAGATATGGAATGCGAATGGAACATTTTGAATGTTCTTTCTTGAAATTAATGATGCCTTTCAAAATGCTCTATGCGCATTCTATACCAATTAAAATCCTTAATTTTTAAATTATAAGTTTACCGTATGTATATAAATATGATTGTGCATTTAATTTTTTTATGAATATAAAGTATTAAATTTGTCGCATCACAATGTTTAGAGACAGTTGTAGATCTTGAATTGCAGCAATAATTTCCCTCTTGTTCTTAAAACCATTAAAAAGCGAATCTGACATTTCCAAGAAAATTTCCTTTACAAATTCACCATAGGAAAATAGTCTACATATTTTTGCTAAGAGATAGCTTACTTTGAATGATGCAGCAGTTACTGCTTGTGTCTTAAACATTGTTTTTTTAAAAACATTTTGTTGATTTGTTAATTGAGTTTTAAGATCCCTAACTTTACGTTTTCTCAATTCGGAATTTGGTGGATAATCTGTTTAATACTTGTTATGTAAATCTAAAAGATGTCTATCCAGATTACCCTTTTTATCAATGCTATCGAGGTAAGACATATTAAGCAACAACATTTATCGTTCACCATTGTAAAAAAGTAAAGGATTTCCCATTTGTCATAGAAATGTTAAGTTTTCGATTTTTTTGGTTTACTACTCATGTTCAGGGGTATACTGAAATGGATAAGAAATACAACAGTTTAAAGAATAAATATTGTATTAAATATTTTCCTAGAATATAAAAAAAAACCATGAATTGCGGTCATTAACTCCGTTAATGACCGCAGTTTAGAGTTCTGCTGCCGAGAACGCTCCCGTATGCAGTAAATAGATGGGCAAGAAAAGCCACAACTTTATTTTAAACATACAGAAAAGGTACTTACATATTAAACAGAAGAAAAATTTAAACAACGTTGTCACCATGGATAAACAATATTGATTAATAATAATATTGTTAATATAAGCATTCTGCGTATTAAATTGTACTTCAAAAGAACGGATCATTTCTTCATATGTTTTGACAAGAGCAAAGAGAGTAGCGCGATCGAGAATTAAAACAAAATAATCCTTACTAGGTATATTTTAAGGTGAACTTGTGGCGGCCCTGTGGTACAGCGCGCTGGTTTTCGGTGCTGAGGGTGCTCAGATCGAATCCCGGCGTTGCACCATGAAAAATGCCTCCGTTCGTGTCGTCCCTTCATAGGGGGTAATGCTGTCCGCCTATATGGTTCCCCATAATAAAATGGACAGTAAAACTGCGGCGTAGTAAGGGCGAATGTTTGATTACAAGTGCCTCCGCATTGGTTTTTTTTAAAAAGGTATATTTTAAGGAGTAAGTCAATAGCGCGGTGTATCTTTGTGCAGCGACATCTTTTAGCGATATATGAAAATAAATAATTGTTTAAACATTCCACCCACCGGCGACTTTGTCCTCTCAATAAAAAAAAATCACAATAGCCAAGAAAATAAATCACAGTTATAAATAGAGAAAAAAAAATTGGCTTAGATACATTCCACGTTGGAGTAAGTATCTACAATGCCAATTTTCTGATACTTCGAGGGGCTTGAGGTGCCTTGTGTGGATTGCAGATCTGTACTGTATATCCGGCATCCTCGAGCCCAACAGCAATGAAAAATGTCGCCGAACCTGGGAAATTTACCCTCGACTGCGTATTCGGGTATTGCTACGTAGCGGCTGGTCTTCAGTGATTCATGGGCTGATACGCGAAAGCGGGGGAGCCGAGATGTCAATTGAGATTTCTGATACTTGGAAAGCACGAGTACCATGGTATACATTCGGTCTCAGACTGAATTACAGTCCCAGTCTAGTGCAGTGTAAACAGCACCTTACTGCCGCCTTAAATAGGGTCCTAAATTAGTGCTCTATTTATTATGTAGTCTAATCGGTTTTTAAGTTATCGCAAGCGATCGACCTAAATTGGCTTCACGATCGACCGCGATAGACTTGTTCGCCACCCCTGCTATACGGCAGGGACTCTATGAGATGTTGAAAGAGGGCTCGAGGAATCTGAGACCCTACCCGATGAACTGCACTTTTAAGTTCTATAAGACTGGATGAATCCAGCTGCCTGATGTCTCGTCCCACAAGTGCTCCGTTGGACTGAGAACTGATAGTTGTTGAGTCCAGCTACGGATGGTCAAGACTCCGACAAGCACGTCAAACCATTTGTAGACTTTGTTTCGTGGACCTTTGTACTGCTGGAGGTATCCGCCTCCAGTGGGGTGATCCCTTAATATAACTCGATGTACTTAGTCTGCGACATATTTAAATCCTTTCGGCATTCAAACGTTCTTCTGCATGAATTAAAACAATGAGAGCTCGAACGATGACAGGAAAATATTTCCCAAACCATAACATTGCATCCACTAACTTCAAGTGTTGTAGCAAAGCATTTAGGGTCACCGATTTCGTGCTGATTCTTCCATTTCACACCCAGCCATATGCATAGTGTAGTAAGAAACACGATTTATTGGACCACATTATCCCTTTCCATTCCTGTACTGTCCAATACTCGCGATTCTGTGCAAACTGGAGGCGTTTGATGTTGCGCTATCGTGCCCACTATTCCAGTGAAGCAGTGTCCTTGATACCTATAACTTCGCGGGCGACTTCCAACTATCTTTGCAATCATCTAGCAATCCCTTTTTATACCATAGCGTGACGTCATAAATAAAACTGTCAGTTGGTCAAAAAAAAAAGATGCTCAGTGTAAACTTGTCTTTATTCTAGGGAAACCTATGTTACAGTTTTACCTCGCTGAAATGTTGCTGAATGAGAGAAAATACAAATTTTATAGTTTGTTAAATATTTGTAGTCAAACCCAAATACGTTTACATGAGTGTTTCATACAATATTCATGTTAGCGAAAGAATCCCTTTGTGTTCAAGAAATCGTAAACATTTCAGTCTTTCAGAAACTTGAAAAAAACTTCTATGCTGTTCACATATACTATTACTCCAAGCTGATAATTCTCAGCAGATATTCAAGAGCTTTATATAATACTATAAAATATATCCACTTATGAAATCAGAGATTAAGTCATTATCAACTCAACGTGTGAGATCAAAATCCAACTTCAAAATAGTCTGAATCACCAATATTAAACACATGATTCGACGGCGAACTGTTTGCATTTATATTTTAAGTTGCTGTCAAAATTTTTTTTTAATTAAGCTTTTTGAATTTGTATAAATTCTATATCAGTGAAATTATTTCGTTTTCGCATGTTCGGTCCCAATAAAATTTCACAGTCATTTGCTGGTAATTTTGAGATTTCGGAACATTTCTTTTATTTTTGTAAAATCACACTTTTCAAGTGCTCACAGCAAAGTGTATTTCCTGTACTGCTCTTTAAATTGCCTGACGTATTAATTCGAGGGACAGCTGGAAAACTTGATCTGGTATCGAGCGAAATTCTGTCGACCATGCCATGCGAGTGTGGTTATCGATTATTTCAGTGGAAGCAAACAAAACAACAAAGAGCATGTTTACGTCCGGAATTACCAACTAATCCAATATGATTACGAACGGCATAACAGCGAAACGTTCTTCATGATCAGCAGATCATGGCTAGGATCTCTTCGACGTGCAGCTCGTCGCCCTATTATTCTCAGTAGCTAGACCTAGCACCTGCTTATGATTCCTAGCCAAAGAGAGTGATGTTATTTGCTAAGTTATTCATATTTTCATTCGCTTCATTGATTGTATTCTCATTTGAATTAAGAATCCAGGACCAACTTTGAATTATTCAAGCACCACTTCAAATTAACGTTCAAGTAGGTGGTTAATCGGGGCACTGAAAGTAAACATGTTCATCATCATTTCATCCGTTTCTATGGGAATAATCGACAACCCCACTCGCAAGGTACGGGTGAAGGAACTTTGTATTGATACAAGCCACTAATCTGTAGAAATATGTCGGAGGAAAAAAAATGGGGCACACTGTAACTGCAGTAAGTTCATTTTGTTTTTTAAGTTGCGAATATTTTCTACTACGAGTATTTATGACCATATATGAAGTCAGGAGATCGAACTTTCGTGTCTGGCCTTTACCAAATCATTCCGGTAAGATGAACGAATCAGAAGTCGTGAATCGAACATCTCATATTCCCCCTACCTACACCTGCAGCTTTCAAAAATTTTTAAAAAAGTTTCATTTTATAATTATTCAACTGAGTTAGAAAACTCGCCGCATATTTACTTTTCATTTCATTTTTCCGGTGATGCTGATTCCCTTTTTTCCGTGATGCATATTTTGTTCTATACTTCCCAACAGACGAGCGTCGTATTGTCTGTAAACTGCATGGCATAATAGGAATCCCCCCCCCCCCAACCTGTCAGCGTCCCGACACGAAACCACGTCAGCGGTGGAAGGAAATAAGGAAAAACAAAATCCTATTTGAATAAAGCTTTTTTAAATCTTTGGCTCCGAGAAAGCATATAAAATTCCTCACAAATTGCGAGATGCAAGTTCTATTAATGAATCCTCTTCTAGTTCACCGAAATGTATCATTTCGTAAATTTCTTTTTTATACTGATTATCCACCTCTAAATCACATTTCATTTGTATATTGTTTCAAAAACATTAATTTAAATCTTTTACAAACACAAAAGTTATTAACCTCAAACGTGTCTAACTGCAAATTCGAAATGACATTCTTCAAGTTTAAAAATGTCTCCAAAGGAGATAGCATTTTCTTTTAGACCACGTCGTTTCTGCAAAATAAATTTTCTAACTGATGCCTCCACATTCTCGTGAATTTAAGATACTCTTGTGTTTTAGCCTACGACAAGATTAAATTTAATTTCAGTAAGACACAAAATTTATCGCATGTTAGCTGCCCAGCACATAGCAAAACAAACATATTCCTAAAAACTTCCTTTAAATACCAATCAAACTCCGTCTTCTAATGCAAAACGGCACTTCCAAAGGTTTTCTCTCAGATTACCGGTACCACTCAGAGTGACAGCAGATGATCACATGCCCTGTCCAAATATAGTGCAAAACTCAGTAAAGAGTCCAATATTCGATAAACGAGACTTGGTGTAATTTATAAATTTTAAACATTTTTCAAGAGTTGTGTTCAAAATTAAAATTATATATTTTATACATAAAAATTTGAGACGTTATCTAATAGTAAACTATAATTGGATGCTCCAAGCATTAAATACTACTTTGGCTGTACATCAAATAAAACCCTTCTAATAAAATTTAAAAAATCAAATTAATTTATAATAATTAAAAGAAAAGACAAAAGCAAAAATTAATTCAGTCTCGATATGAATACGTAAAACATTCATTTATATATCATTCAAAATATTTATTTAATCATTTAATTAAAGAGCACAGCAGATGTAGAAAAAAAGAGAAATCTTAAAAAATATAAGTAAATATTAGACAAAAACAAAAACCTGAATTATTTCATAACACCATTTCCTGCAGTATAAACCGGTATAATGACAGTTTTTTTACTTCAATCACTTCGGTGGGTCAAGTATCCCTCATCGATCGTAGGTCAGGACCGATATCGCATTGATATATTCAAAAACTTTAATGTCATAAAAAAGTAAATTTATTCCAAAACATCTCTATGTGCGATATCTCGTCTAAATACACACCATCAAAACTGAGTTTTAATTCCATTTTCGAGATCCTTTTCCACACGATGGCACAAAAATATTTATTTGCGCCAAAAAATCCCGTTTCATACCAACGCACAGAATTGGTTACATCCCTGAATAGGTAGGGACACGCGTTTCCATGTGTTCTCAAGTCATGAACCTATCTCTCATACAATCAAGCTGAAAAGGTTTCTATTTCAAATTACACTCTGCAGAAATTTTTTCACACATATAGTGCAATCGATATTTATCTTTTTTATGGGTACGGAGATGCGCGTCTACAGCACACTGGAAGGAAAATACTTTCTCTCAAGCAGTCAGAACAAAAGATTTTCCTTCCTTGTAGGTACGAACATGTTTTTTTAATGACAGTTTTACCAAAACCTTTTCTCAGATATCTTGCAGACCAAGAGTCTTTCCTGCATGGATAAGGAGATGCGTTTTTAAATTCCATTGAAGTGAAAAATTTTTCTCGCAAACAGTGGAGACGAAGGTTTGTCTCCCGTCTGGATGGGGGAGATGTCTTTTTAAAGCAATCTCTTGAGGAAATCTTTTCTTACATAAAATGCAGGCTAGTGGTTTCTCTCCTGTATGGGTGCTGTGATGTGTTTTTAAAGAAATTTGTCGAGAAAATCTTTTCGCACATGCAGTGGATGTGAAAGGTTTCTCTCCTTTGTCGGTGCAGAGATGCCTTTTTAAATCGACCTGCTGAGAAAATTCATATCACACATGTACAGTGCATGCGAAAGATTTCTCTCCTCTGTGGACACGGAGATGTACTGTTAAATGACTCTGTTGAGAGAACTTTCTCTCACATACAGTGCATGCGAAAGGTTTCTCTCCTGTATGGGTTCTAAGATGGGATGTTAAATTACTCTGTCGTGAAAATCTTTTCTCACATAGACTGCATGCGAAAGGTTTCTCTCCTGTGTGAGTTCTAAGATGGGATGTTAAATGACTCTGTCGTGAAAATCTTTTCTCACATAGACTGCATGCGAAAGGTTTCTCTCCTGTGTGGGTTCTAAGATGGGATGTTAAATGACTCTGTCGTGAAAATCTTTTCTCACATAGACTGCATGCGAAAGGTTTCTCTCCAGTGTGGACGCGGAGATGACTTTTTAATTTACCCTTTTCAGAAAATGTTTTTCCACATACAGTGCATGCGAAAGGTTTCTCTCCTGTGTGGTTTCTAAGATGTGCCCTTAAACTACTCTGTACAGAAAATGTTTTCCCGCATACAGTGCAGGTGAAAGGTTTCTCTCCTGTGTGGATGCGGAGATGACTTTTTAAACTACCCTTTTCAGAAAATGGTTTTTCACATACAGTGCATGCGAAAGGTTTCTCTCCTGTGTGGATGCGGAGATGAATTTTTAAACTACCCTTTTGAAAAAATGTTTTTCCACATACAGTGCATGCGAAAGGTTTCTCTTCAGTGTGGACATGGAGATGTCTTATTAAAGAACCCTGTAGAGAAAATATTTTCTCACATACAGTGCAGGCGAAAGATTTGTCTCCCATGTGGGTGCGGAGATATGTGTCTAAATCTACTTGTAGGGAATATATTTTCTCACATACAGCGCATGTGAAAGTTTCCTCTCCCAATTGGGCGTGGAGATGTCTCATTAAATGATCCTGTTGAGAAAATCTTTTCTCGCATACAGTGCATTCGAAAGGTTTCGTGTGGGAACGGAGATGTCTTTTTAATTGAGCCTGTTCACAAATTTTTTCCCACAGACAGTGTAGGCGAAAGGTTTCCGGAAATACACGACATTTGCTCTTCTGACATGCCGACGTTCCTTTACACGATGATTAGAAAACTGTAATATTCAGCTATACAACTTCTGAATTTGCGGACACCACAAACATTTTAGATTTGCACCTAACAATCTGTACCAAGAGCCTGCAATGAGAGGAAAAAGGAATTTGAATGAGAAATCACATGAGCACAGTACCGTCAAACTTTTTTCAGTATTTTTCAAGTGAAATCAATATATAAATGCTTGTGTCTGCCAGGAAATTATATATATATATATATATATATATATACAGATGGAGTACAAAATAATACGAACACCTGTGGAAAAGTATGACGTATTTCACACCTGCAGTACAGCCGCGCCACCTGCAACAGGAGTCTGCCACTTAGTGAGCGTGAAGAGGAAGGTATCAGTCTCTCAACAGCAGTCACCTACGTTGCATGCTTCTATCGAACTGTCTGTGATAAGTTGAAATGTCAGACCTGTCAGAGTTACAAAGAGGAATGATAGTTGGAGCGCGTTTAAGTGGAGCATCGGTTACGGAAACAGCAAACCTTTTGGGGTTTGCAAGGAGTACGGTATCAGCCGTTATGAAAGCGTACACGAAAGAGGGTAAGACGACGTCTTCAAAGCACAACAATGGCCGAAAGTCCAAGCTTGCTGATAGGGATAGACGGGTCTTTAAGCGCATAGTAGCCCGAAAGCACAAGCAATCGTTATCCGAGATAACATCCGAAATGAACAGTCATCTCCAGGACCCCGTTTCAACAAAAACTGTCAAAAGGGGACTTCATGCTGCGAACATTTATGGCAGAGTGGCAATTCGTAAACCCTTGGTGACAGCAACAAATGCTTTCAAGCGACGCCAATGGTGTAGAGATCACAAAGGCTGGTCCCCACAGCAGTGGCAACAGGTAATATGGTCAGATGAATCGTTATTCACCCTATTTCAGACGACCGGATGCGTTTATGTCTAGAGAACGCCCAAAGTAGCGTTTCATCCTGAATGCCTCTTGCCGACTGTAAAGCATGGAGGTATGGTATGGGGTGCGATATCTTAAAGCGGTCTTGGGCCACTTGTTATTCTGCATGGGAGGATCAAATCCAATCACTATCTAAGTGTTCTAGGGGATCATGTCCATCCTTTTGTCCAGACTGTATTCCCTGGAGAGCGACCGCTTTTTGAAGACGACAACGCCCCTATCCACACTGCTAGGTGTGTTCAAGAATGGTTCGAAGAGCATGACGATGCAGTTGAACATCTCGCCTGGCCCCCCTCAGTCTCCGGACTTGAATATTATTGAACATTTATGGCAATATTTGGAGTCCAAACTTCGTTCCCGATTTCCACCTCCATCCGGACTTTCGGAATTAGAGCCCGCTCTGCAGGAGGAATGGCTTAATATTCCTTTAAATATTGTGCATGACCTTTATGCATCTATCCCACGTCGCATTAAATCTGTACTTCAGTCAAAGGGTGGTCCAACCCCCTATTAATAAAGATTTTCCATTATTTCACAGGTGTTCGTATTATTTTGTCCACCATCTGTATATATATGTCAAGGAATTAATAGTGAGGAATAGGGTAATTAAAGTTATTTAGGTTATATGGCAGAAATTAAAGATTAGCGCGGAATTATCTCTATAATATGAGGAGAGGGTTTAATTCTTTAAGTATTCAATAGGTGACGCACTTGACTGTGAAGTGCGGTTAAACAGCAAGGGAAGGAAAGATGGATTTTTCAGAAAGAATGATGTAGAAGCTATTTTTAAGATTTCTCGGAAACTTCGGGAGTCTTTTTTGCAAGTCATCAAATAGAACATTCTTGGGGTTCGATTCACTGCATCGGGTTCTTCATGGCGGTTCTTTGAACAAAGGAATTAAGTTAGATGGCAGTTAGATTTCGGTGGGGAAGGGTGCTGCGGCTCACAGGAGGAACTTGGATAGCCCAGTAGCTATGTACATCTTACCGCGCAAAAGATCGGGTATTATTTTTTCCAACTTGTATATGTTTAGTCCAGTAGTGAAAAACCGAGTTTTCCAATTCGAAAGACCGGCGGAATTTTCTGTGCCCCAAAACACCGATTTTTTTAAACTTTTTTTAAATATCTCGGCAACAATTGGTTCTAGAGCTTAGATTGCAATTATAATCTTAAAGAGGATAAAATTTTGAACAAATCTTATATTTACATCTTATGTCTAAACCCAATAAATGAGCTACAGCGTCAGAAAAATTGGATATTTTATTCAACTTGTCGAGAAAGACGTAAAACTTCTCTAACACACTAACTCGTACAATTGCTATATATATATCCATATTTGAGAAATGCACAATATGTATATTACAACATATATATTTTTTTACTCGCACATACTTGAATAGTGTGCATATTTATATAATTATCTAGCGAGGCCCCTACACTTCTCACGTTTATTCTTCTTGTGTTAGACTTATCCGAAGTGCGTTGTATTCTATTTTTAGAATTCCCCCTTAGGCCAGTAGGCAGGGGAAAAAAATCTCGAATTCGGAAATAATTCAAAGAAAGGTGGGAATTTTTTAATCACTTTATTTTAGGTCAAATATGACTATCCTGAGTTTTCTCCCTCCGCCGAGGCAAGCGCTGGTGGTCAGGTAAAAAAATTGAGTGAAAAAAAGGTATTCTTTCAGTTTTTTCAAAATAAATTAAAACCGGTTCATCCAATCAAAGAAACTGTAGTATAAAAATTTTTGAGCATTAAATTCTGCGTAAAATGAGCACCAACACATACAAATTACTTCGGTTATGAGGTTACTAGCTTCTTCCGAAGTTGCCGTTATTTTATCAACTTTTGCTAGTAAGTGCGATTTTCGGTATAATTGTGTTTTTCGGGGAAAGTACCTGTTTGAAGAAAAAATAGCTGTAACTAAATGTTGTGGAGCATTTAATTCTGCGTTCATTGAGTACTTTGCAGAATGTCGAATGGTAAAAAAGCCATTTTCTACAAAATTCTTGTACTCTGTAGGAGACACCTTACTCTGTAAGACAAACATGTCCTGCAAGTACTGTGTTACAGACTTTGTATACAAAAAATAGCCACTTGCATGGAAGTAAGGCAGCATTCTTTTCACACAAAGTAGATGAAGCTTCCAGTCTACACTTCTCTCTGCTTGGATGAAATGCTTTATCAACGTTACCATTGGAAAATATTGCACCCTATTTGTTTTGCTGTAGGTCCATTATTTTCCAGCTCTCCTAATTTCTGAGTAAACTTATCTGCCCAACTTTGTACAGCAGTATCTGATTCAAAAAGAGAACAGTCACGTCACTGGTGGCATCTCGCTCTTCATCTGAAATCTCAATCTTCGAAAGAACGATCTTTGCAATTGCATAGTAGCACATCATGTGAGCCCTGACAGCTCTCGAATATGCATGACCCATCATCAGTTTCTCAATTGATGCCTGAGCATACGCAATGTTCAATAAGTCATGCAACCCACTGCCATTCATGATGTATCCTTCTGCTCCCATGAAGCGTGAAGGACATTAGTAGATGAAAATCCCCCAAACGGACAGTTACGGACTCAATCTCAGATTCTACGGAACTTGAGGAATGATTTCCCGAGCTTTCCTGTAAAGGAGCTGATCGAAGGTCACAAAACAATGGCTCTGTTCTAATGTCTTACATTCATTAGATGCACAAATAGAGCACTGTACACGGTGTCATAGTTTGAGGGAGAATTGATGAAAGGAAGAAACATAATTTGTGATTTACAGTACTGTTTTGTACATGTAATGTCTTTCATAAAGTCATTTCAACCTGTGGTCTCATCGCATTGCCATTTTTTATAAATCCATATTAAATCGCTTGGCAAAACGTCAAGTGCATAAATGATTTCACCAAGGTCCTCAATAATGATGGTACTCAGTGTTGTTCTGCTCTGAAAAGGTAACAATGGGACTGCACCAAATTTCCCGATGCAGGAGAAAGATTTATTTTGGCATTGTACAGTCGTTAAATAAGCGCTGAAAAATCTCTCGACACACTGCGGTATCAGTTATTTAAGAAGTATGGAACAAAGAGAAAATTTGATCTCTCCAGGCTACCACCAACTCAAGTTTCAGCTCGCCAACATTTACTACGAGCTTATCACCAAGTACAAACTTGGTTACGAAATGTAAAAAACCGAGAAGAGTGGGGGTGGGTACGCAATTCTCATGACTCGGGAATTTCAATGATATTTGAAGAAAGCCTATTGCAATGATCAAAGATCCAGCACCCGATTCGCTACACAAAAGTTCTTTCTTGCTCTTGCAAAAAGGGTTGTACTGGTGCATGTACTTGTCGAAAAGCAGGGTTGAAATGCTCAAATATGTGTAAGCACTGCAGTGGCCTCACGTGTACAAATGTAGTTGAACTGCCTCATGATTTAGAGGATGAAGATGACATATCACGAAACAGAGACGAGATGATGTTCACCCCAGATCATCAAAACAGCTAAAAACAATAGGTACGAAGAATGTTATTTAATTTGAAATATTTCAATTTTAGTACAGTTATTGAATTATTTATAACTACATAATAATTATTCTTATGTAATTTCTTCTATATATTATTTCCCTTCTGCTAGATTTTCTAATTTATAATAATGTATTTAAACGGTTTTTATGAATGTTGAATACTCCGATTTTTGTAATTAATTTCCTGTGTATCGACAAATGTGTAGTTTGTATACATAATTATGTAAATATGCACACTATTCAAGTATGTGCGAGTAAAAATTATATATGTTGTAATACACATATTGTGCAGTTCTGAAATATGGATATATATATAGCAATTGTACGAGTTAGTGTGTTAGAGAAGTAAGTTTTGCGTCTTTTTCGACAAGTTGAATAAAATATCCCATTTTCCTGACTCTGCAGCTCGCTTGTTATTGGGTTCAGAAATAAGATGTCAATGTAAGATTTGTTCAAAATTTTATCCTATTTAAGAATATGATTGCAATCTAAGCTCTAGAACTAACTGTTGCCGAGATATTTGGAAAAAAAACCAACAAAAGTAAACACATTTCATTGTTTTTAGGCCACAGAAAATTCCACCGAGATCTTTCCAATTCGAAAACTCGGTTTTTCACTACTGGACTAAACATATACAAGTAGGAAAAAAATCTAATACTCGATCTTTTGTTCGGTAAGGCCATTTATTTGAACCCAGTTACTGGGCTAAGAATCTAGTCTCGGTTAATTCGTTTTTGGAGCTATGGTTCGACGGAAGCAAAAATAAAGGTGTTTGATGGAAATAATTCGTCTTCGTGAAATGACTGTCCACGACTGCCTATGAACTATTAATCTAAGTATTTAAGGAAACGCCTCACATACATATATATATATATATAAACTAAGATGTTATAAATTATGTTATGGATTAATAAAACTACAGCGCATTTCAAATTTATTGCAGTTAGGACCAGGGCCACCCAGAGGGGGGGGGGGCAACTGGGGCACTTTGTCCCAGGCCCCCAACTGCCCCAAGGGGGAGCCCCATTTGGAGGGGCATTTGGAGGGGGGCCCCAAATTTTTTTAAAATTATTTATTAGATTTCCTCCAAAAGAAAATTCTGAAACTTGTACCGTACTTCAAAATTCAAAATAATCTCCTGAAAAAGGGCCCCCCCCCCCCAAATTTTTTTAAAAAAATTATTCGATTAATCAGATTTCTTGGGGCCCCCAACAGAAGTTTGCCCCAGGCCCCGTAAAGTCTCTGGGCGACCCTGGTTAGGACACGAGGTTCCTTCGCCACCCTTATTCTTTTGTCCTGGTAGATCATAAGGACATGCAGATATTTTATGTGTCAGTTTGTAGGGATCACCACAAAACTAATGATATCGGCCCGATCAATAATAGACAAACGATATCCATATTTTCCTTCAAATTTAACTATCGGTAAATTCAAAATAATTTCATCATTAATTATTGAGTTTAATGCTCTGAGAAATTCCAGAGATTTACATTTGATTAAAGAGTTCGGATACCATCAGATTAAAAAGTTTATAAAACTAATAAAACGTATTAATTCATTTCAAGAAATAACAAAGGATATGCGGGTTATGGTTTTGCTTAGGTATATTTATTCTGATTGCAGTTTAGTGGCGACAGATATTTTTCAACACGCTCTCTCAACATTTTAAACCGTATGTTTGTGTATATAATACATTAGAATTGACAATAGTATAAACTCT
Organism: Dolomedes plantarius; assembly: GCA_907164885.2. Taxonomy (NCBI): domain Eukaryota; kingdom Metazoa; phylum Arthropoda; class Arachnida; order Araneae; family Dolomedidae; genus Dolomedes; species Dolomedes plantarius. The sequence continues at coordinate 106,610,169 of OU015499.1, forward strand.
TCAAAATTTCTTTCCGTTCATCTACTGTGCAATAACTGCTTTTCTGCGACTCTTCAAATAATCTCAATCAAACATTTCAAAAGTTATCTGTGGACCTCTAGTAGTCTATGAGATATACGTCCGGTGTATTAAATGATTTATTTCTGCATTTCTATGATCTTTTTTTCTGTTGTGAATCTTTATTTTCCAGAATGAAAGTTTTCAAGAGTGAGTGCTGGGTGATTGCAGCTAAGTTATTGTAATATAATTAAAGAAACTTTTGAAAAAATGTTATTTTTTATATTTCTATATTACAAAATATTGGTATATTCTAATTTTTCATATTTTTCATTTTTTGTTTTATTTATTATTTCTCTTTTCGGGAGTAGAGTGGGGTGGGGGACAGTTTAAATTTAAGTTTTTATTTAAAATTGAATTTTTCTAAAAAATTAGGTTATTGCATTTTTGTATTTCTACAAAACTTTACATTCACTTTTATATGTCCTCATTACAGCATTTCTTTCTCATTTGTCTTTATAGCCCAGTCAAAATAGGTTTTATGGCTAAAAAAAATATGAAAGTTTTGAATATTGGTGGAGATGTTTGTTTAGGCATGCTAATGAACATACTAATAGCCCCAACCGATCAGACTTGAGTTTTCGCCGCCATCTTGGAAAATGTGTACACTTTTTTAGTTTTTTGCAAGTAACTTGAGAAATATTGATTTTATGCAAAAAATTTGAATATAAAAAAATTGAAGAGCACTAAATTGAGAACAAAAACGTCTTTTACAATTTTTTTATAAATCGACACGAACAAAGATAATTGACTTTGAAAGGAGCTAACCATTACACCTGGGACGCGGATGCGCGGATTATCCCCATCGTGATGGGGGAATGACCCGCGCATGTGCGCCAAAAGTCTTGTATACGTACGTTTGTCAAATCTCTGCATATCAAAGTTCAAGAGAAAGTTGCAACAACACCCAATCCATTGTTATCAGGTTGTATTGCGAGGCTTGGTGGATTCTATATTTTTATGTCATACTTAGGTTGCATTGAGTACATAATGGCTGGAGGTGAGTTAAAATAAATATTAACTTTGATGTACGTAACTACGTCAGTAGAAAAAATCTTACCTAGCCATGCATACGCTAGAAAAACCCTAGCTCATTTATCTACCCAGACATCTTTAGCAAAAATAATTTTTGACGCCATGGACATATCTGATTTCAAAGCAATAATCTTCATGAGTTGTTTAGATTTTGAAGGCGTTTTATTGTGTTTTTTGCAAATAACTTGGAAAATATTAACTTTTATGTAAAAAAAGTTTAATACAAAAATTAAAGAAAATTAAATTGTGTACAAAAATATTAAATACATTTTGTCGCAACCCTAACACGTACAAATATATTGACTATTAAATGCGCGTTGATTATGGAGGTAGCGTCCAAATCTCGTTGCAGGTGCTTTCCTTTGAATTATCTCCACTTCCTCATTGCGGCATTCTTTAAACACGAGAAAATATACTTTGATGTGTTTTGGTATGTAGATAATTGATCATTATTAATTTTATAAACGAATGTAATAAACTTGGATGTATTCACTACCGTATTTTCATAGTGTATAATTTTTTAAGCTTACCTACTTTATGGTTGACGTGCTTTTTTCGGTACGGGATTGTTCGCGTCGACAGTCTTGAAAAGATCATATATGGGGCAGCTAGCATCACTTCATTCATCTCCTTTTATTGGATCGTCAGGATCTACAGGGCAATAACTTCAATGGGGTATGTCGTTGTGACATACTGCATTGCAGTTATTGCAGGCCGTTGTGCAGTTGATGCCTGCTTTCCGACACACGCATATTTCTCCCCAGTCAATCTTGCTGTTGCAAAACACTATGCTTAAAACTGAATCGGGAGCCACTGCATCCATAGTTGTGATGGGCACGAGGGTATTCTCTTGACGTTTCGAGTCCCACACTTCAGGATTCAATTCATTCCCAAACCACTTCTGCACTTGGTGATACAAACCGAAAGGAAAAGAGCCTGGCTTCCTCTTCAGTTGAGGGAAGAGACGAAATGTATGGTTTTATTTTAGTGTCAAATTTTGCGAAGCATTTGTACCTAAACTTATTTAGGGACTGTTCAATGGAATGTGCTCCCTACCAGATCAGTAAAAAGTATTCTCCTGCTTGAACCATCATTGTGCGATGAGTTGCATTTATTAACTACTGTCACGTTGTGTTCCATATCTTTAATTTGGAACATTTTTATGCAAAGTTTCTTTCCTTTGTTGAATGCTGCAGAAGTAATATCACATCCACTGAACGCATGTAGAAAAGAGATACTTTGGTAAGTCCCGATGATTGTACTTAATTTGATGAATATATGTTTTTTCTTTGATTTTCCTTTGCGTGGTTTGACAGGGAAAATGTCTTTTTTCTGTAGGAGTGACAGCTGTTAATAGAACCAGGTGGTCAACATCTTCACCGAAAGTTACAACGATGTTGTTACCAGAACATGCTTCATTAATTGCAATATTTATAATGTGAATGTCGGCGGCGTCATTACTTTATCGGAATCGAATTCCATTGTTTCCCACCTCAGCTGATAGCATGCTGATCAATTCGCTCTTATTGTTTTCATTTGAAAGGAACTATTCTTGTTGAACAGTAACTCGCATGCTTCCATCAAAATTTATGTCTACAGATTTTTTCACTATAGACCGTATATGTTGTTCAATTTTTTTTTTTTTTTGTAGTGTTAGTGGTGTTGGATTAGCCATTAAAAACGACTATACAGCTGGTACCATAATGCGTTTTATATAGTTAAATTAATTTATGCAAACTGTCGAAAAAGTTGTGTTCCCCATTTGACACGGTGTAGGAGAAAACCACTGTGCACAATGTTGACGCAGTTCAGGAGGTTAAGGTCTTAGTTTGGAACTTCAAAAATGTCGTACATGGCCAATGTCGTTCTCTCTCGCATACCAGCTTCATTAAATAGAGCCAACGGAAAAGGAGCTAACTCATATTCCAAATAAAATGCTAGGTCTTCGTCGTTTTGTTTAGCAATCGCTATCCCCTCAGAAAGCAACAACGGCTTTACTACTATATTGAAACCGTTTCTTTCACCGTACAATTGACGGTGATCAAGCTTTCATAAGGTCTACCATTTCAAACTACTGAACCCAGAGGGCAACGGGGGGGGGGGGGGCATTCTCTTTCAACTGCTTCAAAGTCATCCTCATTTTAATCTCACGATGACTCGTATATGAGTATGTCCGTTTATTGTTTCTAGCGATAGTAGTTCAGTAGCAAAATCTCTAAACAACTCATATAGATATTGCTTTTCAAATCAGATATATCCATGGCGTCAAAAATTATTTTTGCTAAAGTTGTTTGGGTAATTAAATTAGCTAGGATTTTTCTAGCGTATGCATAGCCAGGCAACTTTTTTTCTACTGACATAGTTGCATACATCAAAGTTAGTATTTATTTTTACCCACCTCCAGCCATTATGTACCCAATGCAGCCTAAGTATGACATAAAAATATAGAATCCACCAAGCCTCACAATACAACCTGGTAACAATGGATTGGGTGTTGTTGCAACTTTCTCTTGAGCTTTGATATGCAGAGATTTGACAAACGTGAGTATACAAGACTTTTGGCGCACATGCGCGGGTCATCCTCCCATCGCGATGGGGAGGACCCGAACACCCGCGTCCCAGGCGTGATAGTTCGCTCCTTTCAAAGTCAATTATCTTTGTTCATGTTCGACTTATAAAAAAAAATGTAAATGTCGTTTTTGTTCACAATTTAGTGCCCTTCAATTTTTAAATTCAAATTGTTTATATAAAATCAATATTTCTCAAGGTACTAACAAAAAACAAAAAAAGTGCATACATTTTCCAAGATGGCGGCAAAAGCTCAAGTCTGATCGGTGGGGACTTTTAGTATGTTCATTAGCATGCCTAAACAAACATCACCACCAATTTTCAAAACTTTCATATTTTTTTTAGCCATTCGTCAAAATCAGGTCTATTTTGACTGGGGTATTAATTTTTAAAGTTTTCTTTATTTTGCGAGATCCATATCCATGGTTACGTAATCTTCTAAATTAAAGTTTGTTCTTATAAATGCTAATTTATGCATTTCCATTGAAAAAAATTCTTTATATTCAATTTTATTTACAGTAGATGTAAGGCAAAAGTGCCCTTACCAAACTCTAAGGCTAAACACTAATACTTGTGATTTATGAGATTCTTTAAAATTAAGAGATTGAAATTAAGAGATTAAACATTTTTTCTAATCCTGATATGCATACATCCACTTACCTAGATATGTGAGTACAAAGGGTACTACAACATAATAAATGAAGTAGAAATAAATATGCATAGCAATAAAAATATACACTGGTACCAAAAATGTGAATTGCGGACTTATATTACCTTTTAAAGACACTTCAAATTTGTTGCCGATAATAATTAAAGTATTTTGCTTTGAATCTAGAAAAACTTTAAATTGTAGAATTTAAAATAAATAAATTAAGAATAATTCGATTTGCATTCTGATTACCTTGAGTTACCCTTATACTGGATAATAAAAAAATAAAACTATTGTGTGATTCAGAGAATACTGGAAGATCATTTTGTTCTTACAGGAGTCACATAACATTTTCCATTTTGTGTATCCGAGTCAAATTATTTCATGATATTAACATAGATTGAAATTCTTTTGTTCAGAACTCTACACAATACAGGAAATCAGATGAAGATTAAGTTATACCTATTATAACACTTCTTGGTTAGAGAAAATCCCACCTACCTCTTCATTAACAATGTGATAGAAAACCAATCATCAATATAAAAAAATTTTCAAGTTGGAGCATGAAATATTTTATATTGATATATTCCTTCATGCATTGCATCAAAGAATTTAAAGCAATTGTATTTAAATTTTATAATCTTGTATTCATTTATAAAATTAATGTTTCGCATAAAAGCTTCTGATAAAATTAAGAGCTACTTTTAGATTTCTTAAAATCATCACTTTAAAGAAAGTAAGGAAATATAAAAGTGGTAAAATGAGATGCAAAAAATAATGCCACACAACACCATGAATACGCTAACATAAATTTGCATTAACTTGTGAACACAACTGTATACATATGTATGAATACAAATATCCCATTTTGACAATTTTTAATTACAATGTTCAGGACATGTTGAATTTTAAAGGAGGTACTAGAGATAATTCAAAATTATCCGATTTCCTGACAAACAATTACTTTTTCTTTCTCTTTTTTTTCTGCCTTGGTATTTACATCTTGAAGACCCTCTGTAATCTATATTTATTTCTACAAAACTAAAGTGAGAAATAATACTCACATATTAGTGAGAAGACAGGATTTATAATGACAAAAATCTAAAAATAGAAATCCACTTAAAAACTTAAAATAATTGAGTGCTTTCACTTCCCCCACATTTTCACTGCTATGTATATAAAGCATCTTGCACACTTGTACTGTGTAGCTTCTTTACAGAACACACTGAAGAATTTAAGGGTGAAAAATACCAGTTTACATTTTGGAATGAAATCTCACCATAATGGTACGAATATTGTACTTCAGACATAACTTTTAACAACAGACTTCGTGTATCAGAAATATTTGTATTCAGAGTACAAAAAAATGTGGAAGTTAGGTTATAAAGTTTTTCAGGCTATAAATCTTTTGCTTATTCTTGCAGCAAGTTAAGAGCAATTAAAGCCAAAAGCTGAAAACAGAAGATCTTCCACAGAGATTCTCTTGTGAAAAGAGGCCTACAAATTTTGAAAGTTTGTGGAATCTCCTTATAGTTGAAGGGTTTAATAGAGCTAAATGCCTACTGAAACTTGACTTACCAAATGAACATTCAATGAGATGACATGCAATGTGAAAGATACAAAATACCATCAATTTTTCTGCCCTGAGTAGATTTAACTATGTATATCGCGACAACAAATTCTGGCTACTTGTCAGTTTTCTCTTCATAAATTTTCAATAAGTCTCTGAAACCAAACTCCCCACACTTCACCGCTGAATTAAAATATCATTAATCCTAAGACAACCTTAGGAACACTATGAATGAAAGGATAGAAAATATGTAAGGAATTAATTATGAAAGGCAGGACTGGATTTAATCAGATTGGATTTATTGGAAGCAATTGCGTTCCATGCAAATACAGAGCCCCAATTGAAGAAAATTTAAAATATGCCTCTAAGAAAGTACTGTGATCATTTAAAAACCTAAAATTCCTGGCAAAATATAGCCATTCTCATATCAAACAAGTTTTAGTCAGAGCCCCAGAGCTTGCGACTGATTTAGAAAACACTCCAGAACTTCATGAAAAACATTTATAAACATAGAAAAGGATATTTAATTACGAGCATGCAGATAAACCAATAAGTAACTGGAAAGAAATGGTTGAGGTGTATTATTTTAACAAGTACTGTATAAAGCTAGATAAGTTAATTCGAGATGATTCCCCAGAATGAACATCAGGTGCATGCACCGGTTCTAGAAATGTCTTGACAGATGTAAAATTGATTCTGAATAATGACCAAATGAAGTCTATGAAAGATGTAGATGTAGATAGTTATATGCTGGTAAAAGAAATGGAAGTATTAAAACGTATTGTTTTGGAAACTCTATAAAAATTCTACAATTGCTATTAATGGCAGCTACTGGCTTTTCAAATGTTTTTATATCTTTAAGGATATTTTTAAGAATTCGTGTAACTCTAGCATTGGGAAAAAAGTAGCTTTTCTAGATTAAAATTAATTAAAACGATACCTGAGGTTAACAATATCACAGCAGAGACTCAATAGTCTTGCAATACTGTCTATAGAGCCTGTAGAAACAGGGAAATTAAAATTTTCATTAATTTATAAATAATCTTGCTGAAAAAAAATCTAGCAAAATTTCAATTGTAAATAATTTTGTTCTGAGAATAAAATTATTTACAATTCAAATTTTGTAAATAATTATATAGAACAAAATATATATAGTCCAGCTACTTTTTAGCTTTTCATTTTTATAAATGTACATAAAAAAGGAAATATGAGCATCATCCTAATTTTTATCTTTATGCATCACATTAAATTTTTATTGTTTAATGTATATTAGAATTTTAAAGGACCCCACCAGAATTTCTGGAATAGGGCCCCACTATGACTAATCCTAGCCTTGATCAAAGGTATAAATAACAAGAACTCGGATGTCAAATTTTCCAGTGCAAAGAAATTAACTGTTATACTCTGTCACCTTAATATATTAAGTTAATATAGAAATTTCCAAATTTTTAAATATTAAAATGTAGATATCAAGTAAAATCTTGAGATTTCTATAAATTGAGTTTCTAATGTAATGCAAAGACAACATGTAATGGAAAGCTATTAAAATGACTGGAAAAAAAATCTTCTGGTAAATCATTGACTGCTATTCAGAAAATTTAATCAGTTTCATAAAAGAACTTCCATAAGTTTATGCATACTTTCCTTAGTCAAATAATAAGCTAAAGCTAACTAAAAAGCTAACATCTTCATATTATGGGCAAAGTTATCTTTTACATAGATGGTTTAATATAATCCGCTGACACCTGTTTTAAGTTATTTTCATCCAGAATTATAATTCATGTGATGCATATTTTCTCACAGCATAATTATACAATGCATTTCTGGTGCACTGAAAAAAATGAAGAGCACTAAAATTTTCAAAACTGTATATTTGACACTTTTACTGCAGTTACTTTATATTCAATAAATATTTTTTATCCCTAGGAGGGGGGGAGAGGTAGGATATATCTATAGATATATAAGATCTCGTCTGTTTGTTTGTCTGCTATAGAATCATAGACTGTTTCACCCACCGGAACCAAATTCGACACAGTTAATGTTTAGGACCCGAGAAACTTAACGCTGAAAAAACAAAATTTGGGGCTCAATTAGTTTTTTTAAAATTAATTTTTTAATGATTTTTTGTGCCCCTAAGAGGTGCGAGTACCCCCTGTGGATACAGACATATCCCCATAACCAGCTGCGTTAAGAGGGTCGGTTTGGGAGTGACGGGGGGGGGAGTCAAATTTCAATGCATGGGAGGAAGAGGATTGGGAAAGACCTTTGGCCCTGGCTCCCCAGATAAACAAAACTTTCCTGGCTTTGCTTTGTGAAATCTCCAGATGATTTTGATTACACATATCGTTTGGATGATCATAAGACGTCACATTCGTTTTCATGCGGGAAAGTGATGCAGACGATTTTTTTAACGGATGACGTTCTTAAAAAGTATAAAAGAATAAATGCATCTGGATGTTTATCTTTAATTAAAATAAAGTTGAAAAACTAATAATGCCACCAAAAGAAACGTGCTTCATTTGGAAAGTCTTCTGATGTGTAAAGAAAACAAGCACAAAGAGCAGCCGAAACAGAAGAAGAACGCAATCAAAGGCTTCAAGGTATTGCTGAAAGACAAGCTGCATGAAGATCAGTCGAAACAGAAGAAGAACGCAATCGAAGGTTTCAAGGTATTGCTGAAAGACAAGCTGTACAAAGACAACAAGAAAACGAAGTGCAACGTAATCTACGACTTCATGCTGATAGAACAAGACATGCTCAAAGTAGATATCAAGCCATGAATGCTGCCCAGTGGAGTTTATGTGCATTTCACTATGATCCAGAATGTAATTATGCATCTGCTAATGAAGTAAGAATTAGATCAATGTTGAAAATATGTGACAACTGTGGTGCTAAAAAGTGGTCTAGAGAATCACCAGGAATGTGTTGCAGTAATGGGAAAGTACAATCGCCTGCAATTCCAGAACCTCCCGAGCCTTTGAGAACATTACTCACAGGTAATACATGTGATTCGAAACATTTCTTACAAAACATACAAGCTTAAGGAAAATTGGCTTCATGGGGAATCCCGCCGTACTTTGATTAAATAAAGGGGATAATGCATCTTGCACTTTACCTCTTGGGTGATGTGGAAAAAAGTGATTTTTTAAGGGAAAAATAAATAATAAAGGCAAATGTAAATTATAAAATTTATTTCTAATTAAACAGTGGATCAAACAAATCTAATTAAACAGTATCTAAAAAATATAATTAAACAGTAAACTTATTCAATCCAAATGTGCGAATCACGCAACACGGTGTTATTAATTCTCAATAAAATCAGACGAAGGTCCGCAGGCTCAAAGTTTCTTTCTTTCTTATTGTTTGTATATCATTTCAGTAGAAACATGCTAAGCCCATTCTGTCTGGCAGATGAACATGAAGAGTGGGGGTGCAGCCCAGTATTTTTTTGATGGAATGCATGAAAAATTTTATATCTATACATCTACGCGGGCAAGAATACTGAGAATAACTGGCACCCAGGACATCATACCCCTCTCCCTGAAAAAAATATAGTAATATAATATATAGAATTAGTTAAAAAGATAGACCATTTGGCTCCCCGTACAAGTGGCGCTCAGAGAATGACAGACCCCCTTCCCCCTCGCTATGTCACTGAAATCAATGTCTATACAGCAGATAACTGCTCATGGTGTGAAGCTTTAAAAAAATCACCAAATTTGGTACCAGTTCCCAACTTATGTGGAAAATTTGTCTCATTAATTCTATCTACAAGTTTTGCATGAAATTAACGTATATCGATTTAATTGCAATTTTTAAAAACTTAATGTACAATAATGGTTTAATAACTTTGATAAACTTTAGATTATTTTAACAATTTTAATATATTAAGCATAGAATTAAATTATAAAAACACCAACAAATGAATTTTGGGAAAAGGGCTGGATTTTTATAGCAACAAAGTTGGTTATTATATAAGTGGTACCTTTGTTTATGTTCTGCTACAATTGGGTTGTAACCTTTATATTACATGTTTTCATTATTCAGTTTAATGGCTTAATACACTGCAAACCTGATCCAGCTAAGCTTCACTCTTACATCACAAAATTGTCAGTGATTATATCTCAGAAATGTTACTTGGTTTTTTTTTCAGTTCCGACTAACTGAATTTGAATAATTATCATTTAGATGTTTTAAGCCAATGAAATTCGAAATAAACTTCAGTTTATGAATTATACGTTCAGTCAATGAAAATATTTTTGAATTATCATATTTTTATGTTCTTTCTTTTTAAGGAATACAGTCCAGAAAATGAGAACTTAACCTTGGTTATTCATATCTAGATTATAGGTATTACTCTAGGACTGAGTACATCTTTTTGTTAATATTGTACCCTTTTCTAAAATACTTTTATTTTATTCTTACTTTTATAAAATAATTGATACTTTGGTAATATTTTTAACTTTTGTTCTAAAAATTCACTGGTAATACTATTGTCATAATTTTTTTTACAGCCTTCTATATTGAAATTATCTCTCTACAAACTTTTAAATTTTATGTGCTTAATTTATTTTTCACTATTTTTGTATTTTCATGTGTCTGTATCTTGAAGAGCCTAGATGTTTATTTTCTACTTCTTGAGAATTTTTTAAAATAAAATTCTTGTATTTTGAATATATTGTTTCCCTACAACAATTCCAATAAGATATCCTATGACATGCTTTAGAAAAATTTAAATGTTCACCTACTTTATGAAACTCATTGATACTTTGCAAATATTTAGGTTGTTTTAATTCTCCTTCTTCGCTAGCACTATAGCCTGTTACAGGCGAAGGCTGTCTCACCAATTTTCCCTCACCTAGCTCGATCCCGTGCAATGGCCCTTCATAGGTTCACTCAAATTGTTCTTAGGTCCTTTTCTACCTGATCCAAACATCTCGTTGGGGGTCTCCCTCTTTGTTGCCTTCCCTCCAAATTTGAAAAGGTGACTTTTTTTTGTGGGAAACGTGTCATCATATCTGAATATGCGGCTAGCCACCTAATGCGAGATGCTTTTGCCACCTTTAAGATATCGGGATCGCTATACTTTTTATATATTTTGTGATTATAGGCGATTCTCCAAACGTTGTTTTGCACAGATGGTCCAAAAATGTTCCTCAAATTTTTCTTTCAAAAATCAATAAACGGTCTTCTGCCCTGTTCAGGGCCCAGCATTCACTCTCGTATAAGACAACAGGTCTTATTAGGGTCTTATATAGACTTATTTTTGTTTTAATGCTGATGAATTTGGATTTTAGTTGGTTTCTAAGGCCATAGAAACATCTAATAGTCATGGCTAGTCTGCTTTTAATTTCAATTTTTTGGCCATTGCAGCTTGAGTTTATTGTGCACAGGTATTTAAATTGCTTTACATTCTCAAATGTGTAGTTATTGATCTCCAGAGGGGCTGTATCTATTTTTTTATTTGTTGCAACCATAAATTTAGTTTTATCCTCATTGATATTTAGACCCATCTTTCCCGCTGCATTCTCAAGTGAAATGCTAATTGATAGTGAAAGACAAATTGATACTTTGCAAATATTTAGGCTATTTTAATTACTTATTCCAGATAGATGCTGTTATTCAATATTTCTTCAATTAAAATATTCTAAGGTTTTAATAACTACTTATCGATGAATTTTTCATACAAAGTGTTCATTGTCAGGCTAAAAGTTTTAAAACAGGATAAGGAACTCTTCCCCATATATTCTGTCTTTTACTGTAATTATTAACAATTCATGAACCTTTGTATAACTCATGACCAGCAAAGTTGCTTAACACATTATGTCTTACATAAATGATGGTATATCTATAAATTGAGTATAAAAATTGTGGAACAGATGTAGTATACGCAACGGACCATCGCCAATATGGCGCCAAAATCCCGTTCGGAGAGCTGTTAGGCTTAAACTGTGAAATGTAAACAATAAATTGGAAAACAAACTTACTGCTGCCTTTATGAAACTCGTAGGCGCACACGGGATCTTCGCTTCGCTCAGATACCCTTGCTTCACTCCGCTACGCTCCGTTACGCATCCGTCCAAAAACATTACAGAAAATCCCCAGCCGCTGGCTTCGCTACATACCGCTGGCTGTTGTACAGTAAAAAAATGCTTCCGCTGGCTGTAGCGGTCAGTAAAACAAAGCTTATCGCAAAAAAATTGTTAAAAATACCATCCGATCTTAAAATCCTCCCTGCCAGAATATAAAAACCGCCAAACAACCATCAGATTTGGCGAAAAATCGCCCCTTGGCGTTCGTTGCGTATACTACATCTGTACCAAAATGGTAAATAAATTCATCAGATAGGCAGCTTTTAGTAATCTCTTCAAATCGTGGAGCGTATATTTTAATAACACGCTAACATCTACGAGAAAGTATTAATCTACTTTTTACTGAAAACAACATACCTTGCTTGAACATGCAGTTTTTAACCATTTAATAGTTATACGTATTGTATTAGCATATAGCTTCCCTCACAATTAAATAACGTAAAACGTAGATATCATATATATCATTTTCAACTTATAAACAACAAACTGCTGTCTCATACAGTACAAAAAAATAAATAAATAAATAAAAAAATACCTGAAAATTAAACTTGAATAGCTGTTTATTTTTCTAGCAACATCTGTAAAGTTAATTCAGTCCGTGGTCGCGTTTAATAGTTACGAAGGTTTATCGCTAAGGGCACTAGTTCATAAAGTTTAAATTACTAAGATTACATGCAATTGAACGCAACAATAAGCAACTTATACTACGGGGATAAGCGATATCGTTGCCACTAATCCGACAAATAATGAAATTTACGTAACTGTGATTAATAACTGTTATCTGCTACCAAAGTGTAAATCAAGATAATTGACATTGACATTGACATACAAAGCTATTGAGGCTCCTCGGAACTAGAGCTCCTTATACATAGGGGAATGTTTCATGATTACCGTTCTCTATAATGATTTCAATACTACTGAAAATGTGTGGGGGAAAAAAAGTAATATTAAATTAAAAGGAGTTTTAAGTGTTTAGGTAGACTGGTGATATCAGAGTAACTGGGGGTATAGAGAGAAAATTAATAAAAAGTAAGGAAAATTTTATTTTGTATAGTCTGCAGTCTTTGAATGAGAGTGTCCGCTGCTGAGAACCCAAACCGAAGGAGCATATAGTAAGATGGGTCTTAGAACAGTCTTATACAGAAAAAGTGTATTTTCAATACTCATATGGTTCTGGTACAGGAGGTGAGCTAAGTCTATACTGGCTTTAAGGAACTTTCCAATATTGAATCTAGTGTTTTTCCAAGTTAGCGTACTGTTTAGATATACACCAAGGTATTTACCCACTCTTTCGAAGTGTACCGAGTGACCTCATACTATGACCGGTGGAGGAGGAATTCTGTTAAAACTAAAGAAAATCGCATTTGTTTTAGCAGGGTATAATATAATTCTCCTCCTTTAATGTCAACGTGACTTCGCAGATATTCGTGCATGTACTTAGTATTGCGATTCTTGGCTAAGATTGCCGTTGTAACGATGATTACTCGCTACAGTTTTTTTCCGTTATTAATTTTAACCTTTTAAGTATTTAACTTCGGTAATGTCTTACCTAAATTGTATTCCTTTTACTTGTTTTGTTTTAATTTTATCGGGTCCCTGATGGACATTTGGTTATCTGTTCCCACGCTTGGTGTGACCGTTAAGGCAGCCTCTTCTGTAAAATTGGGTTTCTCCGTTTGTGTGTTGTTGTATATGTGTGGTCCGTACACATCTGTTGCCCTATGGCTGTTTGGGAAAACTGCACTTATCTGATTTCTTTAAGTAGACTCAGTGTGGTGCAATATTTTTTAAGACAGCAATTTAAACTTAATTGCACGGCGTCTTCTTTTGAGTGCCCCACTTTTCCAATTACGGTCTCCCGTTTTTGGCATAACAGGAAATGTGCTATACTTCTAAAAACAGTTGTATGTTCAATTTCCGTGCTCTGCAGGCAATTTCCTCTACAAAAAGGACCGGACGTTTGCTTTTAAAAGCCTCATCTTTTAAATTGCGTCTTACTGGTTTTCTGGATACTACAAATTCCTGGAAATGTTGTGCCCCTGTTTTCCTCGCTTGGCGCGCAGGCGAAACGTTGACCATTCACTATTAGTGACGTCGGTTCACGTTAAACCCATCACTCTTTTCAAAATCGCGCGCGTTTGTGTTGGCGAACGTAGGGGTGCTGCTTTTTGGGAGATATCACCACTTTTCTCGTTATGCACTGTTGCTAGCTTACCGGTACAAGGGAAGAATTCTTTCTTCGCTTGACGTTGAAACGTATGGCTCTTGGCGCGCTTTGGCGTGTAACGGTTTATTGCAACCCTCGCTATCTTCCCTCTCTGTTCAGTGTTGAAAAAAATATATTAGATATTCTTGATTTGTGACTGCGTTTTGTTAGCAGGTTTTCGTTAGAAGTCCTCCCCTCAGAAGAAGGCATCGCCTGAACCTGTTGGAGGGGGGGGTGCTTATTTTATTGTTGCATTACTGATCACCTCAATGTATTCATATTAGCGAATATTTCTTAAGTATGATAAAGACCATGACTGTCGTATTTGTACGCTATAATTGTATCTGACTATAATTAATCCGGAATTATATTTTTGCATTGAAGATACCTGCTATATTTTTGCTGTTACGTAAATAAATCACCGTTAGTATGACAAGTAACTTTGCGTACTTTTTATTTCTCGTTCTCTTGAATATTTTCTCAGCTGGTGACTGTGCATAGGAACCTGTGGTTTACATGAAACATCACAATACCTTTCCACTACGATTCTCAGTTTGCACGTACAAACTTTGCATCCTGGTTTCAATAGATTCTGTATAGAGAGTCTTGGTCATCGTGGTTCGTGTGAGATGATGCAGTTTCGTGGAGTTCATGCTCAACAGTTGTCCCATGCTCCGTCAATCCGTTCCTGAATTGTTTCCGCTACAGGCATTCAATAGTCATAGCCGGTGAATCCCACATGAACGAAACGGGTCTAAACATCGTTCAGCAATCCTGACGGTACTGGGGTCCTTCACCTTTTTCTTCAGCGTTCCGGCCAGCAGACGTCCATGACGAAATAGTCAATCATCATTACGAACTGTTATTCCATGGCGAACATTTCTGCAGTACCAATTCTTCTCTTACAGAGTTAGTGCTATTAGCGAACAATACACCTTCCCAGACTATGTCTACCACCAATTTTTCATCTCTATAGACTATGGCCTTGTTTCACCGTCAAAGACAACGGTGGCCAAACCGAGTATACAGCCATGTCGTCCGTAAACATGGCGAGTGTTGTGTTTGTAGAGTAAGGAATGTCGTTATTGAAAATATTAAATAAAATAGGTCCGGGCTTTGATCCTTGAGGAACGCTTACATTAATATTACGTATGGTAGAAGTTAGTTGGGTGGAGCGGACTTTAAATGTTCTGTTGAGTAGATAAGAGTGAATTAAATTGATAATATCAGAAGTAATTTAAGTTTAATAAGTTTATAGATTGACGCGCTATGCCACACGCGACCATAGGTTGTTTCAATATCTAAAACAACAGCCTCAGTCTGCATCCGATTTATAAATCCATCATGAATGAATTCCGTCACTCGGAGCAGCTGATGTGTGGATGAGTGATGGACTCTGAAGCCAAATTGAGCGTTTATAATGATACTATGATCATCCAGGAACTTATTGATTCTTTGCACAGTATACGTTCAACCATCTTACTAAGAGAGGGGAACAGACTAATATGATGGTAGATTTTAGGAATTGCGGAGTTTTCACGTGGTTTTTTATTTGGGACGATAATGGCGGTTTTCCATGCTGTTGGGAAATATTTATATTAAAAAAATATTTTAATTAATTCGGTGACGTAGTTTACATAGTTAAGAGGGAGATTTTTAATAGCAGGATTAGTGATGTTGTCAAGGTCGGAGGCTATGTTATTGGGGAGCGAGTTGATAGCATTTAGGATTTCAGCTGGTGTAGCAGGTTCCAACGGGTTATTGTTCATATGGGAGAGCCTACTGTTAAAGAATATTCCAAGAACGTCGTCAACTTCAACTATGGTATCGGGACAAAATACACTGTTGTGGGGAGAAAACTGGTTTCCATAGTCATCTACCTTGGCCTCAATTTTGTCGGAGTCACTTGTGAGAATGCCAGATGGGGAATTGAATGAAGGGAGGGAGGGTGAAAGGTTTTTTATTACGCTTTAGATAATTCCAGATACTATTGTCCGCAGGTGCGAGTGACTCAATGAAAACAGTCCATTTTTTAATGTTATAGTTTTCTACCTCCTTTTTGATCCTAGCATTTAACCTATGCATTTCACCTAGAATAGGGGATCTCCAGTGCGTTGTCAAGTTTTTCTAACTTTATTCCTATTTTAAATTTGAGTTTTGATGTAAAGGGGAGTTGGTTGTAATTTTTAGGGAGTGTGTGGGTCTTGGTAGAGCTAAGCAACCTATTAATGATGTCGGTGATGGAGGTAACAGCTTTATTGATAGGAAAATTGCGCGGTGCGTACTTAACGTGGCGATATTCGCCTTGTTTACTTTTATCTTGTCACTTGATAACATAGGGTTCAGGTGTCAGCTTTTCAAACTTCGCAAGAATGCGATGGTATTCAGCTTCTCGGCTGTCACAAATATGACGTCAAACATTTGCATAAGAAACACGGATTGTATAAAAGAGCGGGTTTGTTAATGTCTGTCTCGCTCGTTCACTCAGTCAGTCAGTCTGTCTGTGGCATCTGTAAATCTCACACTCTCGGTTAGAGGTGTGGAGATAATATATTTTCATGTACGAGCATATTATTTCTTTGAGTAGTTGGCTCGCTATTATGTTTTTCATTTGTACATATTCATCTGTACATATTAAATTATTTTAACTTCAACGAACTTTGTCATATTTCAAATGTCCCTGTTTTACTACGCGCCCTGCACAACATTTATCTATATCATCCTTACTATTAATACTATTGCATAGAGGGGGAGAATTAAAAACAAAAATGGTATAATTAGTCCAGTCAATGAAGTGGGGGTGAGAATGGGAGGGAGGGGAGTGTTAGAAACAAATTTAGAATGTTTGGGTTATGGTCAGAGGAGAGTTCATTTACAGCAGTAATATCATACAGAAAGTTAATATTATTGAGAAGAGCGAAGCGATTACAGATTATGAACCAGAGTAACCGAAGCGGGTGGGGGTAGGGGGGAAAGCTATGTCTATTCCATTGTCAATGCAATTATCGTTGATTTGTCTTCCATACCGGAAGGTGAAGTTTCTATTGTAATCACAATTCCCACGGGGTTGGTGAACATTCAAGTCCCCCATCAGTATTACCTTATCTCCCAGGGAGGATAAATTTTGACGATCTGAGCTCATAGAGTTAATCTAGGCAGCTCATAAATATATACTTACGACATACAGGGTGATCATAAGAAAACTTTGCCAATATATGGATATCTAGCAGCCGTTCCGTTCTACCTATAGAGATGAGATTTAAAATAGTAATTAACAGGTATGAGCTCAGGATTCGGGAACAAAGTGGCGCTCTCGGTTACGGTTATAGGTACGGAAACTCGAAAATTTCGATTGGGAATTATTCACAGGGAAGGGTATTATTATCGCTATCAACTCGCGGTGTGTGGATTAGAGTATAATTTTGAATTTTAAGATATCTAGCGTGACGGTTTTTAGCTTCCTGTACAAGAACCAAATCCTTAGAATTATCTATAACAAAGTCCCTCAGTTCATCAATTTTGGTTTGAAGCCCACCATCGTTCCATTTCAGTATTCTGACTGCAGATCGGGGGATTAGAGAGAAGAGGGCGCTTGCACGGGATCAGTCATGACGACTGGGAGATTAAAATTACGTATTAAGTTATTTAGTCCACTTTGTTGTAAATTTAATTGTTCTTCTTGGATGCTGAGTAAAAATCTCTGTATAGAGAGTCTTGGTCATCGTGGTTCGTGTGAGATGATGCAGTTTCGTGGAGTTCATGCGCACATAGATACGTGGAGTAGCGCACATAGATAGACAACATTAAGTCTATCTATGTGCGCTTCAAGTTGGTTTTAAGGTTCAGTATTAGGAACAACATTTGCGATGGGAATATTTATGTTTTTAATTCGAGCTGGTGTGTTTACGTTATTGTATGATATTACTTTGTTTACTGGGTAAGGGGGACCCTTTTGTCTATTTTTAAGAATTGCACTTAAAGATTTAGTTGGTTCAGTTTCTTCGGTCGCAAATGTTTTCCCTGTGTTCGCCTGAAGTATCACCCTTCCGTTTTCTTCACTGGCCTTCCCCATGTCTTTCATGGTTTTAACCTGTTGTTTTTTAATGTATAGTTGGGGTGACAAATACAGCCCTTATAATTTGCCGGGAGATTTTTCACCACAATTAGCGCAGACGGATTTCTCAGATAGGGGATTGGTGCATTCGTTGGTCCGATGGATTTCTGCATATTTTAGACATCTGGCATCCATTCTGCAGTTATCACTACTGTGATGAAAATTCTGGCAATTATAACACTGTTTCGCCGCCCTCTCTTTGAATTTATAGGCTTTTATTCTAACTATGAATCCCAGAAATTCATTCAAATGACAAATTTCCATGGTATTTTCTCAAGGTATTAGGTTCCATAGAAATATTGGGAGTTTAGTTTTATCTTTAAACCGTTTTAATTGGGAGACCCTTTGTAACTGTAATTTTAGGTTAATTAGCTCTTGTCTGACTTCTTCAATCGGAATGTCCCAGGGAATACCCTTAATTAGTTTTTAAGTGGTCGCTGCTCGCGCGGCATCATAGTGAAGAATTTAATATCATTTTTATAAAGGAGATCCTAGATATTCCTAAATTGTTCATTATTTTGGGGAAAAACTTTAACGAACTTGACTGAGTATTGTGGGGGCAATTTTGTTTTAAGCAAGTTGTTTATTTCACTAGCTATATTCCTCCATCGGGTGTCCTACTCTTTTAATATCCAGAAGGGGTCTGGTTTTCATTCTCTGGGTGCCTGCGCACTAGGATTGGGAGTATTACCAAATTCTAATTCCTCATTCACTCCATCGTCATCGACGATAACACTCTAAAACAATTATTAATACTGATGGTTTCCTTCCTAGCATCCTCAATATTTGACCTCTTTGCTAGCTTTTTAGTTTTCTGTCTAGTGCTGACAAAGCTAGATTCATCATTACCGTTAGTATGAGTTTTAACATTATCATACTCATTTTCAGTGTCACTAAATTCCCTAGGTTCTTCTGGTTTTTTGGCCACAGATTACGATACTCAATATGTTTACCCAACTCCAAAACATTATCAGTACTACTACAAGCAAGAAAAGCAGTAATAAAATCCCACATACCTTGCAGGGTCCTCACAGCCCCATAGAAGTCCTCAGAGTTCTTTTCGCTTGCAGTCATCTTGTAGTGTAAGTCCGTCAGAAATTGGAAAATCGTTATAGCTTTCTCCGAATGAGCAGAAAAGTCCAGTAATCCACTTTTGCCTTTGATGATGACAGCGAGGTCCCAGACAATTTTATAAGCATTGTGATTGTCCGGACAGATCTTTGACATTCTCCATCTCGAGGGTGTCTATATTTGAAGTCAAAGCCATTCGACGTTAAGCTTATAAATACGCAATATTGAAGGATTGGTGTGAGCTACGTCCGTTACTAGTACAGGCCCGTCACATTTACGCCAGAATAAAAATTTCCCGTAAGGTCACAGACGCAATAATAGTACCGAAAGAAAGCAATCGAAGAAACATGTGAGCAAGCACGAGGTCTAACACGGAGCGCACTGAGACAGGTCTTCACTCTACCGAGGTAAGAGGGGGAATTTTCGTGTTTTTTGCCTTGGCATTGGCATGAGTAACTGATCAGGCACCTGGGTTTCTTCGATTTCAGTGGCTTACATGTGACAAAACTAACGTTCACAAAGTCAAAAATATTGTTGAAAATAAGAAAGTTTTATAAAAGGAATTAAAATAAGTAATTAGAGAGAATATTGACTTTTGAAAAATTTTAACGCAAGAGCTTTTTAAAGAAAAAAAACGACGTAAGGGAGGCAGGGCCGAGAACCAAATGAAGACCAAGTGGCGAGTATGAGAGTACTTTATGGTGTGCTAGACGAGCCAGTCGCGACTGGCAGATTAGTGGAGTTTCCTAACATAGGCCCTAGAAATTTTCTGATTTCAGAAGACTTTAGTTTAGAAGAAATTTCAGTGATATATTTTAATAACCTTTCAGTTTCTTTAAGCTTAGAGATGTAAGTATCGATTTCGCTTAAGTTAGGGGAACTATTAGCTGTTTCGGTGGGAATAGGATTTGTTTTTTGGTTTTTGAAGAGATCGCTAAACTATTTACTGAAGATTTCTGAGTTTTCATTGGTAGTTATCGGATTTCCTAAGATGGGTTGCACTATTTCGCTATTAATTTGATCGGATCGGCTGGTTTCTCTAGCTTATTTGGCTGCTAATTTTTGTTTTTTGATAAAGGTGGGGTGGTTAACTCAGCCCTTATAATTAGCCGGATGATCTCCGCCACCGTGAACACACTTTGCTTTTTCTGTCTTTGGCATCTCGCAGTTTCTGGTATGGTGGCTGCCTGTGCACTTAATACATTTAGCATCCATTTTACACGTGTCACTAATGTGGTGGAAATTCTGGCAATTATAGCACTGCTTTACACCTCCTTTAAATTAATAGCTCTGAATTTTTACAAGAAATTCAAGAAAATTATAGATATGATAAATAGTTTTAGTTTTTTCAGTATGGTGTAGATTACAAAGAAATATTGGTAGTTTCATTTTATCTTTAAATCTTTTGAGCTGACACACTCATTGCACGGAGAAGCCTAAATTAATTAATTCATCCCTAACCTCTCTAATGGGGATATCCGAAGGGACTCCTTTGATAACAATTTTAAGTGGTCTTTCACCCTTCGGATATATAGTGAAGAATTTATTGTTTACGCTAAGAGTATTTTGATAATTCTAAACTGTTCGACGGTTTTGGAAAAATTTTGATTAATTTACCGGCATCCTGAAAGGGTAGCTTACAGCCTAGCAAATTATGGATGTTTTCAATTATTTCGTTCCAAATGGAATTTTGAATCACGCGTAATTTGGCGTGATTTCGTATTTGGCGTAAAATCGTATCTGCCAAACCCAATAGGGTTGCCAGAAAAAAACCCGCCAAACAACTACCAGATTTGGCGAAAAATCGCCCCTTGGCGTCCGTTGAGCATACTACATCTGTACCTAAAAGGGTCCCGGGAATCGATTATTTTTACCCGGGAAATTGGGAATAGATATTTTAGTGAATTTCCAGGGAATCGAGAACGAGAAATCCTGGGAGAGAAAACCTAGTATTATTATTGCGTCTGTGACCCTACGGAGAAATTTTAATGCTCGCGTACGTGTGACGGGCCTGCATTAGTGACGGCCGTAGCTCCCTCCAATCCTTCAATAGCGAGTATTTCTAAGCTTAACGTCGAAATGGCTTCGACTTCAAATATGGACACCTTCGATATGGAGATGTCAAAGATCTGTCCGAACAATGCTTATAAAATTGTCTGGGACCTCGCCGTCATCATCAAAGGAAAAAGTGGATTACCGGACTTTTTTGTTCATTCGGATAAAGCAATATAGATTTCCCAATTTCTGTCGGACTTACACTGAGGTGCGAAGAGGACTGCAAGCGAAGAGGACTCTGAGGACTTCTATGGGGCTGTGAGGACCCTACAAGGTATTGGTCTCGTCCGAAAAGAAGGTCCCTCATAATTTGGTCATTCGGGAGCAGTTCTTTTTTCATGAGGGGTGGAAACTGTCTAAAGCGACGGTCAACGGGAGAGGAGGAGATTGTCACCAAACACCATCACTTTTCACCAAATAACGGTATTTGCCCCGAGGAAAAGTCATGCAGGTGTTTCTTTATATCGATGGGTAAGGGTTTACTCTAAGAAAAGGCAGTGTTTACAAGAGACAAGTGGGGAGGAATGCACATCTGCAGTTAACAATTGAAAGGAAAATTTCCCCCTATACCTATTGGAATATTAACTGCCGTAATTTGCTGTATAATCTGAAATGTTTAAACGCTGATTTCTTATGTCTATTTTCCAAGTTATAAACTTGCAATCAAGCAAAACTTCTTTCACGTTTTCATTTAATTTTTAAACTTTGCAAAAAAATATGGCTAACAAAAACCAAGTTATGAGAAGATATTTAACAGAGTATGAAATTAGAGTTTGACGAAATAGTTCTCAAGTTAAATTGCAGAAAATGGGAAAATTTTATAAAGTGTTGAAAACATTAGTTGCATGTGATTTTTTATTAGAAGAGGTCATTAATGTAGTCATCTTAACACTTTAAAGGGCAGGACCGGCTTTAAGCCGATTTGACTGATTAGATAAGGAAAATTGAAAATATGTCTAAAGAAAATATAGATGTAAATATTATTCACAAAAACGACGAATCGAAGTGTGTAAAACATGCAGCTGTATATCTCGATATGTTGATTGAAGAAATGTATGCATTAAAACATTCTTCCATTTTCATATTTCTAAAACCCATAAAAATTGTAAAATTCCTCGCTACGAATGACAGAGTTGCTGGCATTCCAAATGGTGACCGGGAGCAGAAGCTTTTCTAGATTGAAATTAGTGAAAACATACCTGAGACCAACAATATCGCAGTAGAGACTAAAGTCTTGCAGTACTTTCTTTAGAGTATGAGGATATTAAAATTTGGTCAAATCATAAATGATTTTGCGGATAAAAAATATCTAGAAATATATATTTGTAGATATTATGGTTCTGTAAGTAAAACCTGGCTTAAATACTTTTTCCATAAACTAAGGTCTTAAATAATCGTTTTATGTTTAATCCCTCATTTCTAGAACCAACCACTTATATCCCAAATAAAACAAAATTCTGTAAAAAAATATGATATGAGAAACATCACCCCATATGACGCGACTTAATCACGTATCCGTTGCTGACGAATTAGAAGTTTTATACACCCGTACTCGGGCCAGAGATTTCGCGCTTCTGTAGGTCTTTGCCTGTTTGCTCACAGCCAGAAAAAATGTGAGTTTTCATTCCTGTCAAATTTATGCGGGCGGGGTCGGATCCACGTCTTCGGCCAGCGTCGCGCAATGTGTTCGAATAAATCTAATTGATGTTCTACGAAACAGTGTAGGAAATAAAGACTTTGTATGAACCAGTTGCCTTTTTACTGATATGAATCCGAGGTGTTTTGTTGTCCTCTCCATCTACCTCACCACTCGCTACTTCGACTACACAGTATGGATCCGAAATGTTTGAAGCTCCCGGCCATTACTTCGCCCCGCCACAGTTTCCATTTGCCTTAGCTACGACTACACCCCGAGCTTACATCTATTATTATTACATATATATATATATATATGTGTGTGTGTGTATATATATATATATATATATATATATATCACTAACAATTATATATTGACTAAAAAACTTAAAGGCTCAAATGGAAAAAAAATTCCCTTTTTTGCTGGGAGATGAGCCACTATTTTTTGATTGTAGCTCTTTTCGTTCATGATGAAATATGCTGAACGCAAATTCTTGATATTCTTTTTACCTCAGCCACAGTATAATTGTATTTACTCGCTAACTGCTTCAATTTATAATTTTTAAATCTAATGTCTTTATAATCACTAATTTTGTTGTTCCACACTTCGGGGGAATTACGGTAATCTTCAATAAATGACGTGGTTTTTTTCATTATTCTAATCCATGTCGCACAATACAAGCCGAACCGATCCGCTGACTGTTGGATAACGACGACACTGTTCGACACGTTGAATCCTGTCGAGAGGCAACACATGCGTCCGGGTTACAACAATCAACTTGTAGCATGCGGCAAGGAGACTTTTTTTTTTTGTCGCTTCATCTCTCTTGAATGGAAAGACTGTGTGTAGCCTGCGTCAATGCCGCATGCTACCTGTAGCCTAAAAGTTGCCTCAGTGGAATTGCGCCTTTAGTCCCGTGATAACTAATACTAACGGCAATGATGAATCTAGTTTTTCCAGCACTAGACAGAAAACTAAAAAGCTTGCGAAGAGGTCAAACGTCGAGGAAGCTATCAGTATCGATAATCGTTTTAGTGTGTTATCGGTAGATGACGACGGAGTGAACGAGGAAATAGAAGATGATAATACCCCAATTCTAATGTGCAGGTACCCAGAGAAAGAAAACTAGATCCCCCTCTGGATATTAAAAGAACAGACCACCCAGTGGAGAAATAAAGCTAGTGAAATAAACAACTTGGTTAAAACAAAATTACCCGTACAAGACTCAGGGAAATTCGCTAAAGTTTTTCCCAAAACAGTGAACAATTTCGGAAAATCCGGGATCTCCTATCTTAAATTAATATTAAATTCGCCATGATGCCACGCGAATATCGACCACTAAAACTACTAATTAAGGGTATACCCTCGGACATTCCGATTGAATTAGTCAGACAAGAGCTAATTAACCTAGGAATCCAGGTACAAAGGGTCACCCAATCAAAACGGTTCACAGATAAAAACTAAACTCCCAGTATTTCTATGCAACCTAATACCTTCAGAAAATACAAGGGAAATTTATCATTTGAATGGATTTCTGGGAATCATAGTTAGAATAGAAGTCTAAAAATTCAAAGGGAGGGGGGCGAAACAGTGTTATAACTGGCAGAATTTTCATCACATTAGCGATGACTGCAGGATGGATGCCAGATGTCTAAAATGTGCAGAAAACCATCGGTGCAAAAAACCTAAATGTGCAGAAAACCAGACTAAAAATAATTGAGAGGCTATTACTCAATATACAAACAGCACAAATCAATATACACCAAAGTGGACTAAATCATTTGGCAACAAAGTGACTCCCAGCATCTCCGAGTCGTTATGACTGATCCCTTGCAGACGCTCTCTTCACTTAAATCACCAGATCCGCAGTCAGAATACTGAGTTGGAACGTTGATGGGCTTCAAACCAAGATTGATGAGCTGAGGGACATCATAATTGATAATTCTGTAGATTTGATTTTTATGAAGGAATTTAAAAACCGTCACGCAAGGTATCTTAAAATACAAAACTATAATCTAATTCATACACCGCGAGTTGATAGAGCCAATAATCTCCTTCCCTTTGGAGGTACGGAAATCTATATCAAACGTAATATTAAATATGATGACATCCCTAGCCTTAATCTTAGAAAATAACATAGTCAAAAATTTTCCTAGTCACAATAACCCTATTTCTGTTACATGTGTATACTTAGGAGCTGCCTTCAGTAACTCTGTGAGCTTAGATCTTCAAGAGGGCGCAGTGGTCCAGTTGCCAAGGGCAGTGGGCTAGTGATCTGAAAAGTCACTGGTTCGATGCTTGTCGCTGACAAATCCACTGCCGTGTATACTAATGGAGGCTGGTACACGTAAAAGATGTCGTGGCTGCAATGTCCTCCAAGTTGAATGCAAGCAGGCCACGTGCGTTCTCCTCGATGCCTCCAGATACGGATGCGTCCGTCATGATGCTGCACGCAGAACCGGGACTCGTTTGAAAAGACGAAGTGGTGTCACTTCTGTATCCAGTTTTTTCGTTGGGTGCACCACTGTTGCCGCGCGTCTCTATGTCAAGGGAAGCCACAATAATGATCGCAGTGCAGACCGTCCGTGCTGCTCCAGACGTCGTTGCACTGTCCGTGCAGATACATGTCATGCTGCAAAGAAGCCCATTTCCTGAGTCAAGGTCCGTGATGTGGCTGTACGATCCTTCAAGGCCGACCTAGATCTATAGAACGTGCTGACCAGGACAACAGTCGAACACCCTCTGTGTTGAGGTAGGTCAGGCACGACAGGCATCATGTGGTCTTGCGTTATCATGTTGAAAGTTGACGTCTCCGAGGTCTCGAAGATAGGGCACAGCCACAGGCCTTAAGGTCTGAGAAATGTAACGCTGGCTGTTCAGATTACCGACACAGAAAAAAAAATTTGGTCGGTCAACCCATTTCTCTGAGTTCAAATCCACTGCACAGGGGGAAATCACTTTTAGTGAATTATATAACCCATGTGGGAAATGAGTTCTAGAAGCCATCTTCCCAAGTTGGTTCGTTTACCCGCCACTGCGGATTTATCAACTCACTAAGTGGGTAGTAGTAAAGTGAGTTGAAAAACACATTAAAACGAGCAACTGAACTCGCTTTTGGTGAGTTTTATAACCTATTTCATTCGAGTTTAAAGTATCTGTTTATTCTGCATCAATAAACCCACTACTAGGGAGTTCTTTTCAGTTCAGTATGGCTTCAGTACGTCTATCAAATTATTGATTTTTAGAAGTTATATGATTTATATCAATTTAAGAGATGTTAATTTTCTCCCATAGTTATATAAACCAATTTTTTAAAATTAAGTATTATCTAAACCCTACTCCCTCAGA
Source organism: Dolomedes plantarius (assembly GCA_907164885.2). Lineage (NCBI taxonomy): Eukaryota > Metazoa > Arthropoda > Arachnida > Araneae > Dolomedidae > Dolomedes > Dolomedes plantarius. Next base: position 106,636,570 of record OU015499.1, read on the forward strand.
TCTTCTCATAAAGAAATTTATAAAATATATACATGCTGATTAAAATGAAAATTTTAGGATATCTCATAATTAGAAATGTTTGTTAAAGAAAGCAAAAATTATAATATAATATTTTGTCAGTTACTCTTATAAGGGATTTTATCAGGTGAAAATATATTCTCAAAGTTGTAAAGAGGATACCACTTATATAAAATGCTATTTTAATCCCGCACTGTTTGGTATGCATTTCTTTTATTCCACGGGAGTACAAAGAAGGAAATGAATTCAAAATGAAAAGAAATAACACCAATTTTAACTCCAAATTGTGACACAGCTTTACCTAATAGCAAATTTTAAAACAACAAAAAGTTCAGAGAAAAAAATAAATAATTAGGAATTGTATTATGCATGAAACTTTAAATTCTCGTTGATCAATTTTTCTTTAAAGCTTTAAGTTTGGGTGAAATAAAACACTAATATCATGGCATGAAAATATCAAGATCTCAAGTTTTATATGAAAATTATTAACATACTGTAATGTCATCCAAACAAAGCATAAGCAGTTTAATGGTAACATAGAAATATTTAACTAATCAAAGAATTTTAAGTTTTAGGTGAATTTAAAGCCAGTTTATAAAAACAGAGGGTACAAAATTTATTGCATTTTATCGTTATTAGTTTTCTTTGTAGGCATATTCCCGTATTAAAGACGCCTTTTTTAATGCATCATGACTTCATTATAAATTAATCAAACTTTATATGTATAATAGTCAAATTTTTAATTACATTCATTACAATAAAATAAACTAATTAATAGATTCTTCTATAACCACGCAACCATATCATAAACAATTAAATGTAATCTCTAAAACAATCAAATATGAAATGGCTATTTCGTTAGAACTTAGAATATCAGCAAATTTAGTTGACCATTTTTCAGACGTAAGCTTAGTTTCTTTTTTAACCAATTATCTCATTGATTTCATAATAAGTACATGATTTGTAAATTATATATTATTATGTGTTAATACATTTACTCTGTTGCTTAAAGGAGATCGTTACACACGTTCTGTAAATTTCGCCAATAGACTTACTTTAAATACACTTATTATTAAATAACTTAGTCTAATACTATACAATTTTTAAAGAAATTTTTAAAATATAAACTGATTGAAATGAAAATTTTAGGATATCTCGTAATTAGAAATATTTGTTAAAGAAAGCAAAAATTATATCATAAAATTTTGTCAGTTACTCTTATAAGGGATTTTATCAGGTGAAAATATTACACTTTATTACTTAATAGCTATTTATGCCTTATTTTTTTCTCATTTTCTTCCCTCTAAATTTGATGCTTTCAGATGCACATTTTTATTTGAAAGTAAATAAACTCTCATTTAAATTTTAAAAAATACATTGACAAAAACAATTAAAAATAGATTTTTATTTACACTCAAAATTTTGCGCATTTACTTAAACTGAATTAATAATTCTTAAAAATGTTTTAGATTTTGTAGAAATATCTTCTATAATACAAAAGAGGTGCTGTACCAGTTTGAGCAATATTGCCAACTGTTTTGGATATGCTATAGAAAAAATATAGTGCGTTGCTGCCAGGCATAAGACAGCTCTAGAGAGACTGAAACATTCAAATAGTTCTTCCTTGTTATAGAAGACAGCCAAACTGGATGGTTTAAATATATCTTCTATGCCAGCAATGCATGGATTCTCCTGAAAAATAAAATGAACTTCTCTTATGTTATGCATTACAGAATCAGAATTAATCTTCATGTAATAAAGAGCCAAATAAACTCTATTTAGTTATTTGTTTTGAGGCATTAATAATTATTAGAAACAGATAAGATATTAACAGAGGGTGGAACAACTTCAAAATATGCTTCTCGTGCAGCTATGTAAATTTACAAACAAAAGATACAAATTATTACCATTTCGGGTTCTTCTTTAGGAATTTCTTGTTTGCATCAAATTAAACTTTCAACCTTTTCCCCTGCCAGACAAGTTAACATTATTGGTGCTGCCTGTGTTTCTATATCTATAAACAAGCAGTGGAGACTTTAACTGGAATTGTCGTGACAAAATTTGCATCTTTAATTCATACACTAATTCTAGCAAAATTGCTGAATCAACAGAAAGCGACCTCTAATTATAAAATTAGTAACATGATTATCAAAATTTTAGCATTTGTTTAATACACACTCCCACGTGTAGATATGAATGATAAACAGTCGAACCCCGTTATAGCGAACCCGGTATATAACGAACTCACAGCTATAACGAAAGAAAATTTGGAGATAAAATTGAGCAATTATGCTGCTCATTGCCCGTTGTTGAGGTGGATATCTGAGTTTCTTCATATGAATTTGAAATATGAAACTACTCAGAATGATTAAGACTATTATTATGTGACAAATAACCTTTAACTATACGACACAAACAATGTGTCTTATAAAACTCTCTGTGTTTTACAATGGCGTAGCGAGGGGGGGAGGGGGGTCTATCCTGCCCCGGGCGCCACTCGCAGAGGGGCGCCAAATGGTGCCTTTCACTAATTCTATATATTATATTACTATATGTGTTTCGGGGGGGGGGGGCGCCAAAAAGGTATCGTGCCCCGGGAGCCAGTTATACTCACTACGTCACTGGGGATTTAACTTCAAATGAGCTAATAAGCATCTGGTGTTTTTGAACTTTCTCAACAACCTTCAAGAAAACACTAAATACTAAATGAGGATTTATACTCATGAATGAATATGATTGATATAATTTTTGTAAATAAAAGTAGAATAAGAACAGTTATTATAGCAACAAGTGATCAGCTGCACTTCAGACATCGGACAGTATTAGCCTGAAGTGAAATAATATAAAATAACATACAAATAAAAGACTGTTGAGGGTACTAATCCTCTCTATACAAAATATCTAATAATTTCTGTAGATATGTAACAAAGTACCTTCTCGTGCTTTATGTTTAGTATTCTAAGATTCCTTATGCGGAAAAATGAGAATATACACTGTCACAAAAAAAAATATATGCACCCAGAAGAAATCGAGCTACTATCCCGAAACTTGGCAGGAATGTAGTCTGGTAAGAGATATGTAAATGATTAAAATTTCGACGCCAATGCGACAAGAGTAAGCGCGCTATTCGCATATGAGATGCGCAGCTGGGAGAGTTTAAAAGCATGATTGCTCGTGCCATAGGGTTATTCAAACAAATCTGTCGACTTGGATGGACGGCATTATGACTAGAGATGCCTCTGAGACGAAACCGGCGACAGTACGAACAATTGTCGGACTTTTAGAGAGGACGTATAGTAGGCCTCAGAGAAGCAGGTTGGTCGAACAGGCGTATCGGCCGCCACCTCAGTCGGACCGATATGGTAGTTGCTCGGTGTTGGCAACAATGGGTCACGGAAGGGATAGTCTACCGTCGCGAAGGGTCAGGGCGTCCCAGGAACACAAATGCTCGCGAGGATCGCGCAATCATAAGAGAGGCCTTGTCCGCACCAACAACGTCGCTAGAATCAGTTCGACGCCATTTACCACCTTTCAGACATCCGGTGGTATCAAGGGAAACCATTCGGAGACGACTTGCCGATGCAGGTATAAGGAGCCGAAGTCCATTAAGACGCCTACCACTGACCCCACATTATAGGCAGTGTCGATTGGATTTTTGCCGACCTCGGGCAAGCTGGAGTGTGACCGACTAGAGGCGTATGCTCTTCAGTGATGAATCCTTATTCAGTCTCAGTGTTGATGACCAGCGCATAGGCGTGTGGAGGCGGTTAGGCCACCGGTCCGATCCGGCATTTGTTGTCGAGAGTCATACGGCGATTACGCAAGGCGTGACAGTGTGGGGAGCGATTTTTTGGGACACATTTTCACCTCTAGTCGTCCTTCAACGCACTTCGACGGCACGCAGTTAGGTGGACGAGATTTTAACGCTAGTTGTACTGCCTATGCCAGAGGTGGGGAACGCGCGGCCTTGAGGCCGCATGCGGCCTCCGTGATCTCCTCTTGCAGCCTTCATAAAAGCTAGCGCTTGTATTAATTAATATTTAATTATATAGATTACAACAATTTCCAAATCAATAGAATTAAATAAAGAACGGCATGAATGCATGTACAGTGTCGGCCAAAATAAAGTTGACATTTTGAAATTGTTGTCTAAAGTCGCTACAATTGTATATTTATCCAAATGAGCGTCGTTTACCTTGATTGTATGATACTTTAACTACACTTTATATGTAATTTAATGATCAGAGTTTCTTAGCAATTCAACCAGACATGTTATATGATCTCTACACAAAAACTATTTTCTTACTATTATTGTTGTGACTGAGTCCATGTACGTTAAAACGTATTTTTTCTGCAAAAAAAATAATAATTGATGATTAATGTTACACACGTATGTGTGTTAATGTTACACACGTATTAATGTTACACCAATACAGCACGTCTGGGACGTGCTTAGAAGGCAACTGCAGCCGTCCCGGAATACTGGTGAATTAATTGCCCAGTTGCTAAGATTATGGCATGATCTTCCGCAGGAGGTCATAGGTGACCTCATTGATTCGATGCCACACCTTATTTCGGCTTGTATTGCTGCTAGAGGTGTGTTTACTACTTACTGATTTGTAACCTTTTTCATGCCATATCGTCTTAATAAAACGGTCTGTTCTGAATTTGTAATCATTTGCTTATCTCCTCATACACTACATACATGTTAAGTTTCGTGATAGTAGCTCGTTTCCTTCTGGGTGCATAAATTTTTTTGTGACAGAGTGTATTTAAGCTAAATATATATAATGAAATCTTTAATTATACTATTCACATATGTTTTAAAATTAATATAATTTATTGCAAAATACAAATGTTACTTGAGTCGAATAAAAAATTGCATATTATTTCATTATTATATTTTGAAAAAAAACCAGATCCATGGAAGAATTTGAATAGAAATGACTGGAAACTATGCATTTTCTAAACTTTAGTAAGTAAAAATATACTTCTATGATTAAGAAAAAAAAATAATAAATGAAATAAACTAAATACTTAGTTTTTATAACAATTTTTTAAGAAATTTATAATTTTTTTAAATAAAGATCCTACATGATTAGCAAGCTTGGGTAATATAACAAACTACACACAAAAAAAAGTTTCTAAACAAATTCAACATGCAAGCAGAATCAAATATTGACATCAGATATTTGGAATACCATGCTCTAATTTCTAAGTCCTTTTTTAATAATTTGCAAAATTATCAAAACTCAAAGTAGGGTAAAAAAAATCAGATTAATTCGTTGTTTAATTAGGATTTAAAATAAATATAATTATTAGGAAACATTGAATCGCAACTAAATGCGATGTCACATTAGACCATAATAGATTATAACATTTGATGTAATACAGTAAATATAAAAACTGATTGTCAGATTATGAGATTAAAAATTTAAATAATTGCAAGATAAAAAGAACTTTTTATATACCATGTTTTTAAATTCTCTGTTGAATCATATAAACTTGACAATTCAATGTATTAATAAATACTTTTATAAAATTTGTTTTATGAATTATCCCATCAACTTGAAAGAAAATGAAGTTAATTGGAATTTGCGTTTAACTTTTCGTTCCCGTCCTGGCCGATAGATGGCTGCACCAGTCTACAAAACAAAAGTAACTGAAAATGAATTCAATTCTGCTTAAAGATGGCTAAAAGTAAAGATGCTAAAAGTAAAGATGCTGCTTAAAGATGGCTAAAAGTAATAAAATAATGCATTGTCATCGTGTTCTGAGCTATTCTAAAAGTTTCAAATGTCTAGCTAGTCGGGAAGTTAGTTAAAAATCGATTGCAAGATTTGTACCGGACAAACAAACACACACACACACACAAACAAGAAAGCGAGTTAATAAAAAAATGGTAAAAAAAACAAAAAAGGTCCGGTACTTTGTCACAAATGCATTATTTCGTGAAAAATAAAATTCCAGTTGTGAGGTACTTAATGAGCAATAAAAGAGGCATAAGTAAAGTAATTTAAGCCACGTTTCAGCTTTGCGAGAACTTCTCATAAAATAAAATGCTTTATAAATCATACAGAATAATGCACTATCAAAATGCATTGCATTAAATTTGATAAATTAAGAACGATAACTGTACAAAAATTATGAAGTTCATGAAATGTGTGAAAGAGTAAATAATGAAAATGTTATGAAAATATGCTAAATACTAAACTTTATGCATAACTTTTAAAGAGTAATTTCAGCATGGGTACAAAAATTTTTTTTAAAAATTGTCTCTTCCACATCTATCTTTTCAACTACCTAGTTTAAAAGATTTTTTCAAAATTCTGGGGGGTAAATAATTATGATGAGGGATACAGCACAAATACTAGATAAATTTTTAAAAGACAATACACACTTATAATAAGTTATCTTAATTCAAATAGCAAGAGTGAAAGCAAAAACTATCATTTCTACTATAACAAATTACAGATAAATTTAAATAACAGTTAACAAATTTTACGCTGATTCACATACACTGAAGTGCCACTGAATTAGGGATACCTACCTAGTAACGAGTTGGGCCTCCTCTGGCCTTGATAACGGCTGCCACACGACGAGGCATAGATTCAACAAGTTTCTGGAAACGTTCCACGGGAATGGCTTGCCAAATATTGGCTAAAGCTGTCCATAATTCAGTAAGGTTCTTTGGTGCTGTGTGATGGCCTTTCACGCCTTGTTCCAAAACATCCCAAAGATGCTCAATAGGATTTAAGTCTGGGCTTCCAGGTGGCCAATTCATGACAGAGAAGTCAGAGGAATGCTCATCCAACCAGCCAGTAGCCAACCGGGACTTGTGAGAGGTACAGTTGTCTTGCTGGAAAACTCCATTACCGTGCGGATAACAGAACAGCATAAACGGATGGAGGTGATCACCCAGCAACTCTACGCACCGAATTGCATTGAGGGAGGTTGGTACACGCACCAAAGATCCCAAACTGTGCCACGGAAAAATACCCCAGACCACAGTGAGCCACCATGCCCTTGTACAGTTCCAGCCAGGCATGCAGGATCCATGGCTTCATGAGCCTGACGCCATATTCTCAGCCTCCCGTCGGCATTAAGTAGTCGGAATCGAGACTCATCACTCCATGCTACTCGTTTCCAGTCCTCTACACTCCAGTCTCTGTGCTCTTTTGCCCAGGCAAGACGTGCAGCCCGATGGCGAGTATAGAGCAATGGTGCTCTCGTAGGTCGACGGCTCCCGAAACCCATACGGTGAAGCGAGCGTTGCACAGTCCGTTTACTGACTGTACGACTGGCACCGTCATTAAACTGGGTGGTAATTTGAGCTAATGTTTGGCTTCGCTGGCTACGTACAATACGCCTGAGCCGTCTCTCATCACGCACTGTCAAGGCTAATTGTCCTTTGCAGTTTGCCCGATCGCTAGTTTTTTTCCCTCCATCCATGTATTCTTGGTATACTCTTAACACTGTCGACCTTGAAAATCCTAGCTGTCTGACGATTTCGGAAATTGAATAGTCCATGCGTCGCGCACCTACGATTTGTCCGCGATCGAAGGCATCTAAATCAGGCAGTTTACCCATACTGGCAATTCCAACAACTAATTCAGAACAACCACAGTACGCGCTATATATGCAGTTACCACAGCGCCCTCACTTGCGCATACATGATGCGCAGCGCTACACAATTTGCATAGGCTTTGCTATCCCTAATTCAGTGGCACTTCAGTGTAGATGAAGCTTCATAAATAAAAGAATTAAAAAACAAACTGTTACTCACCTTAAGGCTGCTATGTACTAACCCCTTTGGATTCGCTCACCTCAATGTTAACCTATGGAGAAAATTTGACCACGGATTGCCGAATTGCATTCAAAGATATTTTTTAAAAAATTGTACTCCGTCATAGAGAAAGAAATTTTACATTTGTGTGCATTTTTCGTTTAAAAAAATGCAATTAATATTTTAAAATTTAAATTATTCGGGGAAAAATCTGGTATAGTGTGTTTAAAATGCTCATCAATTCCTTCGGTGGACGAAATTTATAAAATGAATCCTGTAGCGCTTTGCACTAAAGTTCAGGCTATCTGACAATATCAATTTTATTTGATTATCAGCATTTATGTACCTGTAAATAGTTGACAAAAACATTTTTTAAATAAAAAAATTGGGGGCAGCGCTTAACCCCCCTATTTAGAGAGAGCCATTACAATCCCTCAAAATATCAATCCTAAGGGGGGTGGAATTCTCTAACTGTCAACTGGACTCCTCCCACCAAAAGAGTCTACAAGAAGAAGAAAAGGGAAATACGATTTTTTTTCTTAGTACATAGCAGCCTTAACAAACCAAGGAATATTCAGAAAAATTCATTGAAGCAGTAGTCCGAATCTCTCCGGTGAATTCTCTCAGCTTCGATTTTAACAAGTGAATATAGAATGCTCGTGAACTTGGAAGTAATGTCATTTTATCCTAACAGATCCTTTAAGAAAGATTACAGGTTGACATATGCAAAGTAAAAGTACGAACGATAAAGACCATGTTCTTAAGACCATCGTTTTATTTCTGAATGGCATCAATTACTTCTTAATAAATGATTGCTTCCCTTTCCTGTAATTCATTTCTTTTCAGCGTTGAATACGAAGACATAGCGGCGGTGTAAACGATAGTTAACGGGAAAACATCTTAATTGGAAGAAAATGGCGGGGAAAATAACACTTGTGTGAGGACAATTTCCCGTTTCGACATCCGTTAAAAAGGACGAGCGCACGTGAAATATTTTTCCCCAGAGTCGAGATTTCTTTTTTTCTTTTTCAATTTCTGACGAAACTCGGACTTAGAAATGGAAACAGATACACATATATTCCACATTCTTTTCATTTAATTCATAATAGCTGTCGCAATATTCTGTTACTGAGTTTTAAATGAACGTAATTGTTTGATGTCACTTTCAACGGGAGTAATTGGAACAAGTAACGTCAACTGCTACCAGGCCTTGAAAATTGGAACCAGCACAATGAGCACATTTGTTGGAATGAATTTCTCAGAAGTGAAACAATCCAAGAAGGACTCAGTCGTTCCTTTAGCTGTGATGAGCAATATGATCAAAGTTAATTATGAGGTAGTGGTGGTAGAGCCTCTGATGAAATTTTAAAGAACTCTGATCACCAAGAAGAAAGAAGGGGATGTAGAGGAGTTGCTAACGTACGAGTTAGCCCCATACCCTATGTCTCTATTCGCCGAGGGGATAATGAGAAAAATCAAAAGGTCAGCACTGTCTGATACTTTCCCAAAATGCAATCAACTGATCAATGTGAAGAACAGTTTCACGGTAATCCATGGCGGCTTTCGGCTTCATAGAGTAAAGTGGAACACCAACACCACCTTCGCCTCCATCTGCAATCAATATGTATCGTACATAATCAACCATTACGGCAGCAGTTCAGCTGTGGTTTTTGAGGGTTATGAAGACACGAACTCCACGGAAAGAGACGAACAACATCGGAGAGCATCAAGTAAAACATCAGTGGATATTGACTTCAATAAGAACATGGTGGCTACTGTTCATCAGGAAAACTTCCTTTCCAATGAAAGGAACAAAACCAAGCTCATTACTATGTTAGTTCAGGCCGTGGGTGCAAGAGGTATACAGTCTACTACAGAAAAAGGAGATGCTGACTGCAGTATTGTCAGAGGTGAGTGGCAAAACACCTCTCATTCAACTGTGGTGATAGTAGATAGGTAAGACCTGCTCGTCTAACTTGTGGCACTCACCCCACGAGACACGAATGTGTGTTTCATGAAGGCCGGACGGGGCAACACAGAAGACAGGCTCTACTCTTCCCAACATCTCCAGGTCTTATCATTCAGCCAGTACATTCTCTGCATCCATAGTTTCTCAGGATGTGACACTACGTCAGCGATTTATGGTAAAAGCAAAGCAGCAATAGTACAATGTTTCCAGCGGTATGCCAATGAAACAACAAACATCGCCAAAGTGTTTGATGACTCCAAATCTTCACCAGGAGACATTACTGGAGCTGAGGAACGAATGTTCCTGCTCATGTTCCAAGTCCCGCCAAATGAGCATGATCTCAATCACCACAGGTACCTTTAATTTTTCTTTGCTCGTACTGACCCCATTAAGTAAATTTAATAATTCATATAATTCATTAATATTCAATAATACGTTATACACTATCCGGCCAAAAGTATCCGGACACCCCCTAAAGAAGTGGATCTAGCAGGTGACGTAATTTGATGCGTAACCGAAAGCTATAAAAGTATTGGTAGTAGTTTGTCAGGTCATATTTATGCGTTTGTGAGACGATGAGTAAGTCAAAGGAGCTTAGTGACTTTGATCGTGGCATTATAGTGGGATGCCACCTTTGTGGGAAATCAGTTCATGAAAATTCGGACATTCTACAGAAGTTAAAATGATAGTGAAGACTTTGACTTGTTTGAAACTTTTTCCGAAGTATCAGATTGACGGCTTTTAATATAAAGGAAAGCAGTTGATGAAATAAATTGTATATAATATATTTAATGTAACTGTTGTTTGAACTTACTTTTGATAACCATTTTTTCATTATATGAACAACTTTTATACATTTTGGTTTGTTTTCTTACTTCCTCCTTTGTACTACAAGTGTTCTTCTGTATATTATGAGATATACATTATACGTACAGGTATACATAATTTATTATTTATATGGGTTATGAATACTATACGTATCTAATTAAACAGCATACAAAGTGATTAAGAGAGTTACAGACCATGGAAACGAAACTTGAGTGACGAGCATTTTACAAGCAAAATGTTGAAAAGAACTCCTAAACTTCAAAACTCTTTAACTATTTACTTGGTGAAGATAAATTAGCATAACATTATACATTTTTTAATGAAATTTTTCGCTCTACAACTTTCTCTATCACGAGTTTTCTGAGAAATGGAAGGGGAAAGAGTTAGAAGAGGAAGTTTGACGAGATACCTGAACCGCTACCACTTTTTTTGAAAAATTTTCATATTCAACGGCTCATATCTCGAAAACGGTAACACTTGGGTACAAACATGGATATACCATTTGGAAGAGAATTTTATAAGCTTTAATTTTTGGGCATGACCATTTTTCTTTGCGACGCACCGTTTTTGAAATAAACGCCAAAAACTGAAAAAAGTGACCTCATAACCCCCCCCCCCCGTGGCACCTGAAATCGAGGGGACTTTATTATGCGTTGCTCAGGGGACCATCCCCTACACATTCCTGATAAAATCTCAACCCCTTCATTTAATGCATGATTCGCCGCCATTTTGAGCTAATTTGACTGGACTATTACTATGAAAGAGTAGTTTTGAGCAATCAGTGCAAAGCGTAAACCTAATTAAATAATATATGTAATCAAAACCAATGGGGGGGGGGGGGGTTAACCCCCATCAACCCCCCCCTTGCGTACGCCACTGAGCATATAATTGCATCTATAAAATTGCCTGTAGTTGTTGTCATATGGAATATATTGGTTAGACTTCTAATCCACTACATATTAGAATTAATTTGCACCATTCTAATATTAAAAAATATAACATATAAAATAGTCAACCACTAAATATAGAGTTTGATCATTTCAATAAACATCATTTTGAGAAAATTATTATATCCATTGTTGACATTATTAAATCTCCATCTGACAGGTTATTTTATGAAAATATATATATGCAAAATCATAAAACTATTTTTCCATATGGCCTAAATCAAATGTTTAAGCAGAAAAATATAGGTAAGTTCAATTTTACTGATGTGTCAGCTAATCCTATTTACCCACAACTAATCTAAGAAACTAAGATAGTAAAAAGAACTAATAGAGGTAAAAATACTAATAAATATAAGACTTTTGAAGGTAATGCTTACAAAAATGTTATATTAAAGTTTCAAGAATTGTTTATAAATGATTATCAATACAAAAAATTAAAAGCTTGGATTTTTTCTGTCTATAAAAAACATATCATTCTATAGGCTCCATGGTTGCAATGTTTGTGATGTCAGTCTTCTTGTGGTCTCCTAAACTTAACTTTCACTTTGTCTGGCACCGAGTTTGGTGATCTATGATAAAGCCACTGATTATTCCTTCTTCTGATTCATATGGATTGTACGGTGTCTAAGTATGTTTATTGCTCAGATCATACTTATTAGAAACAATCCATTGGTTTTTAGACAGTATCGGCACCGCTGATTAAAAGATACTGTCTAAAAACCTATTATTCACTAATCTATTCATATTTTCACTTATCTTTTCATGTTTTTGGTTCCTGCTGTAGTGGTTTATGGCTTATACTGGTTTTTCACTTATAACTTTGTCTAATATATATGTGTATATATATATATATATATATATATATATATATATATATATATATATATATATATATGTGTGTGTGTATATATATATATAAATATATAT